>WBMW01000940.1:0-12037 GCA_013396635.1 Penelope pileata | reverse complement strand
CTGTTAGAAACTAAGACATTTGTCATTCAAGCAGTTTGCCTTTGTGTTCTGTTCAGCTATCCAGTTCTTAGGCATTGGTTATTGACTACCTAAAAAACAATTTCAAATGTGTGATTTAACTACCAAAAATAATGTATTAAGCCCTTTATAGTGTCTAAATAGCAACCACGGCATGATGCATGTAGAGTACAGCACTAGCCTTTTTGTCCTCCATCAGCTGTTTATCAACTGGTAAGTTAAAAACAAAAAGTTATCCACCCATATTAAATATATTATGTTCATATTCAGACATAAACCCCAGACAGTTCATTAAAAACATTTATTTTCATATTTCACTCAAAAGGAATTTCACTTCATGCATTGAAAATAGGAAAGGTTATAGTAGCAAGGAAATGATTTTCTAGGTGAAAGTTTGTTCTCATATCTGAGGAGCTGTGTAGCTGATATGATCCTAACTGCTGCTGAGATAGATACATTTTCTTCACATGCATTCAAAGAATTTCAACTTTGCAGAAGTCAAACACATTTTCGTATGTGCTAGTGACCTATACAACGTTCTCACCTCAGAGTTGATCTCAATTTACTCATATCAGTAATGACATGGCACCTAAGAACATGTATGAGACAAAGCCTAGCTGGAAGATCAAAGATCAAAAAACTGTTTATTGCCTTCATTCACTTGCACAAATTCAGCTTCACAGATATGCATGATGATCTTATCTCTTTTTTCACACACATCTAACTCAATTTCTGAGTCTTATGGTCTTTTTATTAAGATTAAGGCTTAATTGGCCAAGTCTACTTTCAGGTTGCATATGACACTCAAACTGTTTTCAGACTTGGCAAAATTTAGAAATGAAGATTTTCCCCAATGACTACAACAAAACAAAACAAAACAATACAAAATACACCTCACCTGCATCCTAAATAGTTTGGGAAGAATTGACAATTGTATATTACTAACAGCAAGAAAGGACTCTAGTAGTAATTACCACTTCTTTTAAAATGCTCTGAATCAAATACTTCCTAAAGGACTGCCTGTTCTCCATTGTCATAAAAATAAACTGAAACACAAGAAAGGTATTTAAAAAATGTAAAACAGGAATCTCCAGAGAATTAGAAACCACAAACATTTATTGCCTACAGACAGAGCAGTAAAAATGCAAAATCCTCCTCTTTGAACCGAAGAAGAAGGCTTTAAAATGAAGTTGTTCTTTTATGTCTAATTAAATGCTTACTGTGTATTATTGCACTATTTCAGGTAAGTGCTTTCATGATTACTTCTTGCAGAAGATAAAATTGTGTGGTACCTCATAAACACTAGAATATAATTGCCATTTTCTTAATTACAGCAGACTAAATATCTTCCTCTAAAATTTTAATTTCATTAAATTTATAGTAATCGTTTTATCATTCTTTTAATTCTTTTAACTAAAAGCTGACCACTAGGGAAAAAGAAAAAATATATTTTCAACAAGCCTTAAAACTGTCTTCTCAAGAAATGTAGTTCTACAAACGATAATTATTTAGACAGGTCTTTTACTTTGTAGCAGCAGAATCAAGTAGATGAGCAATTCAAATAAAATATTGAAATAATCAGATATAATTTACTTGTTTTCACAGAATTATAGAATCATAGATTCATTTGAGTTGGAAGGAACATTTCAAGGTCATCTGATCCAGCTCCCCTGCAATGAACAGGGACGTCTACAGCTAGGTCAGATTCCTCAGAGCCCCATCCAGCCTGACCTTGAATGTCTCCAGCAACAAGGCATCCACCATCTTTCTGGGCAACCTATTTCAGTGCTTCACTATCTTCATGGTAAAAAACTTTTTCCTTATATACACTCTAAATCTCCCCTGCTTTAGTTTGAAACCATTTCTCCTTGTCCTGTCACCACAGACTCTGCTAAAGAGTCTTTGTTTTCACAAAGTTGAAGCTCTCAGAACAAATGTTGACAACTCCTTCCTTCAGCTACATTTTTATGCACTTTTCGTTTTTTTTTTTTTCGGCTTGTTTTAGTTTCTGAAACAAAAATTAAGTTCTGGAAGAAAAAAAAGCATCTAAATGATAGATTTCTCAAGAAAATTAATAATTTCATGGTGACAATAACACAAAAATTGGAGAAGAAATTCAAAATGACATTCACCTCCCTACTTTGTTTTTATGTAACTTGAAAACTTTTAGGAACTTAAAAGGAATACCATGCAATTCTGTTACATTAGAGAAGTCATTGATGCATTATTGAGGTTGTACAAGCAATTTTCTTGAAAAGGCTTTTCTGTTTCTTTGAATGTCGAGGCACTGTGCCTTGACAAATCAAATGCAACCTCATGCAGCATACAGTTCGAAAAGTTTCTACCACTCAGGAAAAAAAAATAGCCATTAACTGAAAGGAAAACAAAAAATGCCTCATGACTGAAGCAAAGGAAGCACAAGAAACAAAACATACTGAATAAAATAAAGCAAAGAAATTGAAACAAAACAAAATAAAAAAAATACCAGTTAAGTTGAAACAGAGGTGTGGCTCAGTATTTCAACAGAAATCAAGAAGTAGAATTAATATTCCTTGCTGTTAAAAATCAAGGCAGCTTTGTACCACATTTCTCTTGACAGTGTCTCAGGGCCTGAAAATAGTTCCCATACAAAAACTTCAAAGTTTTTCTTTCTTTACACTTCTTCGTATTTTTTTCTTAATCTTCTTTCTTAGTATTTTCTAAGCTTTTCTTATCTAGATACATAAACTCAAATTATTTCTTTTTTTTCATACATTAATCTCCTTTGTCAAATTTAAGCTCTCATAATATCATCATTCTCCACCAACACTTCTGTGATTACAGAATTGCTACAAGGTAATTTGAATTACTGACATAAATATTACAAAACATTCTAACTTTTCCAACATGTCATTAGTTTTGACTAATGTAAACATTTCCTAAAATGGATACATCTAAAATAAAGAGACTTTTCTTATACCCACTGTTCAAGTGTCTTATGACAAAGAAGCTTTTATCAAACAGATAAGCGTTGTCTAATTGAAAATCTAAATAACAGTTCCAAGGTGTTCCAAATGCTTCAAAGACTCCTAGGGAAACTAACGAGTCACTGGTTAGAAGAGAAGACCCCAAAATAAATAAATAATTATGAAGTAAGAAAAAGATTTAGAAAATAGAAATAAGTATTCTTATCTGAAGCAAATTAAAGTCTTTGCCATTTCATTGTGCTAGGACATATATTGTTCAATAGATTATGAAGAGTATAGAGAAATGAGGGAAAAGTGAGGTAACAACTATACAATAAAGGCAGGTGCTTCTTATGAAAAATTTGAAAAAGACTTTACAAGATTAACTTACTGGACAGATGAAATTTAAAGTAAATAAAGCTATGCAAATGGGAGAAAACAGTTCTAGTTGCATACAAAAGAGTGAGCTCTGAGAAAACCATTATTATTCAGAAACAAAATCATAATAACCTGAAACAAAGATGACTAGACCAGAAATAAATCCCAATTTGGTCAAAAACATTCCTTCATTCCTTCAATTTTACAGAATACTGTTTTTTTAAATTATAATTACCCAAGGGGTAGAAATTGCACTTAAATTCAGACCACTTCAATCCAGCTGTACAAAATAGTTTAACAGCAGATTTTTTAAGAAATGTTATTTCCAAAACTTTTTCACACTAAAAACAGTTCAAAGAATTGCTCTGAAAAAGACAGTCAGGCTTTAAATTTCTGTGTACCACTGCTGGTTTTCTTTCAGTTAACACTGATGATACTAAGCCATAAAGAAAATGTTTGAAACACAGGTTCAACACAGAATTAAAATTCTTACAAAATTATCCATATACATTGTCAGTAATTGTCATAAGACAAATCATCTAACTTGGAAATACACCTACAACCCAATATCAGCTTAATAGTGAGCACAGCACATTAATGCTGATGTCAAAATTTTATGCCATATGCATTGGATTGTTGGGCATCCAGCAAAATAGGTTCTTTGAGTTTTGCTTTCCTTTGTTTGCTTTTATCTTTCTTGATAATATGAAATATGACCTACATATTTATGGTTCCAATAGCACATAACATCGATTATTGTAGAGGAACACTTGGTTAAATCAACACTCATATAAGCTACATCTGAGAAGTAAAAGATACCTAAAAGATATCTTAAGTTTCTTAGTAAACAGAAATTTCCTAATACGAAAAAGTTCATAAAAAGAATGATATGTATAACTAACATAAGAGTTGTTATTAGGACTGATTTCCTAACTTCTAAGTGAGCTAAATATTATGACTGGTGAATTCAAATTGGCAGTGGATAATCGGAATGACAGGCAGAAGTCTGGAGTTAGTCATTTTTCACAAGTTGTTGAAGTTCAAAGATATTTGGAAATTATGACAGAGTACCTTGTTATGAGAAGACATTGTAAAATCAGCAGCATCCACAGAAAGCAACATGTATAGTAGGTGTACCAATGCAATCATCACACATAGCCTTCAATCACAGTGCCCGTTAAAAACAAAAATTAAAAAGTAACTGGTTAGATATTTGTGCATCTAATATTCCCATGCAGTATAATATGAACATATACCAATGTATCTTCACATAGCTGCATAAGAGCTCTTTCTATAACAGCTAAATCTATATTTTTTAACTTTTATCCACTAGTGCAACGTAAATAGGTAAGTGTATTACTCTATCCACAGAAATCTTGAATTAGAAAAGCTGATGCTTTTAGACCAGACAGAGGAAAAGGCACTTCATCCTTCAGGGTGAAGTCATCCTTCACTTTTTAACATTACATAGCAGAAATTAGCATAGTACATCCAGTCCATCTGGCATGTGGCAAAGTTATATAATGTCAGTCTGAATTCCAGCAAAGCGTATGACAAAGAATGTGAGACATGTTCGAGAAAGCAATTTGGTGTTGGTGCTATAATGCTGCTAGAGAAAAAATATCAAGCCTGGGCATCTTTAGTTGTTTTAGACTACCTGGAAAGATGAAGGGAATTGAGTTCATATTCGTATCAGTGAGTAAAGACAACAGATATATTAGAATTAAACAGAGAGGATGTAGGAATCTAGTGAGATTCTTCAAAAATAGCGAAAAGGATTGTGCACTTTTCATGATTTTTTATGGAATCGAGGGGAAGAAACAAGGGGAATGCTGTTAAATACACTTCTGAAGTGGCATTCAGTGTTTTAAGGCAGGAGTACTACATCAGAAAAAAGAATGAAAGGACAAAAAACTGCTGTGAACTACCTGCTCTAACAAACTCAAAATTTGTCTTCCGTCACTCATAGTCTTTAAGATCCCACAAAGGAGGACCGGTAGTGCCTGTGTTCTGAATACTGCTGATGTTGGAATCCCACAAATAAGTCTTTGCTTTAAAACCAGAACGAGTTGTTTATCTTAGTCTATTAGACTTATTTTATTTTAGTCTATTATGGACTACAAATAATGAATTTGACAAATGATAAAAGATGATACAGCCTTCATACTTTATATATTCAGGCCAGGAATACTGGCAGGTCACTAAACTCTACCAGCTATGAAACCACAGAGGCATTTCAATCACCTCAAGATAGTTTCAGGGTACTTAAGTATCACTTTTCCAGGTTAGCATTGACAGAACCAATAAAGTAATACAGTTTGGAGATGACTAATGTGAAAAAATTGTTTCCCTTATCATAAACAATAAGTAATCTATTTTGAATGTTAGTCTTGGTCTCTAAATAGAGCAACAGAGAAATATATACAAAGCAAAGGGGAATGTATTCTGCCCCTTTAAGAATGTTAAATACTTCGTTGGAAATATCCTTTCTGCAATGTTGAAATAAAATTGGTATTGCCATGCATCCAGAGGAAGAAATATCAGCTGGTGCATTTTTACTTGTCCTAGACTCTACAAAATATCAAAATATTTATAAAAGGACAGAAGTAAATTGTTAAGTAACCAAAAGTGGCAGTTCTGAGACTCAATTCTCACTTAGCCTGAAGCACTATGTGTCTGTTTAGGGTGGCAATATAAAACTGAGAGCCAAGTTCACTTTTCTCTTGATGTTTCAGTCAGATGTTTCAGTTTCAGTCCAGGTTCCAAATGTTTTTGGGTTTTGAGGTTTTTGTTTGCTTCTTACTGAAAATAAAGACTGACTGTAGGCATAGCTAATATACAGTAGAGAAAAGAAGTAGGGGAAGTATCTAGGGACAATCTTGAAAAGTGAGTCCACATGAACTGAATGAGGTTCAACAAGTCCAAGTGCAAGATGCTGCAATTTAGCTGGGGCAATCTCAGGCATGAGCTCTTCTCCCAGCCTGTATACTAGTTGAGAACAGCACTGAGGAGGACTTGGGAGTCCTGATGGAGGAAAAGCTTGACAAAAGCGAACTGTGAGCACTTGCAGCACAGAAGGCCAACTGTATCCTGTGCTGCATCAAAAGAGGGGTGGCCAGCAGGGAGAGAGAGGTGATTGTCCCTTCTACTCTGCCTTTGTGAGGCCCCATCTGGAGTACTGCATCCAGACCTGGGGCCCCCAGCACAGGAAGGATGCAGAGCTGTTAGAGCAGGTCCAGAGGAGGCCGCAGAGATGATCAGAGGGCTGGAGCACCTCTCCTATGAAAAAAGATGAAGGGAGCTGGGCTTGTTCAGCCTGGAGAAAGGGCTTCAGGAAAACCTCATTATGGCCTTTCAGTACTGAGAGGGAGCTTGTAAACAGGAGAGAAATCAATATTTTACATGGGTAGATAGTGATAGGGCAAGGGAGAAGAGTTTTAAACTGAAAGAGGGGAGATTTAGATCCGATGTTAGGAAGAAATTCTTTACATAGAGAGTGGTGTGGCACTGGAACAGGTTGCTCAGAGAAGCTGTGGATGCCCCATCCCTGGAGGTATTCAAGGCCAAGTTGGATGGGATCTTCGGCAGCCTGATGTAGTGGTTGGCAACCCTGCCCCTGGCAGGGGGTTTGGAACTAGATGAAAGGTTCCTTCCAGCCCAAGCCATTCCATGATTCTATGATCCTGTGATTCTGTTATTCTGTGACCCAGAAATATCTGTTCAGATCACTTGCTTTGTTCATTTTAGTGTAAGTATCTGCATCAGAATACTTATTCTTAAGTTCATGACAAAGTTCTGAATTGTCCCAATGTCCTGCAGATATGGTAGTTCGTGTTAACCTTATCTCTAAAAATGCTAATTTTTGTCTTAAGAAAAAAGATCTGTTGAATTTCATCTGAATAGTTTCTATGAGTTGCAAATACTTAAGTATATGTTTTGTTTTAAGAATGTGCTTCAAATATATTTCAATCAATGGTGACTATATCTCTGGCTATATGCTTAGGTATTTTATTATTAAAGATCTTCTATTTATTTGATTTTTTATTCACAATCACTCTACTTTTCATCAAAACTTTAAGTTTTAATAGCAGAAAGTCAAACAAATGGACAAAATGGTTCCATGCTCCATTGTTGAAAAGTATTCTAATAAAAAAGTACTTTTTCAATATGCTTGCAAGTGCTACAGAATTTAGCACATCATCATTTCAACAGATGAAAATAAAAGAGCTAAAAAATATAAACATTTGTAGAAATATAGACATTTTTTTTTTCAGAAGACAGTAATACAGATAAAATGACAACATACTGAAGTTATGAACATTTGATTATGCAGGATATTCAACATGCATATGAAGTCATTTCCTCAACACTTCTATTTTTTTCACTAATAACAGTAATATTTGCTTATATTTTTTCAGAGAATGTGAGTCTACATTGACTGAAAACACCTTAAATTCCTGTTATGCACATAAAATACAAATCATGAAAATACCGTGATGTAAATGAGGAGTACTTTGAAATTATATGATAACAGAATTAATTATAGAATGCCGAATCAACAAATTGTTAACATAAATAAAATGTACTACTTTCAAGTAAAGTCAATCTGGTGTAGAAATTTCACTTATTTTTTAATTAAGTTATGGTGACCTCACTAAATGAAGGTGCAAGATTTTCTTGTAAACAAAACAAATGCAAAGCATCGATTTAGTAACTGCAGAAATGAAGGTAAAAATCTGAGCATGAAAAAAATTGTGTCATATTACATTTTTCAAAATATTCTCTGCTACTCTGAATACTGAATAAAATATTCTGAAACTGAATAAAATCAAGACCTAGTAATTGTAAAAAAAAAAAAAAGTGGATGAAAATGTAGATGAGTATGCTGCAAAGAAATAAGGTAATGTTGATACCTCTGAAAGAGTAAGTGGAACTATTGCTCATCCCTCAGTGTTCTTCCCTTGTCATGAATGCTGGCTAAGGTAGGTTGGCTCATCAAGCTGGCTGAACGGTTTGAAGTCTTTGACCAGCATGAATATCTCCTCAAAATGACAAAAATAATCACCTTTCCTAAGCCAGAAAATTCAGTCTTCTTTCAATAGCTCCTGCACTAATTTGATTATTGAAACTTTTTAGTTTATTAATTACATCTTCAGATGAGCTTTTTACTTTATTTGTACGTTCCATTTTCACTAATTTCCTGGAAATAATAGATTTGTTCTTATTTTTCTAATTTCATACTCATTCTGTTTACTCAGATCAGTACCATGTATTCAGAATAGATTTCTTTCATTTTCATTAGATGAGAATAGATAAAATTAAGACAAAGATGATTTGAAAGCTTTGGCTCTGCTTGCAGGTTAAAACTTGTATCATTAAAAGAACTACTTTATATGCTATGAAATGGAAGAGCTTTAACTGTACCAAATCATTTACAGTTAGCTATTTCACGCTCCTGACAGGAGACTTTCCATAAACAATTTGTACCAATAGATTAGATTTTACAATTGACACTCATTTGTGTGAATAAACTAGGAAATTCACATATACGTGATATAATTTACTCCTGTTATATAAAGTACATTATGTACTGTTGGCTCATAGTGAGCAGCATCTTCAGAAAATCAGTCCACTGAGCTCTCCAAATGTTCCTTGGAAAGATTTGGTGACGTCTAATGCAATTAAACATACTGCAGATCTTGATTCTGAGAGAGAATTCATTTTCTTCTTACTGCACCGATAACTCCATAATTATCTTGGGAGAATAAAACTAAAGCATGAATTTCAATATTCTCGTGTAATTCTGGTGAATTACAGGTTATGGATCAAAGGACAACACAATAACAATTAATTTAAAAATTAGTGTTTTCAATCTATACAGATTTTTGTCCTCTAGTTCTGTTAAATTAATACTTACAGTTCTTCAGCTGATTCCATATTGCTAATTTTACTCTCATAATAAAGGCTTAAAAAAACACCTCAACCTTAAAATCAAGAAAACTTTGTGTGTTGGGACCTAGTTTTGTGACATTGTCACCTTTCTTGATGGAAAGATTTTTTTTTATGAGATAAGCAGTGTGTGCCATACTAATTATACATAATTTAAATAAGTTTTGGGAAAAAGCCAAAACCAGTATATTTTTCTGAAAAATTACTGGCACAGATTTTTATTTTTTCTTTGGTAAGGTTCATAAGTATTTGCCATCCCCAGGAAGTACTGCTGTAAAAACAATTTCAAAAGCTAATTTTATATTTACGTTAGCAAGTAGTATGACCCAGTAGTAGAAGCAGATATGTAAAGCAAATCAGTTTGTATTGAGGGCAGAACAATCTTCATAGAACTTTCAGGGAGGAATGGATAATTTTGAGCAAGCTCTAGTCTTGTCCAATGAACCATTCTAATTTGAACTCATTTAGTGTGTTGCTGGTTTGCATTTTTAGGTTTTATTTCATTCAAAAATTCAGGTACTGCTCCACAAGACTGTTCTGTGATGTGAATCAAAACAAAGTAATCAGGGACAATTAGGATATACCTTGAAAACTGCTGATTCAAACTTAACCACTAACGTAAAAACACCAAAAAGAATGTTGCTCATATATATCTCTGTAATATAAATTTCTCATAAGTGTAACATTGCTTTTTATGCTTTCTCAGGGAAGGTTCATAGTAGATGACTGTGCATTGTAGTGAATCACAAAGTAATGAGCTCATGATTACCTATTTAACTGATGAAATCAAAGTCTTTATCAAAGAAATATATCAGAAGAAATCTGGCAAATTCAGTAGGCAATAATATTATGCCCAAGCACAGTTTTTAAAAGACAGTGGTACAGCTCCAATAAGAGTATATATCAATATTGAGTTTTACACGTATGTGAGTGTGGGTTTGCACATGTATGTATGTAAACGTGATGCAAGTAGAAACCTGAATATGTGCAAAATATCTACAGACTGTAAGTTCAGTCACTTGCCATATAGCTTTACACAAAATCTATACTCATGCCCACAAATTTCATGTTCTTTTTCACTATTGTTTTTGTACATCTTCATATCTTGTTCTGAAGTATTGAATTACAGATATTTTAGGAAAACAGTGAAATTGGTTATTTGCATCTATCAAATTTTGATAGACTTTGTACTCAAGAGTCTTTTTTCTTCCTGTGGATTTATGGAGTAGGGTAGAAGTCTAACGCATTTTTCCATAAAGTAAACTTAGTTATTTCCATTACTTTGCTAAAGCTTTTTCTAGATAACCTGTTTTTATAAGGTGAAAAAGAGAGTTATGAAAGGTAAGTTTACAATCTAAGTAGAGTTAAGAATGTGATAGCAAGAATCTTTATTGATTAATTTTACTCAGATACATTCATCAGCTATTCTTCATAATACTTCTTAATAAAACAATTTAAATTCAGTCATCCTGCATCCACATAGAGAAATGATGACCTCCATTGCATTCCACAAATGAAAGAAAACTTGGTACAAACAGAACTACAGGCCACAGCCTGATAGCAATGACACACTAAGTGATGTGCCAAGTTGATTAAATAAATCCTTCTTCAAATAGAACCAGTTATACAAAAAAGGGACAGATGTAAATTTTCTGCTGGGATTTATACAACCATCTGGCCTTGTAATTTCCAGATGGAAGTTTCACATTAATTTCTCACACTAAGATTCTAAGGTATTTGAAAGATTTGTGTTTTCCTATTTTTTTTTTCCTACTATCTGTGTGATGGATCGAGTGCCCTCAGCACTTACGTTTGTTGCTGACTAAGGAAAACTGAATTTTTACATAGTATGAGATCTATTGCATTGCCAAACGTATCCTTAATAGATTCATTCTATTAAAGACTATTTCATGATTAACGAAAATAGTATCTTCAAAGCCATTTGCAGAAAGTCAGAATTCCACAACTCACAGCAAACTTTAATGATACAATTAAGCCATAAAATTATTTTCAGTCTTGCTTTACAGTTAGAAGCTATATTTAACTTCAATCCATAAGACAGTCTCTCACACTTGTCTTTTTACTGTTTCAGAACAACTTGTGAGAAACTAACACTGCAAAGCAGAGCAAGGACAAATACATCAGGACCAAGGTCACTGAAAATTTAAGTTAGGGATGACAGTAGCACAAATGGAGATGGATAACACCAAGCAAAATAGACAAAATAATATATAGCTAAGTTAATAAACGAAAGGTTAAAGAATTTGGGAGGCATGTGCAGTCTCAGCTCAAACACTTCACAAAACTGATTTTAGTTGAATAATTCTATGCACATGTGTAAGTAATGAGTGACATTGTGAAGTCTCCAGCAAATTCACAGGCAAATATTGCTCCCTTTATGAAACTCTTACAGCATGACTTCAGAGACTGACAGAATGTTTCTAAAATAATGTTGTTAATTTCTTCTCAAGAAAGTGTGCACACGTGCACACATGTGCACACCAACTTTCAGAGAGGGGGAAGGGTCTCTTTGGCAACAAGCTTTCCAACCTAGTCAGGAGGGCTTTAAAATAAAGTGGCTGGGGGAGGGAATCCTCAGTCCATCTCACTTTGAGTCCAATGACGCTAATGGTTGCCCTGGGCCTGGAGTAGAATCACAGGCCAGGAAGAGAGCACCTGAAGGGAAAGACAAGGGAACTCTGATTGCTAAATCAGCCTCAGCAAGGACCCAACTTAAATGTCTATAC
>WBMW01000933.1:492162-572308 GCA_013396635.1 Penelope pileata | reverse complement strand
GGGCCGTGTTATTATGGATAGTTTATGTAAATTACGAACTCTCTTAAAATCAGATGCCTCCAAAACATATGCATTTTGCACCCACAGTTATCAGTTGCTCTTGGAAATCTGTTCTGCTTAGGGAGGAAAAACAAATATACCAATCTG
This sequence comes from Penelope pileata, assembly GCA_013396635.1. NCBI lineage: Eukaryota > Metazoa > Chordata > Aves > Galliformes > Cracidae > Penelope > Penelope pileata. The sequence goes on along the minus strand of WBMW01000933.1, from coordinate 572,161 downwards.
TTCAAGTCAAAACATAAAACAGGTTTTTTTTATTTATGACAAGTGTGGCACTGTGTGCTTGGGAACACAGCTCTTTTCTGCGAGTCAAGCATTTTAGTCAAGCTATTTTAGATCATTACTATGAAGTGATCTCAGGAGATGTCATTTTTTAGCATCAATCTTAGTCTCTTTCTAGTTTCGTTATTTCCCTTCCTGACAGTCCTTTGTTGCATTATCTGGCTTATCTGTGTTGTGTGGTACGGTGAAAACTGTTAAAATCATGGTATCTGCTTCAGGAGTTAGTAGGCTGAAAAGAATCCCTGTTGATCATCACAGTAGTACAATAGTCACAGATATCAGCAGTCAAAGGAAAATCAAAACGTGAGGCAACAGATTTCACTGACCTGATTCCCTTTCTTCCATTTTATTTTACATTTTATTAGCACTCACAATCTTATAATACTGATTAACTCTTAGTACAAGACAGGATTACTCCTCTGCCATATAACAGAAATAATGAATAAACTGACTTCCCTTCCCTGCGGAGTTATTTTTCCACTATAGGCTGCTTTTTGTTGTTTTTTCTTAGCACAGGTAATATTTAGGATTTACCATTCTTCATGAGAAGTATTTTCCCTACAGGGTGTGCCCAGTGTCTGAGACAAGGGGTTCTAACAATGCCTGGTTTACTAGAAACTTGCAAATGTGGATGATAAGATATTTGTATCTCCTATTCTGCAAGACAGTAAGAGTTCACTTGCCTAAGAGCTCATAAATTGCCAGAAACTGTTTTGTACCCTGAAGTATTATATGCATCTGCACAACTTCTGCTTATATAGCTGAGCCATGAATTTGATGATCCAAATGCAAGTGATGCTGCATATTTGTGAGTGCTCAGTAATGAAACATGCAATTAATTCAGCTCCATAAAATGAGGACATGGGTATTACATGAGTGCAAAAACCAGTGCCCAAATGAGGTGTCATTTTTAATCCTGTCATTATTCTGAAATATGAAATTTGGTTTTATCAATTTCTGTACAAAACCAATCTCCTTGGTCTTGTGGGAATGCAGCAACGGCTTTGTCTTAAGAAGGATGTTTTTGCACTAAAAGTGCAGTCTCTACTGTGGTATTTACAGCTAGTTACTGTTTAATGTACCTTTGTGCCTCAGCTATTTTCTTCATTTGATCTCAGAGCGGTTATACTGAGCAAAGTCATTGAGTCTTTTGTGGATGTTGTATTATAGGTCAAGCCATAGGCTCCAGAAAGCAGCACTTATTGAAAATAAGTGAAGTGTAATTCCCAATGATAGCAGATGAGTAAACAAGATTGTATACAGCTGAAATGGAGGAAACTCAGGGAGGCAGAAAGTTACGGGAGAGAATTTTGGCTTCATTTCCCAGGGCATTCTCATTGAACTCCTAATTCTAGGAAAAGTATCATAGGATCTCATGGAGCTTTGATGGGGACTCTGTCATTATCTTGTTTTACATTAAAAGAAGTCTTTAAGCACAACAATGCTGTGAGATAACATTTTTGATCACTGGACCTGTACCACAAAATACAGTGATGCAGTACAGGTTTCACAGTGGATAGCTGGTTCTTAGAATTTTCTATCCAATTCTGAACCTGGTCTGAGCTTGTCATACAAAAGTACAGCTTTGAAGTAATGTTACACATTAGGTCAGTTTGAGGCAAACACAGATTTATAGATGCTGTTTGTGTGAAGTACATGTGTAATTTTTGATGTGACACCTTAAGGTTATAGTATTACAACAAATATGAGTGTTTTATGCTATTGCTTTACCATAATGTGGTTGAGTCTTAACTCTCTTTTTTTCTTTGTTACTTTTTTTTCTGATACGTAGTAACTTCTTTAATAAAGATATTTTTTGGTAGTTTTAGTGGCATCTGGCTAGAATGTGGAAAAGTAGGATTTCTGTTGTGGAAAATCAGAGCGTTAGTAACTGAATTATAGCTATGCTGTTCATTTGCACATAAGCATCTAACAAGGAATTATTTTCTATTTGCAGCGTTGCCTTTGGAAGTACTAATGTACATTTTCCGATGGGTGGTTTCGAGTGACTTGGACCTAAGATCATTAGAGCAATTATCTCTTGTTTGTCGAGGATTTTACATTTGTGCCAGGTATTGTAAATAAGTTATCTAGAGTGAAGCTTCCCTCTGCTCCAAGGAAGATAAAAAGGAGCTGCTTTTTGTGCACAAGAATATGTGGGGCAGAGTTGTTGGTTTGGTTGTTATTTTTTTGTTTGTTTTTTGAATTTAGGCCATGCCTTACATGTAGGACCATGTCCTGCTTTTTTTTCACAAGGAAAGTCCTACTTTCCTCACAGTGCTTATCAGCTTCTGAGTACGCCAGAAATTGGTGTATTACGAGGGCTACTCCTAAAGTAATGCCTCCTATTGTTGTCGTTGTGTTGGCCCATGACACCAGAGGTGGATGTTGGTGGGATGGCAGTAGAGGCTGAACCTTCCCACCAATATTCCGTTATGTTTTGTTGTCGTGTGACAGATGGCAGCAGAGAGGCAGTTTGGCACAATGGTGCCTGACATGGAAGTGCATATGAAGTAAAGGTGTGGAATTGAATTCCTCCCTGTTGAGAAAATTGCACCCATGAACGTTCACCAATGCTTGCTGAATGTTTATGGAGACCAAACGGTGGCTGTCAGCACAGTGAGGCAGTGGCTGGTGCTTTCCAGGAACAACACCATTGTAGCAGCTGTGAAACAATGGGTCACCTCCGCTGGCGCAGGCTTTTATGAGCGTGGCATGTGGGTTCTTGTTCATCGCTGGCAAAAATGCATGGCTAATGGTGACTGTGCTAAAAATAGTGTTCTGTAGCTGAGAATTTGCTCTATCAAGTAGTGTTGTCATGCTCTTTGTATCTGCTGTAGTTTCCATGGAAACAAATAGGAGGCATTACTTCCGGAGCAACCTACATACATGACTTCAATGTAATAGAAGTTGCTGAAAGACTTATTTCTTCTGCCTTATTTGAAAGAGTTGCAGGGTCCCCAACATAGTGCCTGTTGCATTTCATCCCTGTATGACTGCACAGAGAAATGCCAATCTGCTGCAGTGTTGTTGTACTTGGCTGAAAATCACGTTTGCGTTCTTGGATTTCCCAGGGAGGAGGAAATGGCTTTCAAGTGCTCAAGGATTAAGGAAATTAACGATTCCGAATTATGCTACAGTATGAGCAACAGGAGTTCAAGAAGGTTTCTTGCAGTTGCATTCAAACCAAATAAGGAAGCTTGCTGCTCTTACACATAAAATGTAAGGTTTTCAGGAAAGCTTTGAGTTATGAGTTCTGTTTTTTTTTTCCTTGCTTCTAGAGATCCTGAAATCTGGCATCAAGTCTGTTTGAAAGTATGGGGCAGGAGCTGCAATAAACTTGTTCCATATTCTTCTTGGAGGGAAATGTTTTTGGAAAGGCCTCGCGTTCGGTTTGATGGTGAGGTGTACTTTTGGAAACGTCTGTTATTGCTTGTACCCATGACAGAAGCAGTGGGATGGGTTTTGTGTTTATGACATTGTTACAATTTGTTGGGGCTGGTTGGATGTGGTCTTGGGCAACCTGCTGTAGGTGACCCTGCTTGAGCCAGAGGGTTTGGAGCAGATGAACTCCAGAGGTCTGTGCCAGCCTCAGCTCTTCTGTGATTCTGTGGGCTTTTGAATCCGTAGAGTATCTGTGAAGGGGAGGATGTAGGGGACAAAAATAAAAACTTGTGTGTATTTAAGTAACCAAAATAAACTCAAAAGTTTTAGATGAACATTTTTTAGTCTTAAGTATTTCATGTACTTGTTCATACACTTATTTTTTACGTTCCTATAGGTGTGTATATCAGCAAGACAACGTACATACGCCAAGGAGAGCAATCTCTTGATGGTTTCTATAGAGCGTGGCACCAAGTGGAATATTACAGGTAGAACTGTAGTACAATGAGTGAGTGAAATGTTTCTCTCTCTAAGTTCTTGAAATCCAGCCCTTGATGTCACAAACGTTAATCACTCTGTAAAACCCAGTGGAACTATTACTGTGTATAAAGCTATATAATTTTTTGAGAATAGGTCTTAAGAGGTAGGATTTATTACAATAATTAGAGATGGAATTAGAAACACTTTCAGTTACCCAGTTTCATGTGAATAAGAATTGAACAGTAGTAACGCTATTACTTATCCACAGGCTTTTTTCCTCAATCATTTTTTGCTTTAAATTTCTGGTATAATAATTTTTAGCAATGGGAAAACAAGTGATCATACAAGAATTGTTTTTTAACTCATTTGTAACCAATTTTGAGTAATCAAGAGGCTGGGCTTTCTCAAGTTGCTCTAAATACCTTGTCATTTGTTCCTCAGGCAGTTTTTGTGTTGTCCTTCATCGTACTGTTCACCAACTTATTGTTCCATTCTGCTGTCCCTTCTGAGGCTGGAATCTGTTAATATAACAGCTGGCTATTTGTACAGTCTCACAAACATCAAGATGGTTTCTGAGTACTGTAAAAATTGGTCAGATTCCAGAACCTGGAAAAAAACATGACATTGTACATTCAGTCCTATCACTGCGATTGAGATCTTATTGCTTTTGTCTCAATGCATGCTGGGAATGGAGAAACTTACTTGAGGTCAGTTTTGGCTCCAGGGTAGCATGCTTCCTTTAAGGAGGAGTGGCAAAACTCCAGAATTTGTACTTTTGTGCAACTCTTCATACCTTGATCTTTTGATCTTCAAAGCGATCCTTCTGTTTTCTGATCTCTTCTGCTGTATCATGTGAAGAAATAAGTTTTCAAATCCTGTTGCCTATAAGGTTTTATATTCTTCTGTGGTACACCCTGTGATTTAAAATAAATCAATCAATAAATCTGGATTTATTTTGTGTAATTTTATTTCTGCAGGTATTTGAGATTCTTTCCAGATGGTCAAGTTATGATGTTAACAACTCCTGAAGATCCTCAATCTATTGTTCCTCGCTTACGGACTAAAAATACAAGGTTAATGAAAGAAAATACTGGCTGTACAGTTTTCCTATTGTTTTTACCTGGAAATTGCTGTTTAGTTTTGTCTCCGATTCTCTATCTGTGCTTAGTGAAACGACAATAAAAGTATAACAGTATTTTTGTTGTGAGTGAACAACTGAGAATGGCGCAAAGTTTTGGTCTTTCTGCCAAGGTACCTTTCATTTTGAAGTCCTGATACTGGAATTAGGCTATGTGATTTTAAACTCAGAAAGGAAGTAGATGGAAGAACACTAAAGCCACCAATCTAACAACATGTATGCTTCTAAAGATACGGTTTCAGTATTACCTGCTTTCTTGTCCTACCTTGACTGTATGAAGGAAATGAAAGGCTTTGGTGGCTTTGACTAAATTGTTGCTTTATTTATTTATTTATTTTTGATCTTTGCATGAATTTGTTAAAAATACAGAAAGTTGTTTAGGACTTCGGAACAAGCTTGAGCTGTTAACCAGAAATCTGAAAATATGGAGCGGTAGGCTAGATAGAAGAGTACGATAAGTTAATCAGTTCTATCTGAAAACTTAAAAGCATCTTTCCAAAATGTTTTCATCATCTCGTAATGCCAATGAGTCTGCTGTTTACTGCACGCAAATAAAAATTTTTCTTTGAGGATATGTAATTTTCATTGCTGAAGTTTGTGTTATAAGTAGAAGACTCTTTTTGAACGGCAAACATGTTTGTCCTTGACATTATCTCCCTCTTTACCTTCCAGAACGGATGCAATCTTGCTTGGCCATTATCGCCTTTCCCAGGAAACGGACAATCAAACCAAAGTATTTGCTGTAATCATGAAGAAAAAGGAAGAGGTTGGTGCCAAGATAGAATAGAAAAAAATAGCTTTAGGAGAGGGCTTTTTCGTAAGCTTTTTCTCAGACAAAACATTTTAAGGCACCTGAAGATTTGAATTACAAATGCAAAAAAAGTTGAAAGATAAATTTCATGCTTAAAGTGGTTTAAAAATAAATATGTAAATATGGTGATTTATCTTTCCCTTCTTTCCCTCAAATCTGTAGTAGGCTTTATTAAGACAGATAAATATTTGGTTCACATTTAAACAATGCTTCTCCCCCTTAGGCTTAATTGCTGTCTGTGTTACTGTGAGATAGTTTGTAACAGCTAGGAGGGAAGGGTGGAAGAGGTCACTTTCTGAAATCGGTTTTTGATAGAGTGTGTTTATATTCCACAGCAATAAACAAAACTAAATTAGTTAGAAGTGTTACCATACTTCAGAATGAGTTTGCATAGTTTAGGTGATGTCCTCCATCCTTTTCTTTCTGTGAAAACTTCTTCCATAATCAACGTCTGCATTGATGTGTTTTCAAAGAAAACCAGCACGCACTTTGGAGAGTTTAGCAAACCAGCCTCGTGCTTACTTAGGCCTGGTGATAAATAGTTGTGCCATGTGTTCTATGTACGTCACAAAACTTTTTTTCTTTGTACAGAAACCAATTGACTACCACAAATACAGGTATTTCCGTCGTGTTCCTGTACAAGAAACAGAACATAGTTTTCATGTCGGACTACAGTTGTGCTCCAGTGGGCGCCAGAGGTTCAACAAACTTGTTTGGATACATCACTCTTGTCACATACTTTACAAGTAAGTAAATGCAGAATAAGATGAAAGAAGGATACTTAGTTGTAGAAATATGTGACAGGAATTTGTCCAGTGCTCAGTTCAGGAACATACAGACTGAGGCTGATGAGGCTTTAACAAAATGCCTGGGAAGAGTAACTGGTGCTGATTTGATATGTTGTAATGAGCTTTTACTCTAAGAGATCCCAACATTTTAGTAACTTTTTCTAATGGTATGGGAAGTATGCTAAGTAATATATAGTAGTATATATGAAGATGAGTGTGACACACAGCTGGGAGGACATTTGCTTCCTGTTACTGATGTTCAGAAATACTTTGGTTGCTTTTTTATATTGTAAACCTACAGAGAAGTTTTTGCTATCACTTTACTGTTCTAACTGAAACAAATGAAAGGGGATGTTTTACTTTAAGATACGGTGACTTCGGTGATATCCTGCACTATTTCAGGTTTCAGAACTAATAATAGAAGAGGAAAGTGATTTTCTTGTTACTAACCTATGCGTAGAAGTATATTCTGCATGTTGTGGTCTAGCTGACATTTGGTTTCAGAATGAGGTGGTGTGAAAGACGCTTACGTTCGAGCAGTAATGACTGCATAACTGAGGGAGTTAAAGAGCAGCCTGTGTCTGATCTAGCTTTCATTGTGCTCTCTGCAGATCGACTGGTGAGACAGCAGTCACTACTTTTGACATTGACAAAATGTACACCCCTTTGTTCTTTGCACGAGTGAAGAGTTACACTGCATTTTCAGAAAAGCCGCTCTAAGAAACGCCTTTTCCTCTCGCAACTCCTGCATGAATAAAAGGTTGTAGTTAATGAGCACTTAAGTTATAAATGTGTATATATTTGGAGCATTTTAAAATTTCAGGGTTGGTTTTTTTGAAGGCAGAATGTTGTATTTGGTTATGACTGGCTGGGGTTTTCTTTTGAGATCAAGCTTACAAGTGTTAAACACCTTTACTTTGTGACAAGAATTTGATAACAAAGTTTTTATTTTTTTTTAAACAGATTTTATAAATCAGTCTGCTTAAAATGTAAGTCTTCATCTGCCTGGACAGCGGTCTGTCCAAAAAAGAATTGTTATAGGAAATTCTCATTGTCCATGGGATAATGTTTGTGGTCTCTGGTGAAGGCTTGAAATGTGAATGGGAGAAAGTTGTCTCGTATTTGTTAAGCTTTGTGACTTAAAAGATCTTCAAATAAATGTTCTCTTTAAATTAAATTTATTTTGTTTGCCTTCAAGATCTGGCATTATGTCAATGTCAACCTTAAGAAAAAACAATCAAGGGCAAGCAGTCATGAAGTACAAACTTGAAACGCAGAGGTACATCCCCACCGATGCAGTGATGCCAGTTGGTCATAAAAGTCATTTGATCTGAATAGAAGTTGGGTGGAGCCTGCCTTATCAACAAGATGGACATAAACACAAGAGGGGTGCGGGCAGCGAGTTGTCCTGTTGTGCTGTAGGATGAGTTGGCAGGGTACACGGCTCTGCCTGGGGAGCGTCACGGTGCAACGGCGAAGTGCTTGCTCGTACTGCTTGTGCACTGGCAAGCTCTGGTTGCACGAGCAGGCAGGGCTCTCTTGACCATGTTTGTAATGTGTTATAACCCTTCATCTAACCTTGCTGCAGATGCTGTAAATCCTTTGAGCATTTGTTGTACTAAGAAATTTTGAGGCTGCTGTAGATGTTCAGGTGCTGTGTACTGCTAATCATGAAGTGTACCTTGAGATTTGGTGCAGGTACTGTATGCTGCTTCTCCTGCGTATATTGCTTGGAGGGTGTAGTGCAGACACTGTAATACTGCTTATTATCATATGTGTCTTGGATTCTGAAAGAATTGAAGCTTTTTAGTGTAGTTTTTAAAGCCATTTTGCATAATTTACCTTTGAACATCTCATTTAAAAATACTGACCTGGACTTGAGGACTGAAGTGTGAAAGAGCTGCGGGAAGAACTATACTTGTTCCATAATTTATGACGTGTATCTTTGCAAGGAGTTACACAACTAAAATACATCAATAAATCATTTTGAACCCCACAATCCCTTGCAATTTCTTATTTTTAAAAGAAGTCATTATTTTCATACAGCAAATGATAAGTTGCCATGCATGATCTATGTGCAGAGAGGATTTCAGATACCTGAGTTCTGGATAAGGATGTGCATATCTAGATCTTCTTGCTCTATCTAGCTAGTTTGTTGAGACTTGGCCTACAGCCCTTGTTTGGCCTATGCCCTTAGACTATAAGGCTGCAGTTGCACTATTACTTCATACAACAGAACACTTGGTTAGCGTGTTATATTCTCATTGTTGAATGGAAAATGAGTGCTCAGACTGTCAACTCGTGTTTTGTAGATCAGTAATCAAATATTGCCAAGTTTGTAAATGGGAGATGTTAGTTACCTCCACTTCTGCTGCTGAAGATAAAGATCTGATTCTGCCTGTTGAGAAATGTCAAGAACTTCTGTGACAAGAATCAGAAGGTGATACTGATTATTTTTTTTGTCCAGTAACTAAACTTGCTGTAATTGAACTATCCTTTCACTTCAAAGCTCTCTTTGTACCATGACTACTTCTGCTTCTGAGCTGCTGTTTTTTTTCCTGCCTTGGCCGTATGTTTGAAATATACTCTCGGTGCTAAGGAGTATCTAGCTAGTGTCCTGCTATAAATTGAGATCTATTATGAATGGAGATGTTGATTTAACAAAAGTGTCAAATAATGATTAAGGTTATAACCTTGCTGGTGAAGGAATATTTCATATGCAAGCCTCCTGTGAGGCCGAACTATGACTAATATGCTTGTTCTTTCATGTTTAGCAATATGAGAGAGTCAAGCTCGTTTGTTTTTCAAAATGGTTTATCATCAGCAAACACTTACTGTCTGTTCACATCCAACTATTAAAACAGGACTTGTTTCAGCAAGGAAATAGGTGAGTAGTTGTTCCTTCATTCTATGTAGAAATGTATAATAGTCCAGGGCTTTGATAGCCAGAGGCTCCATGTTCTTACATCTTAGTTTTACGGTCCTTTTAATTACCGTATAAAGACAGCAGTTGGTATAACTGGTTTACTGCTGGCAAGTTGTCCTTAGCTATCTATGCTAGTAACTTAAATGAAAGAATTGGGGGTGTATAAACCTGTGCTGTCCTTTTTCCGAAGAATTTTTTTTGTTGGAAAAAGTCCACTTGTAAATGGAAGGAAGGCTACGAGACGGGACAGAAACATCGTTCTCAGAGCTGTCAGTCCATTGTTTGCGTTGGATTAAAGACAGTAACTGCCTGTGCTGTTGAGGAGGTCTGTGCTTCCCAGCATTTTACCAATGGAAATGCCTGTTTGGTCCGGTAAAGGAACTTGGTAGAGTAATTCCCTGGAGCCTTCGCTTTATGTTGTCAAAAGTGGAGTCTTGGCCAGCTGTTTTAGTCTATGCAATATCTGCAGTACATTGGAACGTGCAGGCTGAGCCTACAGCTAAATGCACAATGCATCCTAGCCCATGCTTGCCGGGCTCATGGGGTATCTGCAGAGACATTCAGTTTTCCTCAGCCATAGGAGAGAGGTGAACCTGTCAGCTGCTTGCAGGAGTATGTGTACCTTCAGTGCAGATCTCCCCCAGGCTTTGGTGCTGCACCTCCTGCTGTGTTCAGAGGCACAAGGGACCAATCCTTTCTCATGCTTTTAAAGAAGCTGCAGGGATGTCTCACTGCCAGAGGAAGGCAGGAAGCTCCTTCCTACGCTGTTAAGAAATTAGGTTTAGTTTCAGTGCTTAACACTTCAGTGTTCACTAACCTGAGTTGGCCGATTAAGATACGTCTACAGTGATGTTAAGTTTTATCAGCTAGCAGTTGCACATTTGAATATATATATTTATATATATATATAAAGAAAAAAGACAAAATGTTGGACCTTTTTCTTCTCTTTTTCATAAAATCCACCATCCTCACCTTCTGATTTGAACTGGGGTCATGCGAACAAGTGACTTTGCTTTTAAGAGAATTGGGGGAGCAGACAGCTTGGGACTGGTGGGGAATGGGGTTCCGCATTAATCTCATTACCGCTTGTTTGATGTGGTGTGCAGACTGAAAATGCTCGGTCCTGGGCTACCTGCTGTCTGCAGCAGTGCCCGCAGAGCTGCCTCTGTGCCTCCTGGGGCTGGCTGGCCCATGCTGTGTAAGTAACGCCTGGGGGGTCCGGCTGCTCTAGGAGCTACTTGGTGGAAACTGCATTTAAGCTCAATGTAATTGCTCTCTTTCCAGCATAGCCAAATCGTTCCTTGTACAGATTAGTATGGGGATAGATGTCATTAGTCTGATTGCTCCTCAAAAGCTTTTCCATTTTCTCTCAGTACTAAGCAGTATTAGTTCACAGCTCATGTCAGTGAATCCTTCTTCCCCCCCCCCTCACCATTTCTCAAGCAGGAGGATACCCAAGGCAGAGACAGCTCCTACTGTGGAACCTTCCAGAAGACCTTTGAAATTCAGGGTACTTCCCACAACTTCTGTACCTTATTTTCAGTAAAAATCAGCATAAACGTCTTTCATTTCTTTTGGATAATGTGACATCTGCCTGAAATGACAAATATGAATATAGACGGTTGGTTTGGTACTGCCTGGAAATTTAATCACATGGGGGAGAAAATACTGAGTACCCTTAAACTCACCTTGAGTACACACATTAGTAATTGGTAGTGTCTAGACAGGTGGTGATCTGGAAAGTGAAGTCTGGGAAAAATAAATGTACAGATATTAAAGTCAGCTGCACTTCCCAGAGCTAATAAAGGGGGGGAGGAGGAAGCTAATTTCTGTAGCAGCCAACAAAGCCGTTCCCATCAGTTTCATGGGGAACCTGCTCCCTCTCTGAGTGTCTTTTCAAAAATTTCACATAAAAAAACAAGACTGTAGAACCTGAAAAACTACAGCAAAAAGTAATCTGATGATAAGATGAACACCTGTCTGGGTATGTGCAAAGCCCTGAATCAAGTTTTTCTTCTTTCTTTTCAAGGGACTCTAATTTAGAAAGGCTTTTTTGAGACCCAAATCATACAGTGGATTGTAAGCATGTGACTCCAGGCCTGGAATCAGCCTCAATTCCTGTGATGGACAAGATCCAGACACAAAATAACTTTTGTTTCAGCTGCTGCTGATGGTGTGCAGGAACCAATGGAGCTTGGTGGCGGGAGTCTCAAGCTCCTACAGCTCTGTTCCTAGTGAATACGAGCGAACAGCCTGTGTGGTTTGGATGAGGCACGTCCTCATGTGGATCTTTCTGGATCACAGGGCTTTCTGGAACACAACTTTGGCACTTAAAATTGCATTCACTTCCTTAATAGTTTTTCCGAGAGCTGCTCTTTTACCTAGCTGTCACTTCTAATGCTGCTTTGCTATTTGCAGTGCTGTGATGGTTCCGTTTCTGGGAAGAGCAGTGAGAACCTGAGCAAGGATTCCTTGCTGTAAATCTACGCTTAGCTACCAACGGGGCTAAGGTGGGATAGGAGCTGGAAAGATTATAGTCATCACGGAGTGGGGAAGAGTGTTTTGATGGAAGAATGACCACGTTACACAGTTTATCCAGACAATCACAGCTACTTGCAGCAGCAGCAGTGTCTGTGCTGCGCTCACTCTTCAGCGATGTGGTAAGAAATGGTGCTTGGATTCCAGGCCCTGTGCATGCAGCTGGATATTTAGCCAGCACGCTAAAACAGTGCAGTGTTACACAGTTCTACTGCCAGTATGATGGTTTCCATCAATAGCTTTTGAACGTGCTGACCAATTTCAAAACAAATTTGACCCAAGATTCGATTATACCAAGTTCCAACAGGTCCAACATCTGTTCAGTCACAGCTGTGTGTGTGGCAGCTGTTCCTCGTTGCTGAGCGCCTGTGTGTGGCCTAAGCACTGTTGGGGTAAGGTTGGGATGGCCGCATCTCACCCTGCCACCAGTCCCACAGTCACCCCTCTGCTCCCTCCCTGGGGTTAGGGACGCTCTGTTGGGGACAGGAGGTGGTAGATGTTCCTGCTGCGCTCATTTTCCATCTCTAGAAGCAAAAAGGAGCTAGGCGCTCGCTTGCTCTGGCCTTGGCTGAACAGTTTCCATCAAGTGCAGAAAGCAGCAAGCAAAGAGGCTGCTGCTTGTGCTGTGGCTTGTGTTATTTATGGCTGCCTTCAGAAGAGCAAATAGATTAGGCAATGCTTGGTAACAGAAGACTCAAGTTGCATCACTGACAGTACAACTGCCAAATGATGTGAAGAACTGCAGTTTGAATCCTGGCATCACTGGTTTTGAGAAATGAAAAACGCGCTTATTTGAGACAAGTCCTCCAAGGCGGTTTTGGCTCTTTGTTGTTTACCAGCTTGAAACAGAAGGGATAAACTCAGTGTGAAAAGCTGGTCAGAGGCCTTCCTGGCTTGCCCTGTCCCCTGGAAGGGCTGTGTGCCTCGGGAGCTGCTTGCCATCCAGGAGGTCACCCAGTGAGGACACGGCAGCTGCCTGGCTTGAGAAGAGCTACATCTGATCGTAATCAGGATTGCAGAATGGTAGAAGTTGGAAGGGATCTCTTGAGATCACCTGGCCCAACGCTGCTCAAGCTGGGACACCCAGAGCAGGTTGCCCAGGACCATGTCTGGATGGCCTTTGCATATCGCCTTTTTGGGCATGTTGGGTGCGTTGCTGTCCTGTGGTCAGCTTGGTGTTCACCTGGACCCATGGGGGCATCCCACCGGCACCCATAGGCTTACACATCCCTAATGTTGTTGTCCTGCGCGGACGGCAAGACTTCCTTGCACCTGGAGGTGAACAATATTGAAATTTACCTTATGAAAGACAAAACCCCGTAGAGCATGGGGACTACAGCAGCTCATGTTGAATCAGAACATAGCTTGCACAAGAGCCGGCTTCAAAGTGTTTAGGGTGCTTGGATGTGCAACACTAACATCCTACTCGTGCTCTGCTTTGATTGCTGATTGCGGCTATTTTTAATCTGATATCATCAGACTTCCTTCACTTGTTTCTCTTAAATAAACTGCACTACCTTCTCGTCCTCCTCTGCCTCTCCTGCCCCCCTGCTAAGACCCACCATCGGGGTCACTTCTACATTTTGATTGCAATAAAGTAAACTATGATGTGCTTCCATTCAAACTCCTTGCCCGTATCTCCCTAAAAGGCCTCAAATGACTGCACCAAGGGGAGGCAGAGCAAAATTTCCGTGAATATGAGATGCGCAGGGTAGTAAAGCTCACAGAGGCCAAGAGGAAAGTAAATCTTTGATAAAATTACTTGGATTGTATCCCCTAAACCTTACTCCACACTTGTTCTGTTTAAAAATACAGAGAGAGCAGTTAGGAGCAGACTTTAGAAAACAGCCCATTATCTTGCACATAGAAATAGTTTATAGCTTTGGATTGCCAATAAAAGGACAGTTTGTATCGGTGGCTAAAAATGAAAACATCTGATTGTGTTCAGTCTGTAACTTTTTTCACGTGCAAGGTCAGAGAAGGCTGAAAGAACCCCAGCAGGGTCTGTGCCCAGAGCATGAGAGGTCGCAGCCCTGTTCTGCACTCCCATTCCCTGTTAGTGTGATTGGTACAGAAGCATTTCCCTTCCTTACGATGTTATTCTCAGGACAAAAACACTAAAAATCGGCGGTGTCCAGTTGCCGCCTTTATGATTTTATGTCTAGATTTCATCTTTAAAAGCTGCATGATTTAAAAATAAAAAATAAATTGCAACCATAAACCCAACACTGACCTAAAACCAAACAACAAAAAAATACTCCACCAGAAATACTGTTTTTGCAAGACACGGTTTGGCCGTGTGTATCGTTCTGAGTAACATTGCTGTGGTGTCTCTGATGGCCTCAGAAGAGCCATCATAGATGAAAATATCTGCTTTGAAGCAAACACTTGGCCTACTTCCAGAGAACACAGGGCAGGGCTCCCAGAGCCAAGCCTTGGGAAAGCAGTGTGTGTAGGCCATCCATGCCATGCAGGGACGCTCACAAGAGCCTTGGCAGTAGGACAGCTGGCTGCAACGCCGGCAGGCTGGAGCAAAGCACTTTGCTCATGTAATCGTTCACATCCCAGTCTTGCATCTCTGCTGCCTTCCTAGTGTTTTGCTGCAGAAAAACAGTTTCTCCAACAGAGCTACTCGTGGGTGTATCCTAACATGGAAATTGGTGTGTCTGCGTGGATCTAACGTGAACAACCTCAGTGTTCAGGATGTTTCCTTCAAATTGTGAAGTAAAATGCGTCTGGTGCCATCTTTCACCTCTGGTTCCTGCTCACGGCTGGGCACGTCTTACAGGCAGTTAAGAGTGGCTTAAAGCAGACTGCAGCATTTCTTTTCACACATTCCAAATATGTTGAAAAGGTCATTCTTGCAAAGGCCACGCCTGGGACTGGTATCTTCATGTTCTGAGCCAAATGGTTATAAACCTGGCACCACACTGACCCAACGTACGGATTGTACCAAAAGTGGAGGAGCTGCTGCCAGCACAGAAGTCAGTGCAATGACGTGGAAAGGTCAAACTGACCTTGGCAGCAAGCAGATCTGGAAAGCCTTTCTGTGCTTACTTAACCTGAGGAAAATCATGTCGTCACTGTGTCTTATTTTCTTCCTTTTCAAAAGGCACTTTATCCCCAAGCCTGAAACGTGTTTAACCCAGAAACATGCTGGGTGCAGTCAATGCTGCACAAATGGGGCTGGGGATCCCCCCAAGGTGGGGTATGGTCCTGCAGCCTGGGGGGATGAGATCACGAACAGGAGCTGCGAGATGTCAGGAATTTGGAGGAAAGGCGAGGCATCAGGCAGGGTCAGTGCTGGTGCGGCCGGTTGGGCGGCCACTGAGGAATCTCAGCTATGGGACGTGCAGCCCCGTGGGACCTGTCTGCCCCTCCTGCATCTCACCTCTCAGAGCGCCAGTGCTTATGGCTCTCATTGATTTTCCTTTAGCTGCTTAGAGGTGGAGGTTGCTGGTACCCTTGATATTTCTTCTCTGAGACATTGAGCCAAAGGAGCATAAAACTGCCCAGAGTTTGGGACGGGCATGGGAGTAAATCAGTTTGGTGAACTGACCCTCATGTGCATAGAATCATAGAATGACTAAGAGTGGAAAATACCACTAAGATCATCAGTCCAACCATCAAGGCATCACCACCATGCCCACGAAGCCGTCTCCAAGTGCCACATTCATCCTTTTCCTGAAAACCTCCAGGGACAGTGGAGTCTGTCATTTTGTGATCTACTCTTAGATTTCTTCCACATTAAAAACTCACTACATGTCCTTTGTTTCACAAACATTTTGAAGCACTCTATAAATCTAATTTGTTTCTGTCTTGTAAATGTGTCTAAACTCCACCGTTTGTAACGAGAACACTTTTCCTAAAAACTAATATATTCCCAACTCCTTNAAAAAAAAAAAAAAACACCAACCCCAAAAAAAAAAAAAAAAAAAAAGGGAAAAAAAAAAAAAGAAAAAAAGCAAAAAAAAAAAAAAAAAAAAAAGAGAAGATCAGACCTGTTTAGATGGACACCAGATATGCCACAGTCTGAGGTACTGTGAAGTTTTTATTGCCACTTGTTTTGTAATACTGTCCTCCCAGACATGCCAATAAAAAGGTTATTTCGCCTTGGCATGGCTTGCTCCACAGGCAGGGCAGGGCCAGCCTGGACTGCCAGTGCTGTGTCTGACTCCAGGGGCTGGGCAGCGTGTGGAGCCATGGAAGCTGAGGGAACCAGCCATAGATGTGGCTCCAGACTTGCTGTCCCTCAGCTCTTTCTTACAGAGATGGCAGTGGGTGCGTGTGTCAGGGTCTGCTGTTGGATGGTTGCCCCCGAGATGTGATCCAGAGAGTGCGGAGATTGGGAAAGTCAGATCTGAATTATGGAAAAAAGTGAAGATCTCAAAGCTGGCCACTAAATTCAGGCAAGGGAAATCATTTTTGGCACTCTATTTTTTAAACAAATGTAGGGAACTGGTATCTCCTGCTGAAATACAGTTCACAGAAGGGATCAGAACATAGGGTGACATTCAGGAAAGGATGCTGAAGGATTTGTGAGAGCCTGCAACAAAAGAGCTGAAAATTGGCTGGCAGAAGGGGTGAGGCGCCTTCAAGAGAGAAATGTGTGAAATTGGGTCAGGCAGTACGGTTGTAGGGCTGGCACCATGAAATTCTGCAAAATCTTGGTGGCAGTAAGGCAGTTTGTAAGAAGAGATGATGCCTTTTGTTAGATGAATGACATAGTGAGGGAAAAGAAAAAGAGCAGAGACAGCTCTGCAGGCACAAAAGCCCTTCCTCGCTTCTAAAAGAAAAGATGCTGCCCGTTGCTGGGGGTGGGTGGAGAGAGAAAGCATTAACCCAGTCATCGTAAGGGGTACAGGTTAAAAAACATGTTGTCGCTGCAGTAGCTGGGGTTCGTACAGCGCCTTCCCTCTTCCACGTCTCGATGGCTTCCCTTGAGGTGCTGGTGCTGGTGGTGCTGCTGGTGTGAGCCTACCAGGCTGGGCCCGTGCTGAGGTGGGGGGTATGGCGGAGGTGGAAGGTAGCTGCTGCTGTAGGCCAGAGGGGCTTTTCCCTCGCAGGATTCCTCCCCTGAAGGGCCAACACTGGGCCCAAGGGGATTATGGTCGCCCTTTGTCACCGGCAGCATGCTGGGGATGTGCTGGGGGCTGCTCCAGGCCTGTGTGTGCGAGCTGCCATGAGCAGGGTGCACTCCGTCCTCCTCGTGCTCCCCGGCTGCCCCTGGGTACAGCGGCTGCTGAAAGCAGCTGCCTGGGGTCTGCTCCAGGGAGCTGGTGCTTAAATGTCCCCCAAAATTGGCAGGTGGCAAGTAAGTGTCCAGCTTGGAGAGGAGCAAAGGCAAAGCCTCCTGGGCGGGCACCTCACCTGTCGGAGACTTGGGGAAGCAAGGTGAGGTTTAGTTGAGCGACATGAACCAAAAGACAGTCAATGCATTCAAAAAGGCAGTCAATTAATGCAGACAGCAAGGCAGGCACAGCAGCAGGGCCTCCTCTCAGAGTAGTGCCAGGAGGCTTTGGAGGGAAACCTAACGGGCTCTGTTAGAGCCCATTACCTAACGGGTCACAGTTCTGGGCTTGGTTCTCTGGCTTTCAGCCAAATTCAGTTTGTAACTAAAAGAATCACTAGGTCTCACATCCACCGCTGCCAGGATATACTGAAGAAGCACCTGAAAAAGAAATTACTCTAATACTTTTAATTCCTCAAAATTTAAATTATTTCTAAGGAGTTTGTAAAAACTAAAGATTTTTTTATCAAGTTGTTTTGAAGTGTTCTTAACCGACTGTTTTTAATGTCCTTAAACTTTTTTGTGCCGTAAACTCCTTTCATTCAAGGAGGAAGCAGCGCACTGGAATTATTCTTCAGAGTTATTTTTTTTTCCTGGATATTTTGCAACTTGTTTAAATGCCATAATTATTGGATTATGATTTTACACATTTTTTTCTTGTTGGAACACTCATTCTGTGCTATCGTTTCTGATTAGTACTTCCAGATCTCTTTTCTTTGTAATACTGCTTTTGTGTTCATTTAATTATAGTGATTTTCTGACTTGTTGACTGCCAGAGCAGCAAAGCTCCTCTCAGCTGCTCTCCCCTTCCCATGAGAAGAAATTCCAATGACCTAATGTAGACCCAGCCTGTCTTCTGCTAAAAATCAGCTGACGCCATAGAGAAAACGCCCTACATATCACTTGCTCTATTTTGGGCTCACACGTTTTCTATGGTTCTTCTGTGAACACATTGCAGTCAAATCTTCTAAGGAGGCTTCTCCCAGATTCAGCCATACAGTGTGTGAAATCAGATTCCCGAGTTTGTTGTATCGCAACTGATCATAGCAAAACCAGGGTTTTGCTAACTTGGGTTGTTCCCAAGTCCCCCTCTGACTGCCTGGAGCCAGGCCAGCTGAAGAGTGGGCTATTAGATATTTATTAGATAGTTTGATATTTGTTAGACAATTAGATAATGAAGACATCTGTGGCCTGTTTCTACTCCTACACAATTTGAACTGAAAACAGCAGGACAATGTTGTAGAAAGGGAAGGACGAAGTCTAGAACTCCCTAGGCATATAGTCTTGTGTATAAAAGAAAAAAACCCACATGGCTCAGTAACATTTCCTAGGTGACAACTAATTCAGCGTCCTCATAAGGAAGAAATTAAACCAACAGCATAAAAATCATTGTTTCAGTCTTTGTTAGATACCAACAAGGAAGCCCATCTGCTTGTGCTCCCACCCACTTGTGTCATGAGGTCCCTGTCAGTCCACCATGTGTTCTCCAGCTGTCCCCTCCCAGTTCAGTGTCTCTTCCTGAGAGTCACTCCTGAGCTCTGCTTTTTCGTGTCCTCCTGAATTCTTCCGGTAGAAATAACTGCGTCTCTTAAATCCATATTCCATTCAAATGGATTTAACTTCTGCTGACTCTGTAGCTTCTGTCTCTCACAAGCGCTCCCACACCCAGCTGCTTGGGCAGAGCTGCTGTGTTAACAGTGCTTCTCTGAGTCCTACAAACACACTGCCCTTCTGCCTTCAAAGCCCTCCTGGAGACCTGGTGGAGCAAGCAGGGCCCCCTGGGCAGAGGTGACACACCTTTGTCAACCCTGGCTAAACCCAGCGGGGTGAAAGCAGGGGCAGAGGGTACCTTCACTCTTCTGCAGCACATTGGAGGATCCTGGGACATGCAGCAACACGCGGAAAACGGGATTGAATTCTGCTCAGGGCAACAGCCCGCAGGAGAGCCTCTCTCTCCCTGATGGGCTTTAAGTCTTTGAGTAAAGCAATCCAGAATTGCTGTTAAAGTAACTGCGTTTTCTTAAGGTTTGGGGACTGGAGGCAAAGGGTGAGGATTTGTGGATTTGCCTTGTTAATGACAAGCTTGTTCTGTCAAGGTACCTTACTCGGTATATAATAGACAGATAATACAGGTAATATCACATATATATGTTGTAGTCAGTAGTAAAATAATACACTCCGTGTGTGTGTGTACACACATACACAAACCTTCCTCATGAGCCCAGCTATTGTCAAAAAGATTTCACAGGTTTTGAGTGTTCATTTGTTACAATTTTCTCATGGGATGATGTAATCAATACTATACATTAAATCCAGTTAATACCTATTAATATTCTCCTTTGATGTCAATACTGATTAGACCAAATGTCTAATTACTTTATTCCCAGATTTATTTGTAAGTAATTTAATTTCTGAAGCAGCACTAACAAAGCACTTGTAGGAAAACTTTCTAAAGGCAATTCTTGCGTTTTAAAACAGGAAAAAGCTGCAGCTCTAAAGCTATGTGAATACCACTAAACAAAATACTTGCAAGCATGAGTTAGCACTGGCACAAACTATGCCAGGGACGGTGTGAATAGCACCGTGACAGCCCTTCAGCCCTGCCTCCAGCCCAGTGCAATGCGCTCAGTGCTGAGCTGAGCAAGGTGCTCAGGCCAGTGCTGCCCCTTCCTCACCTGGCAGTGGAGAGATGAAATGCAGAGACATAAAGCCCGTTCCCACCCCAAGGCTCCTCAAAGAAACGTCTTGGAGCATGGATCCCTTGCCCTGCAATTTTGTTTGCTGATAACAAAAGTTACCTTGAGCTCCTGGAGTCTTATTAATCTTGGAGAAGGTGGAGAAAAAGCTGTGTGCGCTTTTTGGATTGATCTCCTTGCTTCTGCTTCTAGTTTTGTTTCTGGACGTGGATGGTCATGAGCCCCTTTAGACTTGAGAAAGCGATTGTGTTATGTTAAATTTTGAGACAGCCTTGTTATTAACCTTAAGGGAGCAGGATTTGTTGTGCAGGCCTCAAACGCACACTTGGCCTGGTTTGTATTTAATAAGACTTATTTAATTTGAACTCAGGTAACAAGCAGATCTCAGTTGAAGGGTGATAGGGCAGAAATTCCCTTAAACCATCAAGCACTGCACCACACTTACATGCAGAAGAGACTACCCACACTGGAGACCCAATTACAGCCACAAAGTCAGCTGGCTGCAGTGTGCCAGCAGTCGTTTTCATTCTTCTTAGACTTGAGACACATTTAGCAGGACATTAATTTCCATTAGCTCCCACAGAGAACTAATCTTATTTAAACTGCATGTAAGTGAAAGCCAACTGTAAGGACTCAGAAGACTGGAAGACAGTGTGTATGGTACTAAATCAAAAAAAAAACAGAAGACAAGCAGTGTTAATAGTACTAAGCTAGGACTATAGCTTTCCAAAAATAGTTCCCATTATTTAAACATTTGCATGCATTGTTGCTTATAATGCATAGATGGCATTTTCCATAGACAATCCCTTGGGATTGCCTCGTGCCTATGCTTGATGTCTTGGAGAGGCTGATATAAAGTGGCACTTCTGACTCTTTGAGCATTTGTTGTTTCTTACGTATCTGAGGCAAAGTGCTTCAAAATCAACAGGTTTTTGTGGGAGCCCAAACAAAAAACGTCATGTGCTGTGCAATCATAGAAGCACAGAGTAGTAATTCAGGACCTCGGAAGGTCCAGCTCACCCTCCTGCTCCAGCGGGGATGCCTTCAGTTAGATTAGGTTGCTCAAGACCTTGCACCCTCATTGTGAAAGTTTTTGTCCTTACAACCGTATTGTTGTGTTATTCAATGAACTTCATTTGCTGGAACAATAAATCTCCTTAATCATTATGAAAAAAGTAGTATTTGAAATTAACCTGCGTAAAGTAAGGTAATTTTATACCAACCTGAAAAAATATGAACTGGCCTTCATGCCTCCAGAAGTTGGTAACTGGGTAACCCCCATGGCCTCGGCAGGAAAGGAGCCGCAGGGGTCCATTGCAGTTTGGGCAGCATTTCCCTGGAGCAAAGATGGGGAAATATTTCCTATGCAACACCAGTCAGGTGAATCCCATCTGGTGCAACACTTCACTGGAGGTGGATTGTCACTTCTAGTCTGGGGCTTAGAAACTACACTGAGAAAAAACTATGCAAAAAGCTTTCAAACATAAGCAAACAAATAATTACATTTATTCTGTTTCATTATTAAATATAACTAGCAAAGATTATTTCAATTTTTAATATGGTTGGTTACGTCTAAGGAAAGAGCTTTTACCTTCAAAGGTCTAAACATTTTATTTCTGTTCTTTTAACTTGGAAGTATCTGGAATGTCAGATACGTTCTTGTCTGATTTCTCTAGAGGACATCATTCTGACCTCAGTGAGTGCTTGAGTAAAGCCAAAATGCTCATCGGTTTCAGCAATCAGTAACTCTATTGAGGAATAAAAGAGAGCTTGGAATACTTTCATTAAGGATGTGTGCCCAGCTCATTTTCTCTGTTTGTACTGTCTTGACTCTGGTGGCATGGCCATGAGGCCTATTTTCCAACCATCGTAGTTTATAAGTTTCATCTTTCCTGCAAGACTTTCCCAAGTTTCTCCCAGGCCCATGAAATAATGAAGCCAACGCTCTGGTCAGCAGGGCATGAGAAGGCTGGGAATCAATCTCTAGCCATCTTCCATTAGAAAAAAAAAGAAAACAAACAAGCAAACAACACCCTTGAACATGAAGAAATATAAAGTGCAGAGCTCCAAAGTCAAGAGTTGCAGCTAAATATAAGGAATGACTGGATAACCCAAAGAGTATCCTCTACTTTGATTTGGTTTGTGTGGTGTTCACATATCAGCCGCACGCAATGAGCAGCCACCCCTATACTCACGCTGTTGTTTTTGCCTGGCTTTGTCGCATATGGCCGGCCTCAGGTAGATCTTCCTGCCGTCCGTGGTGGAGCAGTCGTTGCCGCAGACCACCACCCCGAGGCAGGACTTCTTTAAGATGCGGGAGTTGTGGTTGTTGGTGTTTCTCATCGCCCAGCTACTGTGGTGCCTCTGAGCGTTTTTATCCTCTGAGCTGTAGATATGTTTTACGTAGGAATCTGGCCATTCTTGAAACCAGTCTGTCTGTCTCACGTCCTGCAAAGAGACAGAAGCGTTAGGCTGGGGAAGAAGAAAGCTCATGTAGGAGCCCAGCATGGCCTTCTGCTGGGTTTCCCCTCAGCTGGGTCACTCCAGCAAAGCAGCAGCAATGCTGGTTGGCAGCTCAGCTCCCAGAGAGCGTGGCAGAGGGAAGACAGAAAAAATGGGGCTCCCCGTGGCTCCTCACAAGCCCCAAAGTGCCAGGAAGGCCTGGCCAGGAGGCTTGGCCTAGGTGTCCTGCTCTGTGCAGGGCTGCCCCAGGGGAGGCAGGTGGGGGCCTGAGGTAGCACGGCATGTACTGTCCTGCTTTGCCATTCAAGCCATCAAAGCAGCGTTCCACTGAGTCATCTGGCTTGATTTGGCCTCAGCTCACTGGAAAAAGGGCAAGTACTGAATTGGACTGAGGCTATTCACACATTTGTAGGTCTTTCGTTCTGGATTTTGGCCTGAGTGCCATGAAAGATTTCCGCAATTTTTTTTTTGAAGTTCAGAACAAAGAACAGCTTGGTCGGGTTTTGTTTTCAACACTGTGGAATGAGCAAAATACAAAAACACAACACAAAGACAGTGCTGCAAGGAACGATAAAAGAAAAAACAACTTGATGGAAAAAAAAAGAACTAATTACACAACACCTTAATTGCCACAGACACAAAATGCAGTAAGTTGTAAAGCATGAAACGTACTCTCTGATGACTTTTGAGGGAAAAGACTGATCATAACAAAGGTACAAAACCTTAATAGGACTTTCCATAAAATTGCCGGTCCCAGCCACTGAGAGCCATTACTGCACTAAGAAAATGAACTGTAAGAATAAGTAAGAATATGAACTGTAAGAAGTAAGAATACGAAGACAAGAACTGCTGTGCTCCCTCACTGGGGAGCATAGCGAGGGCTGTGGGGGAAGCCTGCAGGCTGAATGCAGGTGGAGGTGACCTTGGGGAGGAGGTAGCCTGGGACACGGAGGCTTTGGCCCAGGCTTTGGGTGAGCAACACTGACACAGCAGGGAAGAGACTGGGGTCAGGTAGGAAGATCATGGTCTGTGATCAGGTAAGAAAGGAGGGCTGGAAGGCAAAGAACAGAGCTGGATGGCAAAGGAGCCCGGCAGGAGGAATCTGTGGAATGTGCTAAGGTGAGAGATGGGGAGATGGCTTTAGGATGGGTGTTTTCAGCGGAGGGCACGGATGAGATTCTCAGGTAAGGGGACCAGAAAAGGACAGAAGGAGGGAAAGATCACTATTCTGCCTCTTAGCATGCCTCTGCAAACCAGACTTCCAGCCCAAGGAAGCAAGCTTTCCCTAGGTGCCCAGGCGAGGAGTGTTGCCCCATGGGGGCAAGGCTGAGCGCCCGGAGTGGCCGGCAGTTATCAGTGCTGTGCTCGCTTCTTGTAAAGCACAGCAGAAGGCAAGCTCCAGACACCTCTAACTGAGCAGGCAAAGCAAGAGAGATGTTTTTCCCCTCTTTCTCTGCATCTGATCCACCAGTGGACTAGAAAGACAATGAATCTGCAGCATCACTGTATTTACTGTACCAACAGCTCTTTCAACAATATATCAAAGAAAATACATGTGGAAACTTTGATATTTTACTGAATATTTTCTAACCCTTCACACAAAACAGTGTCCCATGGCTCAGGGTGGCAATGAGCACAAAGGCAACAAGGTGCAGGTGAAAGAGAGAGTTTTGAAGTGGAGAAGACTGATCAGAACCGGATAAATTTCTTAGACGTAGACACATACCTGGGGAAGTTTGATGTCATTGATATCCCAACTTGTCATTTCTCCATTTCGGGAAGCAGAGTTCTCCTGCTCCATAACAACATTGTCTGCAGCCTTCAGCATTTTTGAATTCCTTCCCAGACTTTGCAAGAAAGTCTCTACTGGCTGCTTTTGAAGTTGAGTGGCTGTCAGCGCTCCCGAGCAGTTTACAACCAGGAAGCTGTTTCCCGAAGCTAAATGATAGAGGCTGCTCATTACAGATAAAAATCAGTGTTCACTGCCAGAAAAACTTGTTCCATTAAAAGTTTTGCAAGCCAGCAGTGCAGTAGAAAGCATAGCTTAGAGACAAACCGTGATGTTACGGAGGTGTGGCTAACAGCAAGCAAATCGTGCTGTTATCTGTTTTATTCTGCTGGGTCTGCTCTCCCACCCAGCCACGTACCTCTGCTGATAGACCCCTTGTGCACGAGATCTGACATGAGATCTGACTCTGGCTCGGTATTTCCAGAGCCAAACTGACTGCTGAGGGCTCTTGGAGTGGCTGCTTACCCACTGGGTATTTCACGTACTACAATGACTAGGGTGAGAAACGAGAGGGGACCGCAACATCACTCCAGATGAGATGGCTCTCAATCTTTTCAGAAGTCGTTGGCATCTCTGAGAGCTTATCAACCACACAAGGAAAGTGTGGAGAAGGAGACTGGGCTGCCCGCATTTTCCTATTTCAACAGCAGACTAACAAAAAAAAAAAAAACAACAAGGTATTGGTTGTTTAAGCCAACAGTTCTTGTCTGAAATGTTGTAAAGCAGGAGGTTGCTCTATTCCAAATTTCAGTGTCAGCCAAGCTTAATACCATCTCCTCAGGGATCCCACACATTAAAAATGTTCTTGGAGAAGTTTCTTCTGGTAGAAGTCACTGTTAATGAGAGACAAGGTGAATCAAAAGATGAACAGGTTAGTTTTCTGGCTCTGGAAAATGGAGAAGATTCAACAGTTTCAGCAAGGCCACTGTTCAGCAAGGCCAATTAAGGATTTGTTAAAGACTGGGTAATGAGAGAAGTAAATCCCTCCTGATGTAGGTGCCTGGTGGTCAGCACCAGTGTGCGCAGCGCGTGAGCTGAGGCTGGGTCTGAGGGAGCACCGCGGGTTCATCTGAGGTGTTGGACTGTAGGAGAGGGGGACGTGGCTGCCCGGAAATAGAAAGGGCTGCGGGAAACATCAGGTCCTCATCTGTTTTCATGTTGTGTTGCAACAGACGTGGAGCTAGTAGAGTCAGGACAAAGAAAATACGAGCTGCCTTGGAGAACCAGGATGAATTTACTAAATAAATAACTCTTGACTATTGTGAGCTCTAAAACATGAAGTGAATTGTTATATAATCCAAAATGTCAGCCCCATTGCTTTTAAAATATCTTTTCAAAATTCGATGTCTTGGAAATTGATTCCAAATTTCCACTTGATTAGAGAGAAGTGAGTATTTCTTCTTTTTATGTTATATCAATAAAAATAAAACCACAATTAAATATTACCTTAAAGCTTAATGAAAGACACAGGCAGTTTAATAATAATAACCAAAATATCCCAAATCTACCGTGAGTCATACATACCCAGCTACTTGCTGGCAAAGGCTGAAATAGTAGCAAAAAATGTGAGCAATAATTACAGGAGGATGTGACATATGACTTTTTTGATTGTTATTTATTTGATTGTAGCTTAAATTATTACTAAAGTGTTGCAGCTTGATAAAATGGAAGTTCTCAATTAGTCTTTTTCTTTCTTTTTTCTCTTTTACTCCCCCCCTCCTTCTTCCCTGGACCTCCCTGGCTGCAGAGAGATGCCAAATGTTTGCCTCCTGGGTTTGTGAAGTGCCTTAGAAAGGTCTACAACAAACAAATTGTCTTCTGCTCCTCTTAGATAAAATGTGATAATGGAAACATCAGCACTGATTTTTTTTAATTTTGGGGAAAAAAGAAAAAAAGAAAAATGGGAATTATTCTGAAGGTATGCTTTAAGCAGCACCTCTGTTTGGCACTGAGGCATGCTGGAATTCACTGTGCTTGCAACACACTCCCATGTTTAATCTTCAGCTGGATTCCCACCCCCAGCTAAAGCAGGGAGAAGCACCAATTCCTGCAGTGAGCACGAAGGGGATGTCTGCCTGTCCTGCCCAGAGTGCTTACGCCAACCAAAGAGCAGCTCCAGGTAGGCCCTTAGCAAGCAGCAACTTTGGGATAGGCTTTCACTTCCTCTGGAGATGCTGTTTAAATATAGAGGATTTTATGAGGTGAATTGTTACAGTAAGGTTCAAAAGAGAGGCAGAGAAATGCATTTGTCATTGACTGTGATTAATATCAGCTGACCTGATGAAGGCCATTTCCACTCCCTACAGGCCCTGTCCCACATTTCTCCAGACGTTGTTACATCACTTCTGCTGATACTGCTGCAGCACTCAGCGAAGACTGAACACTAGATAAGATTGAAAAATAGATCAAAAACACAGGGAGGAAATAATTTACGAAGATCTGCTCTTTATTACTTCTATCTCTGTAACATCTGAAATGTGTTAGCATACATTTAGAAAGAGATATTACACCCCATGTCTTACAGCTTATGACAATTCTTCACTAGCAAGGATTAAGAAGGTTTCTTGTATTTTCTTTAGAATAACTTCATGTCGACAACTGTTAGGAACAGATTTATGTATTTATATTAGAAATGATGTCTACTACCAAGTATCATAGTGGCCAACAGCTTGAATTAATTTTAACTCAATGTAGTCTGCAAGCTCCTATTGGAAAGGGTGCTCTTTCAGTCCACAGACACAGATGGACCCTGTGAGTTCTCCAGCCAGCATCTGTGATGGCAAATCTTGGTCTGGAGCCGTGAGCAGCTTTTTGCTTCCACGCAGCCTCATGGAGCAGTGGCCCAGCAAGCAGCCATCTCCACACGGGCCTCTGCCGCTGCCTTCTGCTCGCTGCCAGGCGCTGGCGGAAGGTGACAGCTGGAATGCTTGGGTGGAGGCTGCTGAAGGTCTGGCTCCTTGCTTGTGCTGTTCTGCTGCCACACCAAGTGCTTCTGTCAGTGCCACCACCAGTTCCCCTCTCTGGTGCCATCTGCCTTCTCCTGAGCTCAGCTGCAGTCGGTGGCCATTTCCATGCCTGAGTCACCCATCCTGCCAGCAGTGTGTGTCTCACTCTCTTCCCTGCCTGAATTTGTGTCCTGCCTCCAGCCTTGACAGGAAAAGGGACTTTCTGCTGCATAAAGAACACAGCTCTGATCACAAGGTTTGGGGGCTGAGCTCTTTTTAGTGATCTCTTCGGGGTGATTGAGTCTGTGCAAATAGGTGTTTCACTTTAGTTCTTGGTAATTCTTTGTAACAGCTTTGAGCCCTAGTGCTTTGGCAGCGAAGTCTAACTTTCCTATTAGCTTAATTGATCTCTTTAATTTGTTTCTCTTAACGCATCAGACAATCTGAAAAGCAGGTGATATTCTGCACATCCGATGCACTTCACGAGGTGGCAGCTATTTCACAGATGTGCAAACATCACGGTAATATCATCGCTGCATTAACATTGGGATGCTCGGTGAACTCAGTTCTGGATAATTTCTATTTGTTTTGCTTGTGCTTCTTGATGACTACATAAACTAATTTTCCTATGTTTTTTTTTTTTTCTTTTTCCATTAAGATAATGAATTCACTTGCTCTTGTTGGAATAAGTGGTTTCTGTGGACTACCTAAAATTTTACTTGGAATGCTTTCTGTGGGCCTTAGGCTTGTACATTATAATATCTTAGCAGCAGTATTTTCATGTAGTCTAAAAATGGCTTTATTCTGCGAGCATAAAGATTACTTATTTTGCCAGTCTTCACTGTCTGGTGCCTTCACAAGTATCATGTCTTGATTTTACATTCAGCTTCTCATCTTGTCTTTGTGTCTGGTGCAAATACATTTAATTGTGTTGTTTTCAATAGTATGAACACCACTTGCACACAAAGTCTCATCATATGGTCTGACAACTGCATATTGAACGTGGTTCTATTTTCTTCCTTGCAATTTCGTATTTTTCTTTTTTTGTTCTAAAGAGTGCCTAATTACTAATGAGTTGTCTTTCACGTCCACCTCCTTCAGAATAGGAATTCAGTGTCACTGTAATCACGGTCCTCCTCATTCCTTGTAGGAGCTGACTGGTTCCTAATATCTCTGGCAGCTCTTCCTGCTCTGCTCCAGGGTCAGATGGAGGATCACCCTGCTGAATCCAGCCTCACCTATAGGTAATTCCTGAATAAATTCCTATCAGTTACTCACACCCACACCTCAGAACAACAAGTTGCTGCTGTAATCAGCCGCTGTGGTGATCCAATATGCACACACTGTTCCAGTTTCCATAGACTACATCTTCTCACAGATTCATTCAGGCTGACCTCCCCTATTTAGACTCAACTTAGTTGTATTTGCAGAGTAATGACCGCCTTGTGAAGCCCCCAGGTGACCTGAACCAAGCTCACTGAGATCTGGGTATATCTCTGTAAGATAACTTAGTTGGTTGGGTGCTGGAAGCTGCGCGGTGTGCTCTGACATGGTTGGTTAGCAGTGCTGGCTGTAGTGGTAGCTGGCACCACATCGTGACACGGAGAGTGCCCCTCTGCCTTTTCACTCGGTGTGGTGGACGTCTGACCAGCCTTGCTATGCGAGCCCATCCACACAAGCAGCACAGCATTGCAGGTTGTTCTGAATCTGCCCCCAACAAACCACTGCCCTGCGTTTGAAACGAAATACAGCACAGTTTTCAGCAGATCTCAAAGCACAATGAAGCTATTTTCTGGTAATCTGATGACACACTCCAGTGATTGCCTACGTATCCGCTGTCACGCTGCAGCACAAGCTGCAGGGGCAGTTTAATAGGAATCACTGGCTTTCCTTACACCTTGTGCTCCTTTCAGAAGGGCAAGCCTGTCTTTTGTTCTCTCTGCATTGCACTTATCCATTTGTCCTTCACAAAGAGGAGTTCCAAGAGGTTCTTCTGCACAGTCTATTAGTGAATTAAAGCTTCTGGATTTGTGAGTGCCCTCATAACTGCAGCGAGCAAGGGCAGTCCTGACCCCACAGGCGCGGGGAACCTGCTGAAAAGAAGAGACCAAGAACAAAAGGTACAGCACAGCCCATGCCCTCTTTGGCCAAATCCTGCCTTGAACAAAGCATTCACCACTTGCAAGTGTTGATGGGTTCCCAGCCTCCTCTTGCTCGTAGAGGCTGAGAGCGTTTTGGCCTCCTCCTACTGTGCCCCCACAGCACAGATGTTGTGTCAGGATGGCCAATAAACATATTTCATGGAGAGGCCTTCTTCAGTGAGAGTGTGACCTGATGTTTCTAGTAAGATGTTGCCCATCATTGCTAGTATCAGAAATTCAAGTCCAGGGAGGAGAGGCAATGTGAAGCTCATGGCTGAGAAGGGCATGGACACAGCAGGCATCAAGGAAGGGCTTGATGCAGAAAGCACACGTACGCATGGGTGGATGGGTCTACCGGAGTGCACAGGTGCCCACAGGTGAGGTCTGATGCTGACAAAGTGCGCCGTAATGATGGGCATTTGTGCCCTTCACTTTCTTTAGAATCTCAAGATGATGGAAAAGGGGAGAGTCGAGGACAATTTAAACAAACTGGACACCTGCACATGTCTTTGGAGAGCAGACAGGATGCATCCAAGGACTGAGGGAGCTGGTCAACATTGCTGCAAGGTCATCTTCAAAAGGCTGTGGTGGCTTCAGGAGAGTCTGGTGACTGGGAAAAGGCAGACATCACTCCTGTTTTCGTGAATGNGCAGACATCACTCGTGAATGCCGAGAAGGACAATCTGGGGAACCACGGGCTATTGGTCAGCTTCTTTTCTGTCCCTGGGAATTCCATCGAGCCTCTTGGCACAGGCTTCTGGCAGAAGGTGGTGGAGAACAGGCAGCAGGAGTTTACCAAGGAGCAGTTCTTCCTGACCTGGATGCTGCCTGTGACGAGCTGACGGGCTCCGCAGAGGAGGCGAGAGCAGTGTGCTGTGTGCCCTGACTGCAGCCAGGCCTTTGGCATGGTCACACAGTGCTCTTGCAGCCACGCTGGGGGACGTGTGGGTTGGTTGGGCAGCCTCCCAGGTGGCTGCAACATCAACTTAAGGTGTAACTGTCAGCAATTGAAAGCACTGTGGTGTGCTGCAGAAAACAAAAGGGGCGGCCTCGAGGACAGCAAGCTGAACACGAGGCGGTTGTGAGCCCTCACGGTGAAGGAGATCCATACCGCTTGTCCTGAGCTGCCCGGTGGGTGGGCACAGAAGGTAGGTGCAGCCTCTTCTAGGAAGGGTACAGCAAATGGGTGAGGCAATGGACACAAAGTGCAGCAGGAATATTTCAGGCTATACATTTAGGAGAGTACTCCTCACCATGAGGGCGGTCAAACAGGGGGCAGGCTGCCCAGCAAGTCTGCAGGATCTTCATCCCTGTGAGGAACTCACATCGCAGCAGCACAGCCCCCCCGGCAGCCTGACTTACCTTGGCAGCCTGGTTTGACTCTGAAGTCAGCGTCGTGTTGGGCAGTGAGCTGGGCCGGGTGCCCACCTGAGGCTCTCTCCAAATCACTCTGCAAGTCTGTGCCTTTCAACTGCTCAGCCTGTGCTCTGTCTTACTCCAGGCAGTGCGGTTTCGATCAGTCTGAGACATCCGTGTGAGAGAAACCTCAGCCCTCCCCACAACGTTTCACCCTTTCCTAGGTGAGCTGGGCCATCTCCAGTGTTGCTATTACTGGCAGTGCTACTGCCTGATGAGTCCTTCATCCTCCACAGCCTTTCACCAGGCTCACGAATCACGTGGCTCCAGCCCGGTCAGCCTGTTACTGGAGGAGGAGAAGCCTGCCATGGAGCCCTGCAGCCCGTGCCTGGTGGGAGCTCCTGGGGCTCTGTGGTTGCATTTATACCTCAGAAACTGAAGGAAACGGTGAACCTGTGCTGCCATTCAGCTCACACCGGAGACCTGACACCAACATTACTTTTCTGCTGCTTTCTTCCAGCTTTCTTTCTAACTTTTCTTTTTGTCTTTTTCTTTTTATTTTCTCCCTAGCTGCATTTAGCTAGTTACTTCCTTGGGGATAGTCCTAATTTTGTGACAAAAATGCCTTTGTTGTTGTTGTTGATACAATGAGAATTGCTCCCTTCCCTGAGCAGCTCACAGCCTGCTGAGCAGAAGACCTTGCCAGATGAGGAAGTCAGGATGTTCTCCTCTATTCTTTGTGCAGTACGTGCGTGACTCTACTTCACCTTGACAAAGGAGGCAAATTGATCTCTATATGAGAAATTACATCTTCAGAAGTGGTTCCTCGTGCATCTCACTGGCAGCAGTTTTCATACCTCTGGAGACAGACACGCGTTCCTGCTCCCCGGCGCCAGGCGAGCCCTGCGACCTTCCCACATGGAGTGGCTGAGCCTTTGCCCCCCGGCTGCGTGCGTGGGGGCTTCCTCCTCCAGCTGCTGTTTGCCCGCTTCACCCTGCTGACCTTCCTTCTCAGGGTAAATGCAGAATACATCAGTCTAAATTTTAAATAGGTACGAGAAAGTGTTGATCTTATAAATTCCAGATATGACGTGTTCTAATACTGCTGCTGCTATGCATATTTGGGGCACAACATTTTCCAGTATGCACTGTCCCTCGAGGCAGTCACATCACTGAAAAAGTCTTTAAAAGGTTCTGTAAAAAACAGAAAAGCAACATCAGGAGTGGAACAACACTGTCTGCTAACATTAAGAACTGGGCTGCAGCTTTTCTCAAACACACATGGAGGGTGCAGACTGCCATTGCGTGTCGGTTGTCTCTGAGGTGGGGACTGCCGCTGTCAAGCAACAGCTGAGCTCACTGCAGCTTTTCTCCGAACCACGAAAACTCCGTTATTCACGTGCAAAGGGATTTGTGCAAAAGGACTTTTTGACCATAGCTGTAGCACCCACTATGGCATTTGTTAGTCGCTTAACAGTGAAACATGTAGAAACACCAACCTGTTCGGAATCCAAAGTTTAAATGGTTACTCATTCATGGGAAGCTTTCTTTCACTCACACTCAGCAAAGTCTTTGATAGGAGAAAAATGTTGAGTCAGTCCTCTCATTCAGAACAAATGTCTTCTTAAGTAAAATAAGGAAATGACCGGATGGTCTGGGGACAAGCACCTCCTGTTAAGATCATGCCCACTGTTCTGGGCAACATGCAGAAAAACTCAGGACAAGAAGAGGAAGGGCTCTGTGCAGGTGCAGGATGCACAATGTGTGCTTACACATTGGGCTGGTCTCTTTTCTGCTGCTGTCTTTGGCAATGCGTGTATGAATTCATAAGTTAAATGACTTCTGAACAACCACCTTTGGACCCTTTCTATGCCACATATGCCCTGTAAGTACCCCTGTGTAAAATGGTGGGGCAGGCAGCTGCTGGCTTTAGTTCTCTTGCTTCCTTTTCTTCCTTGGTACTGATTTTGCATTTCTATGCATACTGGAGCTTCGCGTAGACCACAGGCAGGAGAAGGCCTGGCCAGATTTTCAGGATCTTAAGAAGTCACCAGTTTCCAAAGAGACTGCCCAGCAGGCCCGTGCTGCAGGAGCACTCGCACAGCTTCACGCTGAGGAGCCACCATTGCGCCGGAGCTCTGCAAGGGGCACGCTCCCGTCTGAATCAGGTGGGAACCGGAATCAGATTTGCAAGGGAGGTTTGCAAAGTGGCCACGTTTTCCTGGGGAGCAGATGTGATCTGCTTGCTCCATGTATTTCTGGCTCTGCTTTCATGTGATGTGTCTTCATATACAGGGCAATATGACATTTAAAAGATGTTCCAGAATTCAAAAAGCTGGGAGTAACAAACTTTGAAAGTCACCTAAACCCACTGCTCAGTAGAATTGCTTCTTTCAGTCCCAAGTCAAACGCAGTTTTTGCTCCAAAGTCCAATATTTTTTCAGTTTTCCCTTAAGGAGGATGTTTTTCCCTAGGGTAAAGTGTTCTGTGGTGACCCCAACAAAATAAGGAATGGACCCTTATGTTATGAAAGATCTCCAAAATTACAGGAAAAAGTAAACGTTACACAGCTAAAGTATGCTTTGTGCTCTTCAGAGGCAACTGAGTACTGACCCCAAAATTATTTGAAAATCTCAGGGAGAGGCTGTCAAGTGTTTCAGAGAACTGGGACGAGTTGTGCGTGCTGAGGTCGGAAACGCCCAGAAGAAGACGTGTTTGGTGCAGTTTCCCATCTATCGGATTGCTCTGCCCCTGCTGCAGACTCCAGAAAGGGCCTCTGGCTGCTTCCTAAGGTCAGTGAGTCATTTCACTGCAAGAAATGATCTCGCTAGCCAGAAATGCTGGAAGGGCTCTCCATGCACCCACACATCCCGAGTCACATCAGTTCCTGCTGCCTCGGGTGAGGGTGCACCTCGCCCAGCCTGCCCGCTGCCTTCTGTTTGCTTTGCCCTCCTTTGTGCTCTTCTACTTTCCTCAGAGCATTGAGCTGATACAGATCTGTGTATTTTTCACAGTCTGTGGATGGAAAAAGAAGAGACCAAAAGAAAAGAAAGCAAAAACCTTCCAACCGTGATTCAGGTTCCCTGCTCATGGGAATCAATGGCTTTGCCACTTGTCGGCAATCGCCAGGGCCAGTCGGCAGTGCTCCCGCGGTCCCTGGTGGAGCTGGGGGACAAGGTGTCCTGGGGCAGGAACAAAGCTGTCCTCTGCATGACGTAAGCCTGGAGACAGCCGTGCTGGCAGCCAGGACACTGACAGTGGCTGGGCTGAGCGCAGACGACGCGCATGGCTTGGCACACCGCGTAATCAGTAACAGAAGAAAAGCCCCAGATGCCAAGGCTCCACCACGGAGCGGCTGCGATCCAACCGACAGCACAGAGGAAGACCAGTGTGTCTTTGATAAATGCCCCTGTTTCCCTTGGTCGGAGATAGCAGGCAGCTCCTCTTGTGAAACAAAGTCCTAAAGCATTGCCTGCAAGCCCTCAGGAGCCTTTTTTCTCCTCACCCCCAGATCTACAAGACATTTCTCCTCCAACTCTGTTTTTTTTTTTAGTTCATCTCTGTTGCTTGCCTGTCTTTAAAGCTCAGCTCCTATTCCCCTCAATCCTGCAGGACGGAGATGCAGGCAAACAGCACAGAGATATTAACAGGGACATTCAGTAGTGCTAATTAGGAACCGGGCAATTAACACTTCTATGTACTATAGCACAGGTGAGCTTTGATCAGGTTCTTGGGAGGCACACTTTGTCCTTATCTGTAGGAAACAAAATAAAGAAGGAAGGAGCTCATCAAAGGAATAAACAGACCGAGCACAGCCTGACTTTTTGGTAAAATGTTATGGAAGCTAAACAGACAAATAGCAAAGGGCTTGGGAATTGAGGGTAAATTTTTCTAACAGTATTAGCAAACATGGAACGCAGAACACCTCAAAATGAAGATGGGGCTGTTTGTCCAAGGAGCTGAGCTTAGTTACTGCTTAAAAAGTCAGAAGAAAAACATGTTAATTTAGCAATGGTTGTGCAATACAGGTGGAACTTGGAGTGGAGGAACCAGATACAAAAAAATGACATAAAGAAATCTCAGGATACATTTGCAAACAGATGGGTGCAAAGCAGGACAGATGGCCATCACGTATTCCTGCTTGCATCTTTCCTGAGCCCCAGGGCAAAGGTGAAAGCTGTGCTGCACCCAGTGGGAAAATTCCTGTATGGAAACTCCTGAAACTGAGGAATAGTTGCTTTGGCTAGTGAACATCCAGCTAAGTACCAGGACTTTTGAAAACTGTAATTTAGCCCTTGTGGACTGTACTCAGATGTAGCATTCAGGAAAAGAACAGCTATCTCTGGTCCCAGAGCAGGGCAGCCCGGGAGGTACTAACAGCGGGAACAGGAGCAGGAGCTGTTCCGTGCCAGCATTTGCATTTCTTTGCAAACACAAAGGAAGCTGGGAAGAACCAGGTTGTGCTATTTGTCCTATTATTGCAATGCTCTTTTTCAAAAGTTCAGGTTTCAAACTGCTTTGAGATGACATTTACTTCCCATCTCTTAAGTCACTCTTAGAGTTCATATATGCAAAGTTCATATGCTACCAACCTGCCTCTGGCTTTGTTTTTTTCACTGTGTCTGCAACAACTCCTGTGCAGACACTTGGCTAGAGCAAAGGCCAGAGCACTTCCCTCCTCTTGCTAGGAGGAGAGAAAGTACTGAGGTTGTTTTCCCCATAAACAAGGTCTCTTCTCATTCTCTACGCTGTCACAATCTGAATAACTCAGGTTGGAGGAGCCCTCTGGAGATCACCCCCACTCAAAGCAAGGCTAATTTCAATGCTGCAGCAGGGCCTGGCCAGCTGAGCTTTGAATGGAAATTCCATGGCCTCTCTGGACATCCTGTGTCACTCCTTGACCACTTTTGTATTTTATCTGAATTTCTCTTGCTGCAACTTGTATGTCTGTCCTTTCATTGCCCTTCTTGTCCTCTTGCTGTGCCCCTCCAAACAGAGCCTGGCTCATCCTCAGGTCAGGCTGGACGGGGCTCTGAGAACCCTGATCGAGTTGTAGATGTCCCTGTTCATTGCAGGGGATTTGGACCAGATGACCTCTAAAGGTCCCTTCCAACACAAACAATTTTCTGATTCTATGATTTTATTCGTCCTGAGGCCAGCAGCGAGGTGGCCCCTTATCTCTGCGTCTTCCTGGCAATCTTGGCGCTCCTCTTTGGTAGGCAAGGACCTGGCAGCACAGATGCTTTGCCAATAGCCACCCTCAAAATGTCAGGACAATTGAAAGACTTCAACCATGTTAAGTATAGACAAACCACGACAAAATATCTTGAGTTGCCTAAAGGTCGAGGGGAGCCAGTAGAAATGGCTGCTCCACCCACTGTCAGGGGCTGGTCACCCAGCATGGGACACTGCCTTTACTCATTCAATTCTTACACCGCTGAGGTAGGATTTGATCTGGGATCTTCAGTTTCAAAGGACAAAAGAGTCAAGTCCTCTAAGTTAGCATCTTGCCGACCTCTCCATTTCCTAACTAAATTACATTATTTTTAGAAAGTGCTCAGTCTCTCTATGACCTGGTTTCTTTGCGTTGTACCATGAATGATTAACGCATAACCTTTCCCTCAGGAGGAGCCGGCATCTCAACAGCCAGCAAAGTTATTACTGTTCTGCAACTCAAGCACACTTCTCATCCCCTCATCAAATATATTTGTCATCATTATTTTGATAGGACGTTGCTGCGCTGAAGTGATCTGATCTTTCAGCAGCCAATGGAATAAGGCTTGCTTTGCAGGTGGGTGCGTAGCAAACACCAGGCAGGTCCCCGACACCTACGACCGTGTCCTCTTTCAATTTATCTTTTAGTACTGGCAGTGGGAGTATATTTTTGTTTTGTGTTTCTCCATAAATCATTTTGACAGAAATGGAAACATGCATTTTTTCCATAAGGAAAAGAATGGTTTCACTCAAGCTAAAATAAATGGCAAGAAAATGTTGTCTTAGGATCTCAGTGGTGATGGCCACAATGGCACGTGCCAGAGCACTGCAGTGGGGGCACCTGAAGGGACGACAGTTTGATGCAAGAGCATCGGAGAGGAGGGAGAACAGAAATGTGGGAAGCCTGAGCTAGGCTGAGGTGATATAGCTACAGCTCTGAGCAGGAACTCAGAACCGGGACGTTACATTTGAGACAAAATGTAAGTGAAAAAACCCTGATTTTTCCTTTCTATTTTCAAGGATTGCTTAGCTGAAACCCTCTATCTTCACTTCTGAGTAGCTACCCAAAGGTAGCTGGGTCTGGGCAAAAACATAAGCTGAAACTGAACCCAGTGAAAAAGAGCTAACCTGAACCCAAGCTGTGGAAAGCAGCAGCTACAGCTCTGCTCTTTACTTGAAAGCAAGCATCCACTGGTAGGCATGGAAAGATCTCTCCACAAACTTGGAGGTGAAATCTATGTTGACGATTGGACTCGATGATCTTAGTGGTCTTTTCCAACCCTAACAATTCTGTGATTCTATGAAGAGCATTGGAAAAGCGGCAGCAGTGCGGCCTGGGGCTGAGGCCTGACGCCGGGTGAGGTGCTCCCGCAGACCCCAGCTCTCTGAACGGCTCTATCCAAAATGCTTCGTGTGTTAATGTGGCTGCCAGGAGCCACGACATTCATTTCAGGGTCAGTACTGAGCTATTATTCACGCTGCTCTGACTGTTGATCTATTTCTCCCTCTATTGATATTTTAAACGATCCTACTCAGTAAGAACCATCCAGACCTGAGATTCCAGTGAGAAGACCATGGCTGACCTCCAGAGGGCCCCACCAGCAACCAGCGACAGCAGCACTCGCGGGCCAGGCCCACCGCCAGATTTCTGTGCAGATGAGAGGCAGCCTGGCTCTGAGGAGCAAAACTGCGCCTGGACAGTGAATGTGGCTGTGTAAGCAAAGCCAAAGTGGGGAGGCCGGGGAGCACGGCTTGGTGCTGCTGTGGGTTGCTGCTGAGCTGTTGGCCGGAGCGCTGCTCGGCTGCCGGGCAGCTGTGCAGTCCCCTCGACCTGGCTGAAAACAAGAAGGATCAGTTTGTATCTCCAGATCCTCCTCTTGTCCCTGCTCTCCCCCAGACAGGCACCAGGGCAAGCTTCTTCCCGACCTGCTGGCATCTCTCTCTGCGGTGGCTTTTTGTTATTCTGCTTCCTCCAAATGCTTACACAGAACCATGTTCCCTCGGATTTCCCTAAATCCCCTCCTGCTTTGCACAACAGAGGGGCTGACAGTGGTCTTTCCCCACTGCTCCAGATGTGATCTCTGGAGAACTGCAGGATCTTAATTACCTGATGAGCAAAGCCCAATCCCTCCACACATCGCTGTGCTGCTTTAGAAGCTTTCAGCCCTCCTGTGACTCCGCACGTTTGTACTTGTGCTCGAGTTGAGGTGAGGAACAGCAGGGCGGTTCTGCCGCAGCCCAGCGGTGCTGCTCCTCTGCCTCCCCCTCTCCTGTGCTCTCCCAGGGTACACTCCATGGTGTTGCTCACTCATCTCCATCTGGTACAAAGAGCAACCAATGCCAAATGCTGTTAGGTAATTACCAGCGCTTGGTATGTGCTCAGCAGCCGATGTATTACATTAATAATCCTTGCAGGGTAATGTTTGGATGTGTTTGATTTCAGATTTAAGCTGAGTTTAAGGATTTCTTTCTTTTTTTCTTCCCTGCTTAAGTACATTCATTCACCTCCACCTGTAAAACGCTCTGAATTTCTGGGTACCAGAATACACAGATCTGTATTCTAATCATTTTTACCAAGGCAGCTCCAGTTTTCCCCCAGAATCACTGCTCCCAAGTTGTGTCACCAAGGCCAGCTGCAGCACAACACCCGTTACACGGGCTATGCTTGCTTTTCATCTCCCCTTCCTCTACAAACTGCTTTCACGCTAGGAAAAGCAGCAGCTTTTGATTGCAAGGACTTTGCAGCAGTGAAACAAAGGGCAACATTATTTTATTCCTGTCTCCACTGTGCAAAACTACACTCCGATGTTTTTTACCCCACTAGGAGCTGCAA
The DNA here is from genome assembly GCA_013396635.1 of Penelope pileata. Taxonomy (NCBI): domain Eukaryota; kingdom Metazoa; phylum Chordata; class Aves; order Galliformes; family Cracidae; genus Penelope; species Penelope pileata. Next base: position 533,312 of record WBMW01000933.1, on the reverse strand, counting down.
TGTGGGCACTCCAAATACAGAACAGGAGCCCGTTCCACCTAGCACTTTCCTTTCTGCCCAGCACTCCCTTGGCAAAGGACCTGGACGTGGGTGCTGCCGGGAGAGGGCACCCAGCAGCAGGGCGTCTCGGGGAGACCGCGCTCACCACTGCTGCCGTGCTCCCCCTCCTTGCCAGGCTCACAGGCACCTGCTCTGCCTCTCCTCCCCAAGCAGGCGGCAGGAAAATACCTCCCTAAAGAGGGGTGTCCCAGGGTTGGGATTTGGGGGGGCTCTGATAGGTTTTTTGGGTTTTGCTTGTTTGATTCATTTTGGGGACCCTTCTTTTAATGCATAAAGCAAAATGCCATGTTGACTATCATTTTCCAAGTGGCTTTGCTAGCTGGAGCTAGGTGCTTGGCTCAGCACTTTTGGAAATTCCAGAAATCTCCAAAACTCCACTTCCTTTCTGACCTAGGTAAGTGGGAGTTGTTCTGGTCTTCCTCTGTTGCAAAGGATCTTCCACGAAATGCTGCACATTGAAAGAACATTGACATGCCATGCATTACCAACCTGCCTTGTCCAGTTCCAAGAGCTCCCACTCACTTCAAAGTCTTCTTCCCCAGCCTTATAACAGTGGGAACGGGCAGCAGATTTCCCAACATTTCTAGCTGAGCTGTACTTAGCGCAGAAACCAGAGAGAGATGCTATGGAAGCTTCCTAGCTCTTCATTTAAACTTCTGAGGACAGAGGGGTGTTTTTCATGATGACTTTCAAAAATCATTAAAAAAAATTAAAAAGAGAACAAAGCTGGTAATAGCCAGTAATAGTTTTGCCATCTGTATGCGCAGCAGCGTTTCCTGGTCTTTTCTGCATGCTCATCGCTATTCTGGTGAGCAGAAGTTCATTTGCATCGACGGTGTCTGAAGGCTGCAATGGCTCTGTGCGCCCAGAGCAGCTCCCAGCCCTGGGAAGCGAAGCAAAGCGAACAGATACATTCACAGAAGGTCTTACAAAGAGGGAATCCTTCTTGAAGGTACAGCAGTGTGTCAGGGACGTAGCCCCAGAAAGGCCCTGAAGCACCCATTGACATCTCCTTGATTTGAATGGAAGTAAGGGATTAAAATAACTACACAGGCTACAGATTTTTATTCTTCTTTCCCCAAAAGCTCCTGTTTCTGTGCTGTGGTCTGAGATGCTGGTCTCCTAAAGAGCTGGTAAAAGGGCATTAAGAGCGCAGAGCATGCAGGAGCCAGGTGGCTGGCAGAGCAGCTGGTGAAGGCAGGTTCCCTGCTGCTGAGTGGGACATGACACTGCATGGCCACCAGCCACACAAACACTGTGACACCGTGCTTCAGTGTGCGGGGCAGATAGCTCACCGGCTTTCACTGTAAGTACTTTTACCAGGTAATTTATCATCACATAGTGTTCACTCTGCGCTGGCTAATCCTAGAGAGAACGCTGTGAATAAGGCAGGAACAGCAAAATTGTGCCATAACATCTACACGTTGCCCTTTACACCAACTCAGGAGAAGCAAACTCACAGCTGGAGAAACTCACACGAGATTGCATTTTTATGTGAACAGGTTCATTTCCCATCTGTTCCCACCAAGTTTTACCTCTTCCCACACCAAACGCAATGGGAACGATGCTCCTTTCCTCCTGTTGCACGGCTGCCCTGTCCCTGTTTGCAGGAAACGTGGCTCCAGCTCTTAGCGTGGGGCAATTCCTCCACGAGGAAAGTCAGCACCTTTCTGCTGGCCGTGGGCTTCCTCCACACACGATACCACTGGGGTACCTTTCCTCAGCAAACAAGAGGTTCATCCATTGCCTTTAAAAACTTTCCAAAAATTATAGGCCAGATTCCTGGAAAAAGAAAAAAATTCCTTGCCATGAGTTACACTTGGAAGAAACGAGGTAAAAACACGCAGCTGCAGCACTGCAGGGAGCATGTTTTCCCAGACTAGGAGCTCCAGCTGCATCACGGAGATGGATGCCCTTTAGACTTCCACTTTCCCACTCTCCCTCCTCTGTAGGGCAGGGGCAGAAGATAAGGTGATAAGCTTGAGGGTTGAGACAAAGACAGGGAGATCATTTACCAATGACCATCACGGGCAAAACAGACACATCTTGGGGAAAATTAATTTAGTTTATGACGATAGGGTTGAATGGTGAGAAACAAAGACAAAACCCACACCACCTTCCTGCCAAACCCCTTCGGCCCAGGCTCAGCTCCCCTGCTTCACTCCAGCCCCGAGCAGAGCTGGAGGGATGGGGAATGGGGCAGCCCACGACAGCTCCCTTCTGCTGCTCCTTCCTCCTCCCTTCTGCCCTGCTCTAGTGTGGGGCCCTCCCTCACACCTCAGGACTTCTCTGTTCCTCTGACCACCCCAGTAGCTCTTCTGTACAGCTGATCTTTTCAGCTCAGTTTTCTTGAAAATAGGCGACCACAGGCAGGGGGAGAAACGCGTCCTTCAGAAGGAACCCTCACCAGAGCCTCAGCCTCCTGCTGTAGCACATTGCTCTTTCCACCAAATAGAGACTGGTTAGCAAATGAGATTTCTTTCCTTCTCTTTTCATAGTAGCAGCTCTGAGTTATGAGCAGATGATTACAAAATATCTCTTTCTTTCTGTCCTCTTAGGTAATTTCCAACCGAAACTCGCAGGGAAGCAGCTGGAATTCTGGTGCTGGTCCCCGAGGGCATGACTTAACACACAAATCTTACTGTGGCCATCACGGACGGGGACATCTGGTTGTTGCTGTAGGATACACACCAGTATCCCTCGGGACTGATGCAGTTTCCTAACATTGTCATCTGCAAATATCCCCTTTTTATAGTCATCACTGAAAACGTGATTAACGGGCTCCCCTCAGGCTGAAAGCACCAGGACACACCGCCTCCCCAGCGCTCTGACCGTTGCCTTCCCTGTAGGTCCCGCTGCCATGTCAGCACACCCTTTAGTTTAGATAATTAGTTGTGAGATTAAAATGTTTACTGATTGCAGACGGATGAAACACGTATTTCCTTTTAGATGATATTTTTAATAAACAATAACAGCAAGAGATATGTTGATCACTTCCAGAAAACCTGTTCCCCTTCTCCCTTTGTGCTTACCTCCTTGCACCCACCCGTTGGTGCCGTTTGTTCTGAAGCCTTGCATCACACTGCTCAGCCTGCCAAGCCGACCAGTCGCCAGGTGCCACTATTTGCACTCTTTCTATAGAAAACACAGCATCTGCATTGTCGGTCCTTGAAATACAAGATGTAATTCTTTTTTTCTCCTTCTCCCCATCCCAGCTCAACTGAGCAATGCAAACTTTTTTTTTCTTAACTGGATGTTTGTTACTATTTTTTTCCCATTTTGGGATCATTTTAGCACCTTTGACTTAAAACATAACGCCTCTTCTCCTGCCATGCCTTCGGATCCCCTGGGCACTCCGCTTCTCCTCTTACCCGTATTTGTTCTACTGAAATCAAGAAACAGACAGACCTTGCTTTGCACATCCTTCTACTTAAATTAAATGGTTTGAAAGTTTAAAATCAGATTCAAGTTTGTTGTTGTTTTTTAAGCCGGTTCTTGCAATACCTTGGTAATTACAACGACACACCTTTGTTGGTTCAGCAGATCTTGGCAAGAGGGTGACAATGACAACGTACCGTTCATCTCCTGCACCAGCACAGTTCTCAGCAGCCTTTATCTAACAGGAAAGAGAGATCTCCGTCCATAATTTAATCACCTCCTGCACTGTTTTCTAGCAATTCCCAGCAGAACCCGCACTGTCAAAGTAATTTGCCCTATGATTTATTTACATTTTCCCTCAGCATCCAACTTATTTTTACACCAGTTTTTCTGAATAATGCATACCTTACAACAATATATTCCAGTCACACAACACACAGTTTTATCACCTGGTTCCTCAGCACAGCAACCAAACATCAAAAGTAGAGGCAACCCCTAGAACACTCTCCATCAGGTTTGGGACTTTGGGGGGGTCTCTTTGCCCCAGTTTTGGTTGTAAAAGGCATACCAGAAGCTCCAGCACTTGTTTAACACCTGCTTTGTGTCAAGTAAAACAAACAATGCAAAAGACTTCCTGGACTACCAGTGCTGTTCTCCGCTTTGGCGTGACCCTCTGCGAACTCCGCCCCCCCAGCACCTCAGTGCCCCCAGCCCAAGGCAGCTCGTGCCGCAGCAGCACAGCTCGGGGCACTGCCATTGGGGCTGCTCTGAGAACAGCTGTGTGCTGGCCACCCGCACCTGCCTGGCCCCACGACTGCCCCACGCCTATTGAGAAACCGGCAGGCAATCAGGAAATGGAGGCAACCCAAAGGCTGCTACTTGCCCCGGGTCAGGTAGCTCACTGGAAGCAGGGCCAGGTACACAGGCCCAGGCTCAGCTCATTGGGCTGGGTGCTGGTTATGGTGCAGAGACATCCGAACCCTTACAGCTCTCACCCACTTTGCAGTTGCTGCTGATTGTAGAAGAGTGCCTGGAGCCGACCTTCTGACCTGCGGGTATGAGCGCTATCGATGCTGTACATCTCGGCCGTGGCAGGCCTGGAGCGCAGCTCCCTGGGCAAGGCCGGGTTGGTGCTGCAGCGGCTGCCTTCCAGGAACAGCCTGTAGATCTGGCTCAGCATCCGAGGCACCGCGCTGCCCCTGGTGACCTTCTGAGCTCTTCAGAACCACCCTCATTTTCACAGCTGAATTTGCACGTACAAACCCACCACAGAATTCAGGCAGAGATCATCAAAAGTGTTTTAATGATTAAACCATGTCAAACATTAACAACGTGGGTATACTCAGATGAGCCAAGAGTTTATTTCTAGCACATTTAGACTGCCTATTTTGAACAGTATAGCTGCTGTACTGAGCTATGTAAAGACTCTGCAAACCAGTACCTAGAAATGAAGACACACACACGAGCTTTGATAATGTAAACATGACAGACACTGTCTCCTTCAAAACAAGGAATGAAAACCCATGAGGCTAGCAGGAGAACTTATTAATTCCCTAAGAGATGTGCAAAAATTTTTAAAAAGATTTAATTTAAAAAAAGAAAAATTAAACATGTTAAAACTGGCATTTATATAAATATCAAAAACAAATAGCTAAACTTGAGCAATAACCAGCTGAACATCTTGCACAATTTCATTTCTCAGAGCTTAATGAATACGATATTCACAAGCCAAGCTCCACCACGGACACCAGAATAACATCCAGCAATAGATATCGGCTCTGCAACTGACTCCTTCTGTGTGCAAGGCAGGATTTTATAGGAAGGAGCAACTTCAACAAGCACTCTGAACGAATCCTCGGATAACAAGCCAAAACATTACTGGTGATACACACAACTCACGTTACAGAAACAGACGTCTCCTCCAGCACATTTCAGTAACACTTAAAAAACATTACATATGACTGAGACTGTTTAATTTTGCTTGTTTGGGAAAAGATGCTTGTTAGGCACATTGTAAATATGAGCATATGCTACACGAAGACCAAGACAGATACCAACTTAAATACAGGCAATTCCGTCAGAAAAGCATCCCTCTGTCTTCGTTTTTAAACACACTTTTGGATATGTCACAGACTTACACAGTAGCTCCTGAAGTGTGGCTATGGCTATGGTAACAACACTTGAAATTCTGCCAGTTTCCATATTAAAAAACACTCTTCATTTAGCATTTAAAGAATTCCCAGAAATAAGAAATAGAAAATAAAAGATGGGTCCACCCTGTATATACCCTAAACCTTAGAGACAAATATTTAAGTCTTACTGGACTGAGTAAGCGCCAATTAATTTTACATTAGTGACGTACTTCAAATAAAAAAATAAGTTCTATTGAAAAGGTAAAATAACTTTTCCATCTGGTTTGTGGCTGTTTAGTCAGTTAAAGCCAAATATACAAAACTAAATGTGCCATTTCTAATTTCACTGTATCACGTAAGAGATACCTAACACGGCGTATCACATACAGACCAGTAAAATGATCAATGGATTCTTCTACGCGACTTTTTAATAAAAAGTCAACCAACTGAAAGGTTGAAACATACCCTAATTTTCAAACCAGCAATAAGCTTTGGGCCCTGCTTTTTAATTTAAGGCATGTGTGTTTATCTACTGAAACCAGCATCATACAAATTACCTCTACAATCACATGCATGACCTACAGTAAAAAAAATGGAGTTTAGATTACAGTGTTTTCAAATTGTGAATCATAATTCAGCACCTATCGTATTGACTAGTAAGGCAACAGCAGTGTCGTATACTACAATAATACTCCCTTCCACAGTCTATAGCGGGGTCAGTGACAGCCCAGAATTATTTTTAAACTTCAACCTACTTTTATGTTCTGTATACAGTTTCTAGGGTGTTTGCACTGGTTAAGTCCTACATAAATCACACTATTCTAGGCAGGAATAGTTACAGTAGCCATTAGAGTATTAGTGCACAACTCTTATTGTGCTTACAATCAGATGATTTCGTTGTTGGGGTTATCAAAATGGTTTTTCAGTTTGGTCTTCAATCCTTCCTTTGTTTTCTTTGTTTCACATTGTTCTCAAGGGAAGAAAAGCTGTTTGTGTACCCGTTCACAGTGGCTGTAGAGCCGTTCTGATACTCTTTCCTCCTCGAGGATGCCTTCTTGTTGTAAGTCTAGAATACACGGAAAGACACGTGGTTTTGCTTAAATAGATATAAATGACAATTTTCTCACAGCAATTCAAGAAACGTAAACTAGCATCCATCATTTCTGAAGACCTTGTGCTGGTGGCAGAGTCCAACAAGCTAACATTTTTTGTGTGTGAGGCTATGTGATGTGCTTCATTCATCACAGAAAGAGAATTACTTCACTGGGAAAGAACAAGAATTGTTGTAGGATGGTAGCATCGGCAGTGCTACGTTAACAGGAAATTAGAAGCAGGAAAGCAATGTTATGAGCAGACTGTGGCATGAGAATACACTCAATGTGACAAGTGGGGAAGGAGGTCTGATGAACTGCAGGTGACTGTCTCCAGCAGTGCCAGAACAAGAAGTGGGTAAACAAGAACAGCCAGGGAAGTTTCAGAGACAGAAATGTGAAACAAATTTGCAGCAGCTGATGTGCAGAGCAAGAAAGAAGTACAAACTAACAGCTTTCAGGAGGCTCAGAGCACAAAAAAATCACTGACAGTGAAAAGAATACACATGGCTTAATCTTTGTCAAAGGGGTTCAGTTGCCTGATGAGAATGTATTTCCCAAAGTATGGTGTATGTGAAGGAAAGANTCAGCCGCTCCTCATAAGACTTGTGCTCCTGACCCCTCACCAGTTTTGTTGCCCTTAATAGGAGTAAAACTGATGAAGAAAGTAAAGTAATATTTTGAATATATGATCATGTTTAATAGGCATGTTCATATGCAGTGAGTGATATGGACCACAGGAACGATTTTAAGAAATACCAAAAGATCTCAAAGGTGAAGGCTACTATGTTTTGCCCTCACAGCCACTCTTACCAGACCTGAAATGCTCAGCTCTTTCAAGAGACATTTAAGATAGGTAACAGAGTTTGTTTGGGGGCAGTAGGTTGTATGGGTTTGACTTTCTGGAGATGGGTACATCTTTGCACAGACCCTGATTGTGACCGACTCAACAACATATATCGAGTCTAAATCTGTGCAGACATGAAACAAATCTCACAGAATCACAATTTAAAATAATAATTTTCTATACAGAAATACAAAACAGTGCTTGTAAAGGTGAATCCAAACCCTTTTTTTGGATGTTGATAGTTTCAGAAGTTTCCCAGCAAATAAACTGTTTACCCTTGTTAAGAATAGTAGGGAACAATTCCTTTGTGTGCTGCTGTTTTATTTCAGAAGGAAAAGCTGCTTCTTAAATTAAGCTCCTCCTCTCCCTTATCTGCAGTTAAAATTGCATTACTGAAGTGTGGTTTTGTGACACTCTGCTTATTGAGATTTCTAATAGCTCTGAATTATGTAAGCAACACACCTGAAGCTCTCATACTTGAGGGCAGACCATCCAGTATAGCACATCAAGAATGTATGCATTCAAGGATATTTCAAGCAGATCTTTTCATAAAGCAGCTTTCCAGTGACATAAAACCGGCAGAATGCTATGAAGAATCTAAGAATATTACTTTTACCTGAACGTAGAAATTTGTGAAGAGGATAATCAAAGAAATCATATAAAAAATCTGGAAATACAGCCACCCCTGAGGAAATGCACATGGCCAAACAACACCGCAGCTGGTCTGGAAGATTGTCAGGACAAACTGAGTCTGGGAAAAGAAAAAAAGAAAAAAACAAAAATAAGAGAAAACAGAGCACATTAGTGCAAGAAGGAAAAAAGCCATTACTGACCAAAACCTAATTAGTCATTTCCAAAACAAGTCAAAACAAGCTAATACTGTGTGTTTGATGCTTTTATCTTGTCTGTCTCACTAAAACAAAATAAGCATGAGCTAGCAAGACTTCCAGGTTGTGGTATTCTATCGTTTAAGTGCTTTTATTTAATATTATTCCACTTTAGAGCATTAGTGTAACCTCCGCAGAGTTGGTTTATAAGTACCCTGAGGAACAAAGCCCACCACCTACCTCCCTAGGGAGAGCTCACCAGGGTTCGACTGTGCCAGCTGAACAGAGTAGCTCTGTGCCTCACCACTTCGGTGGCTAAAGATGTGGGGTCACCTCTCCCACAGGCTGAGACTACCCTATATATGGCTCCAGTGGAAGAGTTTTTACGTGAAAAGCTGCACATATGAAGCAGGGAAGCTGGGGGTGGATGGAGGAAGATTGAGGTTCATTACATCTGTTTACAACTATTTTCAGTTTTCCCTTTGGGAAAAAAAAAAGTTTGAGCTTAAGCGCTGCCGAGGCCCTTAGGCAAAACTTCATCCTTACATGAAGGCTACCAGATTAGGGAATGTTTATTTAAAAAGAGAAAGACAGCTCTGTTCTGCTGTTTTGCTGGCCTAACAGTTATTCATGCAGAGCAGGCAGGGAAGTGGAAGCACTGTGACAATAGCCAGGGGAGCAGCTACACCGCGCAGACACTCGCACTCTGCTGCACTCGGGCAGCATGGATGAAGAACAGGGCCTAAATCTGGAAGGGAAACGAAACAAAACAAAACAAAACAACCCGCTAAACCACAAAGAATTCCACTGCTTTGCCATCCTTCAAGAAGAAACAGCACCAAGAAAAAAAGATTTTGAGACTCAAACTCTGAATTTCTGGTAATCACAAGGGAATGCTATGAAACCTAATCACAGGTCTGAGAGGGGAGTTGCTAAGTGGGGACAAAAAAAGTAATAATAATAAAATAACAATAAAAGAATCTCTAGGCTTTGGTTTCCCCATCAATAAAACGAGGAAGACAAAATGCCCATGCACATTTCTGTGTGGAGCTCTTACACATGGCACACATCAAAACACGTAGCATCACTGCAGCACGTGCCTCGTTGCTTAACTTCAGTGCTCTTTTTGCCCCCCAGCACACAGCACTCAGCTTCATCACTGCAAACCCAGGAAACAATACAAATGGATGCAATGAGTCCAACACAGAATTACAAGTGAAAAAAATCTGCCCATTTAAAGAGCAGAGGAGACCAGAAATATTGAACAGTTTTTAATAAACCATTTGCAACTGCATGCAAAGTGGGACAGAAAATCCATTGTCCTGCAGGACTAGAATGAAGGGCCTTGTTAGATGCAGACTGTGTTGCACTTTGCTTCTGGTCTGCCATCTCAGCATCAGCCTGAGCAACAAGCATCCAGAGGGGCACGCTAGCTAAACGGGCTTGGAAGAAAAGTTTCTCCCTCCTCGCCAGCTTCCGAGTCCCTGAAAACCCAGCACTGTGATTCCCCACCACGTCTTGCCACACAGCATGGGGAGGTAGAGATGCTACTGAGCTGCTCAGCACTGATCTGTGTACACCACCAGTCCCTACCTCCCTTTCACCTTGAAAACAGTACAAACAGAGGTGTGGAGGCTCGATTTCTGAAGTGATTTAGGTTCTTGAAGATGTATAAGGTATTAGACTTCATTTCCCCTTCTACCCCTGCCAAAATATTCTAAGTTGGTAAAGACAAGAAGACCCTGTCAGGAATACAAGAACCTGCTGAAGAACTACACTCACCAGCTGCCCCTGAGTGATGTACTTCTTCCACCACAGATAAGGACGCATCGCTGGAACAGCTGACAATCCATAGTAGGAGTACATGAGGACGTGGATAAAGCTGTTCAGTGTGGCACCAAAATAAGCTGAAACAGCAGAGGAGAAAGAAAGCACACTGTAATACCAGGAAGATGCTGTTTCATGGAACCTAAAGATAACAAGTTCAAAATGTTACCATTTAAAATACGATTTCTCTTAGAACAAAGGAAAAACCTCCACTTCCCTGACACTTCTTCTGTTGACTCAACAGAGTGCCTGAGATTCTTTGCAACGGTGTGCTTTGTATCAGCCTTCCTCAAGAGGAAGCTGATCAAAACGAGGCACATAAACACGCCCAGCAATCCACAGCTTCTCCCATCTAACATTAAGCGAGTTTCAGTTCCTTATAGGCGGGAGCCTATTTTGTCATTTATAAGCAAAAGCAAGAGGTATCTTCTGAAAGTGCAAGCTAACCATTCTATTTGACCTTGTTTACAGCATCTTTAGTCATCAAATAAATTTCAGTTTTAGCTTAGCACCAAACTGCATGGTACCAGGTGACCAAGCACGACACAGAGACTGGTAAGGAAGAAGAAAAACACATCACCAGAAATAGCACAAAAGTATTTTCAAGACCACAAAAACTCAAGATAGACTGTAAGTACTTGCACTTCTGACTGTTCTATAAACAGAGATTGACTTTGTTAGAGGAAAATGTGGTTCTAGATGTACGCTTCTCATAAGCTCAACATCATTACTCATTGTTGTGCTGACAACACAGAACAAATATCAGTTTCTATGTTGTTTGGCTCAGAAAGCAGACTCCCGAGCAATCCAGCTACTTGGTCTGCATTGCTGTTACTTCACATCCGCTGGATTTTGAAAAGGTTTCTCTTGGATGAACGTTCAATAAAGCCAGAGTCTATAAGCTGCACATCTGAACCACTACTAAACCATGCTAATACAGTTAGTAAATTAGATGCCAGCCAAAAGCAAGGGAAATTAAAGAATCAAAGGAAGATTGCCAGAGGCAAGCAGGATTTCGATGAGGGAGACATGGAAACCTTCCACTTAAGACACATTCAGTCACGTTCATCAGTGCTCAGGGGACGGCATTTTAATTGAAATCATTTGTTGTGGCTACAGGTTTAAGTATAATGAGATGAATTTAAGAAAGTAACATCTCAAGTGAACTAGACAGATTCAAGGACAAGAGTCACTGCAAGACATCTTGCAGCCAAAACAAACTTCTGGTCCTGACTTGGAAAGGAGTATTGGTTCATTTAAGTGTCTCCAAGCACCATAAAAATGAGAAAGCAAGGTTGACAGATCTAGATCTGCACTGCTGCAGCAGACAAACACCACACTGCCAAGCAAAATCTTCAAGCTACACAGCCATCTATTTTCTAGATGCTCTGCAGGTATCTTGATATCCGCAAGCATTAGCTGCAAGTCAGCAAAGCAGCTTAATATCAGAAACAACATCCTGCAGCTGAAGGTACCAGAAATGTTTGATTTGACCAAAAAACAAAACAAAACAAAACAAGGCCTTTGTTGCAAGCATACCCCATCATAACCCAGTACTTACAGTGACCACAAGGCACCCAGTTCATAACAAACCACCAAATATTCAGCATCGTTGCATGGTGATACACATGCAGGACAGTGATCTGATGATTATTTTTCCGCAAAATGAAAAAGAAGGTATCCATGAACTCAATGAGTTTGGAGAAATAGTACCACCAGAGGACACGTATGATCTAGGAAGGAGGAAACAACTTTTAGAAGTATTGCACATTGTGGGGGCTTGCAACTCTTGCTGAGCAGTTAAAATTCAAATTCTGCTTTGCACTACTGGGATGGAAGACTCTGCTGAGATTTGTAGTGCTTCAGCCTTGGGTTTCTCCATAAAAGACCTAGGTACAAACCTATAGCTACAGCTGAAAACAGGATGCCAGAGTGTTTTATCACCCTGCACCTGTTGTTTCCTGGGTGAAAGAAGACAACATTTGGCAACTATGGCAAGAAGTGCTGCTTTTTTTTTTTATGGCAAAAAGTAGTGCTGCATGCAAAGGCGAGGTCTGGGTGGTGACCAGAAGGAATCACCACCACATCTTCCCTCAGACAGAAGGGATGCAAAGTGGCCAGATACAGACTGAAGACCAACTCTCTGTTTTTTGAGCTGAGAACATCTGACAATTCATTCAAAATCATTCACTGAAATTGTAAATATCAAGTATGAACATAATGCTGATTAACTCTTATGTTTGATGATGCATCACCCATCCATACTGCGGAAGGAGAAAAAAAACACAGTTTGAACAAAAACTGCATAATCAATACTGTTCTGCTTTCTACTTTACATTCAAGGAGACGATTTGAAATGTAATTAACTTTAAGTCTTGATTACATTACCTTCATATCAGCTTCACCTCCACTGTGTGTATCCTGACAGTAGAAATTGTATCCTCCTTCCCACACTCCTGTCACCAGCTGGGGAGAGCAAAGAACAAAGTGTCACTTGGTGCCAATACTGTGCCTGGCTGTGTCCCCACACCCTGACAGAAGCTTTGGTGAGACAGTTGCTGTCAAGGCATCCGTGGACACCCCAATGCAACATCAGGCTGGGTTTCAGCACCAAGCACTAGGGGAATCATAATGGAGGGTGAATTAACAGAAATTATTCCAATTGCAGCGTTATCAGAATAAAAATAGGAGATAACACCCCAGTTTATCCCACCCAGTATGTGTTCAGCATAGACAGAACCTTAACATCCTTCAGCTGATGATCTCGCTGTTGGAGAAAGTCAACAACCAAAGGTTACAAATTTTATACACAGGGATCTGACTACAATTTTTTCAACCGTGTAACGGAGCAAACCTTCCAGCTTTGCTATCCTTAACAGCTCACAACCAATGTTTTACCGTATTTTGATTCTTCAGGATCTTTTTAAATAATTCACCAATCCTAAGCACATTACATCCTTCAAGGTCCAAGTGATTTCCTCCACAGCATCTGTCACTGCATGCTCGACTTCCTGGCGTATCAAACAATACTTCAAATATGACAAAACTACTTTGAGGATCAATGATCATGCAGGTATCAGTCATGAGGCAGTGATGGGGAACTCTTTGCCTGGGGCTGGCTGAAGCCAAGGTGCAATCCAGATCCAGCTGCCCACGTCCCACCCTCTTCCCAGGGCTGGCAGATCACGCTGCTGAGACCGAGCTCTGTGTACCAGGGGTTTTGGGAAGAGGCAAACTGCAAAGGGAGAGGCTGAGATGGGCTCCAAAGGAGGCTGGAGGAAGGGGGAGATGGAGGAGCACCTGGAGAGGTAGATGTTGAGGGTGGGACCTGAGAGGGCAGCAGGTGTGAGGACATGAGAGGATGAGAACAAGTGTCTTGGCTCATGCTCTGGACAGAGGGTAGCTTGAAATTTAAGTTATTTATTTTTAAAACCAAGGAGGATGCCTCAGTGGTTCTGGCCTCTGACTTTTAAGAAGCTGCCATCAGTGCTTCTATTAAACTAACAATCCTAACGGAAGGGCTTGCTTGATGCCATTTATAAAGATGTTTTTCCTCTTGGGAAAAGCATTAGAAGATGAATAACAAGTTTAGACTATTCCCAAGTGAAAAAAAGAATGATTAGGTAGCCAAAAAACACTTTAAAAAGCAGAGTCAGACATCCTGCACAAGTGACTTGTCCCTTTTTGGCCTTATCTGAACTCATGGAGAATTAAAAGCTTTGTAAAGCCATGGTGAAAAACTCTTTGTACCATAAGTCATTTGAAATGATCAGTTGATTAAAAGACTACAATAACTGGTGCTATTAAATGCTGCTCAGAACTGTGAGTGGGAAATTAATTCTAAAAGGTACAAGAAAGATTATCACTTAAATGATCTACCTTTTCCTAATGCTATTTCTTTCATGGCTTATTTTCTCCCTAAATTAGCTTTCAAAACACCCAATCAGCCTAGGTCATTATTTTTGACCTCCTGAGATAGAATTACTGCCACCAGACAGTAGGGAAAAAAAAAAAAAAAAAGACATCTAGTTATACCATAGCATATAGACCTGGAATCGCCTCAAGTAATGGAGAAAAATCAATATGACCATGCCACAGTGACAGCAGGGCAGCCTTGTGCATCTGCAGCAGACCCAAGCAATTTCTATATCCAAGCAGCAAAGAGAAGGCAGCCACGTACCACCCACATCTCTGGAGAAGGCTTACACCGAGCTGCTCTGACGGCATCGAGGGAAAGCCTGTAAGGCTTCTTGGGTGCCCGCTAGTCCATCACACAGAAGACCACATTGTGCTGTAATAGCGTTGCTAAGAGCTTACAGATGTTTTCACACAGTTCTCACAGCTGAAGGAAGTGCGAGGAATAGAGGAATAATCCCAATGTTTGCACTGTGGTTATTCCAAACAGCAAGGCTCAGCCTCCATCCCCAACTCTGCATTCCATGATCTCCTCCAGAGCAGAGGCTAGCACAGTGACACCTGGGGGCCTTCCCTGCAAGGATACAGGTCTGCTACCTAAAGCTCGACAGAAGGTGTCCAGATTGATTCCAGCTTTGAAGGACAAAGGCATCAGTGTGGATATAGGCAGCTTCAGCTAAACTCCAGTACTCCCTTGTTTCCAGAAGAGCATACTGTAATATGCTAGAAGCGGTAGTGTTATCTCACAGCCACAGTGCTTTCAAGAAGCAAAATTTGTAGGAAACAGCAGTATCTTTTAACATAGAAATAGTATAGTTACAAAAAAGATTTAAACTTCCTTTTCCAAAAGGAACTATGGGGTCAGAATCTGCCCACGAGCTGGTACCACTGCCCATGAACTTTGCTTTGTGCAACACACAACACACATAGGTTCCAGAGGGAGCCAGCTGCCCTACACCGTTTAATACACCCACAATACTTTCAGCACGTGCTGGAAGGCTGCAGAAAACACAAAACAATAGGTTGCTCTGAGACCTGACCAACAACAGCTCCCGGCGGCTGTGTTGTGTACAGAGCTGGGCACGCCCACGAGCTGTTTACACACCATGCGGAAAATGATAAAGGGAGCTGCTGGCTTAAAATGTAGGTGGCACAACTGTCAGCAGGTGCATTTAAGTCATTTCTCATGCTTCCTGTGGCCTGCTCCCTCCTCCCCAGCCCTCCCACAGCCATCGCTCAGCAGTTCTCTCCAGCTGCTCTGGGCCTGACACGGCCCTTCCCGGCCGGCCGGCCCTAGGAAGCCCTTCAGCTCCAGGCTGGCAGGAGCCCAGGGTTGCTAATGGCACTGCTGATGCACGGCCACAGGCATATCTTCTCTTGAGAAATTAGCCCATCTACAAAAGGCTGACTGTAATCATTTTCAGAGTTTGTGATTTTCAAATGACACGCCAAGAAGACAGCTCCTTCACAATCCAGTTAAAATAGCGCTCAAAGTCAATGTTAAGTTCTTCGGCTCCAGGGAAAACGCTTCAGTTTGAAGTTGCTTTTGTGCTTAAGTAGGATCTCTTCCTTCTGTCGAACTTTTGATTTTATATTACTTTTGTTCTGCGGCTGAATTCTTCACAATGCTGCAGCACACACTTTTTATTGCATCTGCCACCAAGATAAACCAGCCTACCTGCACCACTCGGAGCTGGCTGGAGGACTGGGATGGTGGGGGAGGATTCTGCGTTCTGGTACCAGCCCTGTGCTTTTCCCGCAGCACAAGCAACATCCCTTTCAAAAGCAAAATCTGACTTATCTCAGGCAAATTCAGTAAGGAAGCACAGAATTCATTTTTTGTTCTTTAGATGAAGAGTGAAGACATAAAGAGATTGCTTTTAGGAAAGCAAGCGCTCCATCACAGGCCAGTTTTCTCCAACGGAAGTCTGTGCGGCCCAGCTCACTCAACTAGCCTTGCTAACACACCAAAATAAAACAGTTGGGCTCACTGCATGCCTGGCACTTGAGTGTGGGACCAGCTCCCTGCCAAATGCTCAGCCAATGCTGGATCAGTTCTTTGGGTAATTAAGATCAGCAGAGTCCATGTGGCTTCTCACCATCAACAGGCATTGTATGTTTACACAGAATAAAAACCCTGCTATTTCCCCCTCCTAAGGATGCCCTCCTCCTGCAGTACTGCATGCAGTGACGATGCTGTGCTCCTGCTCCCCTGGGCCTGCCTTGCCTCTTGAGTTATCTGGGACAAGCAGCCCATCTCTCTGTTCTGCTAGTACCAGAATACACTCCAGTTTGTCTAGTCATTAAATGCCCAAATAAATAACTTACAATAATTATGTACATAAAATACTATCTAGAAATCCCAAATAAGACGTATAAGATTTTTAGTGATTTTAAAAGAAGACTGTACTACATTGCATCAGATCAAGTGATGCAAGAACACAGTAGCTGGAATTACTCAAATCCTACAATTTTTTTCTGTGCATACAAACATGCAGACATAAAGGTCAGAAAACCAACTAGGTCACCTTTCTCATCCTAGGTGGGAGCACGCCTCACTTTAATATCATGTTTAGGTCATGCAGTACTTAAACTGAGCTGTGATGCTATGATTCACAAGCTGAACCATGCCAGCAATAACTCCCAAGCATGAGTTTTATGGCAAGCTATTAAAGCAGTTTATTTTCTGACAGGATACTGAACAAGCTTGTATGTGGTGCTGTTTTATGACTTTCCTCAAACTAGGACTGAAAAAAGTTTAATTCAGCTGAAATACAAAGCGAAGATGAAAGGAGCAGGGAATAACCTGTGCACTAGAAGGTATTATTCCCTCCCTCATCTCTTTTTTGAATGTTCTTCTTCAGCATTTTAGTTTGAAAAGCAGTACATGTACCATGTACCAAAATAAGGAACAGAGGTTAAAATAATATAAATTATTGTATAATTATAAATAATCTCTGCATAAAATAATGCAGATATTGTCTATGTAGTCCACACCAACACTATGCTTTAACATATCAATGCACAAATTCTGTATGCACTCCTCACACATTCACATTTAGAATATCCTGAAAGGAAGATCAGTGTTCTAAGTACCTAGTGAATCCCAAACTGCTCACCCTAAAGAATTAAGTATCAAAATTCTCAATAATCCATATCAACACAGCAATTTTGACTAAACACTAAAGAAATTACCTTTAAGTTTAAACCAGTTTCTATCTAAACCCATCTCTTAAAAGACTATAAACTACAAAACTTAAGAATTACAGCTTGCATGTACTTCTAAGCAGATGTCCCCTTCTTCCTCCCAAAGAGAGTTGCAGTTTTAGTTCTTGTTTGTAATCTCATGTTAAAAATGAAATATCTCCTTACAGAAAGGAGAAATGCTTCTGGTTAAATACAAGCCAGACTATCCTGTGCATTTAAGCCACATGGTGCACCATTTAGTGACCACATTCTTATTTACATTGCCATAGTTTCTCCTTTTTACATTAATGGAAGACATGCAATTCTGATTTAAAGCACCTAAATTGCTCTATGGAAGTAGAAAACTTGATAGTGCATAAATCTTTGTTTTGTTAATAAAGAAAATAAGTCCACAGAAAGTCCAATTCAGTTTGAAATCTATTTGTACGTTCAGATTTTAATGTTCAAAAACAGATTAATCACAGCTGTCTAGGTGCAATTGTTTCAGCAAAGCTAAGGGGACACAAGAGAAGCTATTCCAAGCTTACATAAATAGATGTAAAGAGTGTGAGCATGATTAAACACATTTAAATAAAACACATTTTGCACTCCAAAACAAAATACAGATTTGCTACCAAGTATGCTGTACAATCCACCAAAGCAACCAAGTTAAGCTCATCTTCTAGGCAACAGTTTTCTCCTCTGAGAAGTGACACTCAAGAATGGTTGCAACATTTCTGTAGATGTTCCCCCAAGTTTAGGAACACTGTCTTCGTAGATAATTTCCACCATAAGCCAACACAATTAAAACAGATGCTGCAAAATAACCCCAACCCAAACCCTTTCTCCTACCTCATAAAACATATACAGAGAAAGCAGCGTGAGTCCAAGGTTGTAGACCACTAGGATACCCCTGCATGAGAATGGCTGTTTGTTCCTCATGTACTTTGGTCCTAGCCAGACGATTAGTAAGTACAACACTGAGAAGATAAAGGTAGGTGTATAATTCTCCAGAAGAAGCCATCCTTTTACTCTGGGGTCTGAAACAAACAAACAAACAAAATTACAAACACTTAAGACTTTTGTAAGGGGAAGAAATTCAACGCATTCAGGAAAATCTCTACCCAAGAATGCTTCTAATGCCAGAATTACCAGAGAAAGATGAATGAGAACAGCAAGTCTTTTTTATCAAGGGCTGCGTTGCTCATCACAAACAATTTCACAAACAACAAGATTTTAGTTATACAATTGCTAAAGAAAACAGGAATTTTCTTCATAAGGCAAAGAACTATTATCTGAACTATTACTGAATTAGTATGAGTGAAATACTGGGTACTGCTCAGAAACTTCACCCATCCTGAACACCAAAGATGAGTTTAAATTATAAAGAAAAGCTTCAGTGATCTTCTCCCCCTTGTTCTCTCAAATTAATGCTTCTCAATAGCACACTTTTTACTCCCTCATACAGCCAGCAAAGGTAGGGGTGAAATGGACACCCTGAGGTTATCAGTGGATGGTCCTGATAATTTCTTGTAGTCTGCACTGTTTCAATACTAGCCTAATTAGATTAACATATGTGCTATTCAGAGTACTTAAATTTTTGAGTTTTTGTGTTAGCAACGAAACACAAAAGTCAGCCCTGTTTGACTAACCAGAGCAGCTGGCAAAACGTTGACCCCTCAGAAAAAGTATATAAGCTGCTCAGAATGAGCATTTCAGAGGAATGCCTGAGACAAGTGTGTCACACTTCTCTACACGGTCACTGCTGAACTACAGCAGTGTGTCCCCTACCCAGTAACAGCACGGCATTTCACTACCTACACCTAAGCCGTGCCCAAAGGACAGAAGCCATGCTTGCCAAACAATAAACCAGCAATGTCTTAATTGTAACAGAGTCAAATGTGGATCCTGAATGTAAGAAAGAAGGCCTTAAAATGTAGGTTGGAAAACAGCTAAGATTTGTTTGGATTTGCTGCATTTATTTTCAAAACATGGCAAACAGGCCATGTTCAAGCAAAGACAGCATGTTATATCACAACATCCTGACTAATCTGAACAGGTTGAGCATGAAGATGAGCACAACCAGGGCACCAAGACCAGAGGTCTGTTCCACAGCAGAGCAGGAACTCCCTGAGGGACCTAATCCCACAAGGGAACAGCAAGAGTTTCACTTGGATAGAAAAGAGGGTAGGCAGCGGGAGGAAATACGCTGCTGGAACAGCCAGAGAAGAAAGCACAAGCACTGAGCAACAGCTCAGGGGTTAGCTATGCACACCAGTTACACGATCACCTGAAGCCTGGATGAAAGTCCTCACACACAAGGACATCACCTGCTCTGGTGCCACTGCCTCCCCCTTCATGCTGACCAAGATTTCTGCTCTCCACCTGTAAACCTCTTCCCAGTGAAAATCCTACCAAAACCACTGTTTCCTTAAAAAGAATGGTTTCAAAGAAGCAATACTTCCTAAAAAATACTTTTTTCAGTGAACACTAAGTAAGCAGCTCCAATTATGAGGGCAAAAGTATTTTTATTTCATCAAATGCAAATTCAAACAAGATTTTTTTTTAAACAATACAACCTGTGATTAACTTTTAAGACAAAAACCTGCAAAAAGCTGAGGTAAGTAGGTCACTGAGGCTAACAACATTGGCACTTAACTGCAAGTGAAAAGAACAGTATCTCTGATTGTTGTAGCTGAAAAATTAGCAGCTCTTCAGGTCAGAAGAGCACAAGCACAAAGATGACATTTTTGATTTATTATAGAATCACACATTTGGTTGCTCTGTAGATACTAAGAAAAGTGGTCATCTTTCAAAGACAGGATGCTAGAAATGTTCTTTCTTGTGCTTTAGTACCTGTTCTTTTTTATCAGTTCTACTGTTTTATTTTCTGCAAAAGCCTACCTCTGGGTCCAAGCCAAACGTCCAGGTAGCTATTGATTGTTTTATCCAGATGTTCCATTCTATAATCTGGTGAAATGGAAGGATGAAGAGAAAGTTAGTTTTTCAGCTCACAGAAACAGTTTAATCATCTGAATACCAACTGCTAGGGTTAACAAAGCAAACGCTATCATACAAACATTGCAGACAGATACTGGATGTTGTTAGCATATATCAAGTACAGAAAACACATTCTAGTATCAGAGAGCCACAGCTGTAAAGAGCTGCATTTCTCACTGAAGTATTTAATCATGGATACACAGAAACACAGAAGTTTGTAACGGTAAGTTCAGATTAACCCCAAGGTCTTCCAAGTACTGTATTTTAAGAGTGCAAATGTAGAATGACATCTTGCAAGATCCCTCTGCAAGGAGGAGGAGGAGGTTTAGACCTTGAAACACTGAAATTCCCAAATGAATACTATGAAGCTATTTTAACAAAGAACCAAATAGCCAGCTATTTGGGGGAGGAGGAAAGGAAGGAAAAAATGTGAAAACTGGCTCAGCTATCGCTTTCGAGAATAGGTGGCTGATTACAGCTATGATTAACAGCCTACAACAGATGAACAACTATGGAGTAACAGAGGGTTGCAGAGGCAAGGAAGGAAAATATAGCAATTCATAGCATGAAGATCTCCAGTTCCACAACTTTCTTACTGGCAAAATACTACAAAGTAACACTCCTCAAATATCAGTAAAGTGATTCAAATGTCATCTGTCATCTCCTCACATGGGCAACATGTACCAGTAGTGTCTGGTATGCTGCAGTACACAAGTCTGCTGTGCCTCCCTAAGGTTACAGCAGGACTGAACTACATGAATCACAGAATTATATAATATCCTGAGTTGGAAGGGACCTACAAGGATCATTGAGTCCAACTCCTGGCTCCACACAGGACCACCCAAAATTCAAACTATCTCTGAGAGCAATGTCCAAGTGCTTCTTGAACTTGGGCAGCTTGGGGCTGTGACCACTGCCCTGGTGAGCCTGGTCCAGGGCTGACAACCTTCTTGGTGAAGAACCTTTCCCTAGCATCCAACCCATCCCTCCCCTGACACAGCTCCATGCTGTTCCCTGGGGTTCTGTCACTGTCCCCAGAGAGCAGAGCTCAGCGCTGCCCCTCCGCTCCCCTCGTGAGGCAGCTGCAGGCCGCCATGAGGCCTCCCCTCAGCCTCCTCTGCTCTGGGCTGAACAAACCAAGGGAGCTCTGCTGCTCCTCATACATCTTGTCCTCTAGACCCTTCTGGGTCTTTGCAGCCCTCCTTCGGATGCTCATGAAATTGTTCTTAGGAGAAGAGAAATAAACTTTCTTTTTGCTTTAAAAACAAAAATCCAATTTCCTCTTTTCTATGCAGAATTCCTTCCAATTTCTTAAGATTATTACACCTGTACAGAGCTTTCACTAAAATAATTTTGCCCATTTTCAGTAGGACAATTTTCACTTGGTGTTTCTCTCCCTTTAAGTATGTGTATTAACAGCAATTTTTAGTTACATGGAAATAAGGCAAGCAACACATAAGCAGTTAACATACAGTGAGAACTGAAATGATTATGCAAGTTTATATCTAGCTATCAACACAGAAGTTCATCCTTTTTTTTTTTTTTTTTCCCTAGCTAAGGAAACATCTGAGTTTCACCCGTTACAACACTGCCCTTAGGATCACTCTGATTGCCACAAGCTAAATGAATATTAGGTTGGCTGGGACTGACACCTCAGTTTCTCCTGCAGGCAGCAGAAGAGTGAAGCAGGATGCCAAGGAGATGCGGTGTGCAAGGTCCCGTGCACAGCCCAAGCAGGGCTGGGGCCTGCTCCACCCCCACAGCTGCCTGCAGCGCAGGCGAGGCCCGAATTTCATTTCAGCTTCTACTTCCCATGAAACCAGGAGAATTAAATGGACTAGAATGCATTTACATCACTTGTTGTTCTGTGTAACCCCACAGCCCTTACACCACACTGTAACCTCGAGGCTGTAGTGCTCCTAGAGGATTCCTGACTGTGCCCCAAGCCCATCTTTTCCCATTGCAGTCTCAGGGACACACAGAAGAGGGCTTCCCTAATCTGTGTGCACAAAGCCATTTTTACTGTTTTGAACTACGCAAAGACACAGAAACCCCCCTGAAATTTGCTCACCAGAAAAAACAAGAGCTCGATTAAAACAACAGGGAGCGTCAAAAGTCTTTTGTAGTCCAGATTCATATCAGTTTTATTTCCCTGTGTTGGATTTTGAAGAAGCCTGGTCCAAATAAGCACCTGCTTCACATGAAGTGGGTGCTTTTTTATTGCCTTACAGCATCGGTTACAACACAAATTACGAATGTGACTGGCACGCCGGTATCCTAGGAACAGTGACATTTAACGGAGAAGGCTATGCTATCAGAAGCATGAACATCAGGAAGACGCGTAGAAATAAGTGTCTAATTTCCAAGGAAAAGAAAGAAAATTATCCAGAGCAAGCTTCTTTCTTTAACCTGTCAGCTATTAAATATCCCTGGGAAAAGTGCTCACTCCCCAGCTGACAATTTTGGTGTTTGAAGCCCTCACTTACTCAGCTTGTCAGTTGTTCCTTTGATCAAATAGCAATTTAGTTACACGTTCACCCGATAACCCACAACCTGCTTCTAACTCCAGCTTCCTACTTTGAAGGGGAGGACTTGGGATGGTAGACTTTGATTCAACACCAAGGACTTGCTGCACAAACAGCTCAATTCATAACTGACTTGCTATTCACTCTTTTTTTGCTGGACGCTGAAAGAAAATTCAGATATGAAAATGAAACAACTAAGAAAGTAGAAACAAACTACGCCAAGCTATACATAGCAAAGAAGGCAAGAAATGAAGCTCCATCTTCAATCCTTTCTTAAAACTGTAAGAAGAACTCATTCCCCAGAGGAGGCTTTCTGCAGAGGTCCCACCTAGGAGGGCTGCCACCCCAAGTAGCTTTTGCCCCACTGTTATCATACAGCAGACCATAGAAGACACAGTGAAGGAATAACTACTCCTGGTGTCGATTTCTAAAACTTGCAGAAAAAAGAAATCGTTTCAAAAGGAACTCATTTGTATAACACAAAACCAGAATGAAACAATCTGCTTTTGTTCCAGAGGGGGTCACGTGAAAATGCATCAAGTCTGCTGCCAATAACTGCACAACATTAAACACTGCTCCAACTGCAGCAACTACAAGGGTTCTTTTTTAATTAAATAGTTTCCCAATTCAGAGGAACATCAGCTTCCAGAAAAATGCAATCAGTTGCCATTTGAAACACTGTAAGCGGCACGTTTCCAATACTGCAAATAAACAAACCCTGCAGCTCATCACACACAGGAACAGAGAACGACAGTGCCCTTCTACCTCGCGGTCACACCTCAGCAAGGCACCACTGGTACCTGAAGTGAGAAAGATCATTGCACAACCATGTCACACTGCTTTCTAAAACAGGTGCCTTTATATACAACATTTTCTCTAACTTGCCTTCCTACAATGGAGAGGAAACAAACCATCCTCTCTGCTACCAGATTTCACCAATGCAGTAGCACCCAGAACACCTGGGCAGGCTGGATCAGAACCTAGGAGTGCTCAGCCTTAAGACCTAAAACAGGCTTTACTCCTTAAGATCCAAATATTTAACCCAGGAAAACAAAGATCTGGTGTTTTAAGCAAAATAAAATAAAAATGAACTGATTTTTACAGATGCTGGAGTCTTCCCTATAGGCACATGGAGAATTTCTCAGAATTTACAGCTATTTCCCATTGAAGGGCACAAACCAGACCTCCAATGCACTCTGAAAATTCATTACGTTTTAATAGCTCTCCTAGTACACACAAAAATCATGGTAGTGCATCTAAATAAGCCTGATCAAGGTCAAGAATCATCTCCATAAATGAAGAAAGGATGCAACCTAATTACTTGGCTTTATCATTTACGTTTCAGCATGAAACCAGTTCTTACTTTCTCTTGCCCTATCGTTTTTAGGATAGTAAGTGAGCAGAGCTTGGAAATCCATCAAAAAAGTCATTAAGGCTACTAGCAAAAAGAAGTCTGTAATGTGCCCTGTTCCATTCTTGCTCAGGTTTACAGCCCAAACAGCCTTGAGATCTCTGCTCAACACTGCTGTGCTGTAGTTAAGACAAATGCATGAATATTTTTCTTTAGTGAAACTGCAGGATAGTGTTAGAGGAAATTAGAAGTTACTGTGAAAATCTTCAGAAGTATTCAAAGATACTAATGCCAGCTGTAAAACTACCAGATGTCTCATCAGAATTCAGAGCTCAGGCACCTACCTACTCACAGGCAACCATCCAAGATAGCCAAAGTCATAGTTCAGGAGACCATGAAGCTACCAGCACTGACTGGAAGCCGCCAGCACACATTAAGACCATGAGGTATCACTTTGTGCTACACCACAAAAATCCAGCAGAAAGGAAGCTGCTAACAAGCTGGGAGAGCTGGAAGGGTGAAGGTCTCATTGCCCTGGAGAAAGTAGCTACGTGGTTGTAAGATGAAGGAAGAAAGTCAGCCCCTCTCTGTCAAAATAATAAACACCTTTCCACCATCAGAAAAAAAAAAAAGAAAGAAAAAAAGAAAACACTTGCACTGCTAATTTGCTCACACTGGGAAGAGATGTGCCATTATTTCAGGCTGTTATTTTAAAGTACCAGATGTCTCCGTTTCCTTGGCTTATATTCAGCCTCTATGACTTGCATGCTATAAGCAGAGATATGGTACTGTCAGGCTGTAAAGTACTCATTACAGATTATAAGTTACAAGGGCACTTCATAAAGCAATCAAAACCCCAGAAAGTCATTGATTTCTGAAAATCAGATGGAAGTTTAGAGCTGGCAGACAAGAGGCTGTGGCCCTGGCTGCTGCAGCTACTTGTGTGGCATCCCTGCCTTGGCTGAGGCACACTGCATTGACCACTCACAGGCCCAGGATGAGCAAATCCAAGTGGAGGATCTGAAGGGATAAAGGTTTGGAGAGAAGATACTAAAAGCACTGTTTTTTTTCAGAGGTTGGCTGTTTTCAACCTTTACCTCCTGAAGTTTGGGGTTCCATCATACAGAAGAGAGAAAATTCACACTGACTAGGTGGCATGGAGCATGAGCACATGCAAGTTACTCAGATGATACAGCTCAAGAGAAAAAGAATGTCTACATTTTTTCATTGGAACAGGAGTAGGGCACAAAGCTGTTCCTATGAGGATCGAAGATATTAATAGGAAACAGAGTAGAGATGACTTTATCAAGGCCTTTGCCCTCATGTAGCATCAAGTACTATATCGAAGAAGAAACAGACACATTGACAAATCATGTATTTGGCCCTTTTCATATTTTTAAAGCCATTAGGTCTCTAGGAAACCCTGATTTTCATAAAACCATTCCCAGGTCCTTTTAATTACTGAACTTCCAACTCTGCAAAACAAACGTAACGAAGACTAAAGTTTCATCTTGCTCCAACCAGATCAAGGCCTTTTTATGCCAAAAAGTGATTTAAGAATTCTTGGTCACATTTTCTTGTTTCTTTTTCTTCATTTTCCAGGTCCAAAGACCAGTCATGAAAATCTGAAGATTTGCACCCCAGCTCCAAGCCACTCTTTTGTAAACAAACTGATCAACAACAAAAAAACATTTTGGGCTGAATGCTCATACATTAGGAGCCTGCTCCCTTTAAGCAGGAGGCTTCAGCTTCTATCCTGCTGCTCCAGAATTCCCTGAAATAACAGATCCCATTTATCAAATGGAAGTGCCTGAAGTAGAGCTCAAAAAAAAATCCTAAAATAGGCATCTAAATAATTGTTCTGGCTTCTGAGCACCATGCGTAGTCAGGCCAGGCTGCTCCGCATTCTTGGAAATCAGCCACCTTCCCAGTTCTTAAATTAGGACTTCAAAGCCTAATTTTAGGCACTTGATTTTGAAAATCTTGAATGATGTTTTCTAGTTGAACTGATATTTCCCAGCCCTCACCACTGCAGAGGTGGCTCCTCTTTTCTCTCCTCCAAAAGTAAAATGGTTCCTCACCCCAAGCCACAGCCATCGCACTGCTGCTTGCAACTGCTCAGCTGCTGGGTAACGGGAAGGCAGTGTCAATAACCAAAGCTGGCAACTTTTTACTGTCCACTTGCCAAAGCTGTCCAACGTTTCCTTCACATTCCCAAACCCTTCACTACCCCCCACGCATGTTTTCTTTGCCCTCCAACTTGCCACCAGCCCGAATCCCTTTTCTCCCCCTCTGAGCAGTCCTGGGGGACTCAAGCATGCTTGCTGTTAGCAATGAAAAGGGCTGTAGAGTAAGCCATGGCCCATACTGACTTGAAAGTGTAAGTACACTCGTTCATGGGAAGCCATATGAAGTGTGAGTGCTGTAGATTTAGCTTTTTTTTTTTTTTTTCTATGTAATGTGTGTGTTTTTATGTTTTTTTTTTTTTTTTTTTTTTTTTTTTTTTATTAATGATAAACTATTTTTAAACTTTAGTTTGCAACTGTATCTCTAGCAAAGCAAGGCAGATTTTGGGCCCAGTGTGCATCAGTGGTAAATCATCCTGCCTGCTGCTGACTCACCAGGACTCACCGTGCTGAGCTTTCATGCTCTCCATCAGCACAAATGTAAGGAAGCTTAGAAATAAATTATTTGTACAAAACTCTGAGAAGTGTTAAAAAAAAATGCAAGACAAAGGGAGAAGATAGTCTCAAGTACTTTAACCTCAATGGCATTTCAAAAAATGTGAAAATGAAGGGGTAAGGGAAAGCTTTGCCCAGATAATTAGGGGGATGATTTCATGCCATTACTTTTTCCTGTCATCCCTCCCATGCCTTGCTCAGTCCTCCAGCACTGATTGCCTTTACACTGAAGTACGGCCGTGGTAATTGAAATGTTTAACAGAATAGAAACAAATACAATAAAGAATATAGCAAAATGGAATAATTATTTGTCCTCCATACCCTGTACCTCATTAAATCAGAATCTAACCATCTTCAGATAGATGTAAGACAAATCATAGATCCCTCCAACTAAATCACATTCTCAGCAGATCTCAACTAGCTCAAATCAGGATCTGAATGTCCTAGGATTAGGACATTCTCATGCATTTCGTCCCCTTGCAGTTCGTGTTGGGCCACAGGATACCTTTAGCCTTAGGGAGGGCACTGAGGACGACAGCCAAGTGGGAAGAACAAGCTGGAAACAAGCAAACAAATGCACCCATGGAAGTGCTGAGAACAGGTGACAAAGGGGTGTGTCATCCCCTCTCGATCCCAGAAGGATGCGTTCAGCTAGAAATAATAGTCTCTCCATGCTGCGAAGTGCCAATTAGCAGCAGAAAATCCAGTACCCATCAGTGCTACGGTAAAATGCTTTTTGCACCAGTATGCATTTTCCAGGAATGGAGCATTCAATGCAGTATCCTTTGCCCGGCTGCTGTGCGTATTATCCAATAACCACAGCTCATCACAGCTGCCAGCTTGTAATGTGGTGGTGGAGTCACAAAGTGCACGTTGCAAAAGTATTTACAGGAATCAAATGAGGACGAAGAAAAGGCAAAGCAGGCGGGTTTATCCGACTGCTTTGTTTGGAATAGCACACAGCTTCAAAACACGCAAGGACATGGCACAAACAACCCTCTCTTGGCTGCTAAGGAACCGATTTTTTTAAAATGGGAAATAAGGCAGAAGACAGGAGAAATCTGTAGCAAACTAGACTGGGTGCAAATGGAGAATATATACATATATATAGGGCACAGGATTTACAGGCTATTTTGGATGTAAAGCTGAAGCGCAGCATTTCCCATACAACTTTGCTCTAAACCCCTCCTCTCCACGCAGTATGCAAGTGCTTTGGTAAACAGCTACAGTTTTCATAGGAAGTTCTATTTTTATTTTTTCCCAACAGCTTTGCTGGTATTGCAACTGTTGCTAGCTGTAGCTCCTTTGTTGCAAGCCAGCAACAGGCAGCCTGAGAAGCCAAGGAGAGAGCCGGCAGAATGGGGGAGCCAGGAACTAGGGGCCACGAGGACTACAGCTTTTATTTCCTATCATACCAGTGCCACCTGCAACAAGGACTGCAAAACTCTTCTCCATTACTAGAGCAGTTCCTCTCATTTCAGACTGTGCTCACCACTCGAGGCAACTTCTTACATCCATAGCAGAAAATACAGGTGTGGTCCCTGAAGCCCATTTTCATGAGCCTTCTTGGTCACCAGGCTGGCACCCCGCCACGCACAAGCAACGAGCTGGATCAGCAATACACGGGGAAGTTATTTTCTAGTAACAGAGCAGCCAAGACCACAGCCAGCAAAGTCCAAAGGACAAAGAAGCCCAGTCTTGCATGACCACAACCAGCACCCAGCACTGACAGCAGAGCGCAGGGGCAGTGGGCAGCTTCAGCAGTGAGCTGCAGCTGCTTCTTTCCTTTTTTTTTTTTTAAGTACTCACAATTCATACTTGCACATCAAAAAACAAACACACCAAAACCAGAGCAAGCAGCAATACAAAGCATTGAAAGTGGAGGTGCTCTCCCATGCGAACCTCCATCTCCTTCAGCCCCTGAGAGCAGCCACACCGACTGAGTGTGAGCCCAGCGGACATCTCAAGAGTGAAACAAAGTATAGGACATCTACAATTCTTAATTATCTTCTTTGCACTTCTCAGCTTGACGAACAGAAGCTTGCAATCTGCCCTGTAACAGCACATGCAGTTCTACCACAGCCGTGAAACCCTGCTAAGCAGGGCAGCACTGAGTGCAGGACGCAGGGTCAGCTATAAAGAGGTTATCTGGGGACCACAGGGCCATGAGGGGCAGCAATCCAACAACAAGCCAAGAAATTAGAGGAAGATCATGAACGAGAGGGTGGCAGTCACCAAGATAAAGCCACACCATGTGGTACTGATGGGTACAGGGATAACAGAGCCCGCAAAGCATCAAGATGGCCTGTTTAGCCACGTAGCTACAATCCGCATTCAGATGCATAAATGTTATCTTTTCGAGGGCTACCTGTGGAGGTGTTTGCAGTGTGATCTGGTTTCCCAAACACAAATCAATGTTAGGCAAGTCACTGCACGTTAGTTATTTGAGTGCTTGCTCTTATTTCCAGTAAGCATGGGGGAGAAGTGACATTCCCCAAGCAGGACGTAATACACAGAAAAATACATGCAGTGCACTGCATTCATTACAGGCCCCCCAGAAAGTGAATTTCTGAACTTTTACCTAAAAAAAGATGCATACTGTCACTGGAAACGCAGCTCACAGCTTGCCTTGCTGCCATCTTTTCACAGAGATGGCCACACTACAAGAAGTCCATTTTGCAACTTCTGCATTTTCCTGGAGGACAAGAGCTACTCCTGCAACGCTGCAGCTGCACCAATGCTTGGTCCCTTCAGTTCAAGATGCTGAGCACCACGCCAGGCAGCACATTCACTGCACACAGCTGTGCT
Source organism: Penelope pileata (assembly GCA_013396635.1). Taxonomy (NCBI): domain Eukaryota; kingdom Metazoa; phylum Chordata; class Aves; order Galliformes; family Cracidae; genus Penelope; species Penelope pileata. The sequence continues at coordinate 503,684 of WBMW01000933.1, read as the reverse complement.
ATCAAAAAAGTCAGGCAGGTACAAATGACTGCTGGCTTTAAGTAGGACAAGGTTCCAAAACAGTTCTCAGAATGGTGGGAAAAGTAACACGGAGCAGAAGAAACGTTGAGGTACAGCTGTTGGGCCATGGCATCATGCCGCTCAGAGCAAAACCCTGCAGCTACCAACCTCTGTGTTATCTGTAAATGCTTTCCTGGTGTGGTTGAAGCATTTGAGAATATTTTTTATTTCCTTGATGAAATGATTGACTCAGAGAACACAGACCTTAGTCCTGTTAACTCTCTTGCCTTCGGAACAGTGTCAATAGACAGTGCCCAGCGTTCAGAAAAGCAAATGCCCTGGAAGCACTCAGATCTTACTCTCTTTTCCACAGGATAAAGGAAATAAAACTCTTCCATAGAAAACAAGATGGATTTCTTTCCTGCCCAGCGCTGAGAACAGTGTCAGAAGTGACGATGTCCTGGTAAAGGGGCAGAGGACAGGGAGATGAGAGGTTTCTCACAGACACCTTGTTCCCATCGCTCCCTCTCCTTTCCCTTCCTGTACAACACAGGCACCCGGCAGCACTCCATTCACAGATTTCCCAAAAAGCCCAGCAGGCAGCCAGCTGACGGCATTTCTGCTGCAGAAGCCGAGAGCTGAAAATCCTGGGCAGTCCTGAAGGGTGTTGGGGCTGTACCTGTGTGAGACCCTGCACCGGCTGTGCCCCAAAGTGCTGTGCTGAGAGCCAGCGAGATGCCCATGACATGAGATACCAACTCTGAAAGCAGGCCTGACTCCCAGATTAGGAAAGAAAGCATTTCCACCTACAGATTTCTAGTTTTGATGCTGGCAGCACTTTCCTAAATACCACTGCATCAGAAGACCCTGCTCCGGGACGCAAGCACTGCGGTTTCCTATTGCTTGTTTTTGGGTGAGGAAGACCAACCAGCTGAGAAGACAGCAGTGGTAAAGCCTGGTGTGATCATGCCACGGACTCTTTTGATGAACCTTAAGAAGATTACTTGAGGATAAAAGCACTGTCCACACATCCAGCAGCTGCCAGGCCATTTTCTACAAGTTTGCAATATAAAAAATTCAGGCACCTGCAGAGATCCCACAGGGAATTCGAGCACAATGATTTTGCTTCCTCCAAAATTTTGCTACTCTTTTCTTTAGACAAGACACCACAAATTCCCAGTGCAATGGAAACCCCCTTGCCATTAAACCTCTCCTAACAAAGAAACCAGCTGCACTGAAGCTCCAGCTTTGGGGCTGATCCTGCTCTCTGCCAGCACCCAACTGAGTGACCTTGCCAACGCATCGTGCTAAGTTGCGTAAGCTTTGTTCATTACTACCTAGTGAAGTGTATGATCTCCTCCATGGCGAGACAGGGCAGTCAGCAGGACAGCAAGTGGTATCACTGCTTATTTATGGAGGCATGGAGTGAGCCCGAGTCCTGGCTCCTCAGCAGAGAGGGCTCCTGGCAATCAACGTAACTGGGAAGCCACCAGACAGCACCTAAAGGCAGCGAGGGGCCACACGACAGATGGAGAAGGGAAGGAGTTATCTGCAAGATGCTAAATTCCTGGTTAGAAGCTACATATGAAGGAAGAATAGAGGTAGAAAGGAACAGGACCTAGAAGAAGACAGAGGATAAGAAGGCTAGGGAGTTGTTACAGCCTTTAAAAAACAAACAGTTGCAGAAACAGTTACAGGAGCAAAAGGAGAAAAGGAAAAAGTTGGAAGAAGTGGTCAAGATGATGCTTATGGAGGCTCCCCACCACCTGACACGGCACATTTTAGGAAACTAATAGTATCCCCTGGAGACTGGGAGGGGGATATCTGGGGCAATCCCGATGACAGCAAGCCAGGGGTAAATGATCCTTCAAAAAGATCCCAGAAACCCTCCTGAATATGAAGCCAGACCTGCTGTTGAAACAGAAAGAACTGAGGGACCCTGGGGGCCCTCTACAACATACTAGGAAAGCCATGTCCATCTATTGCAATTAATACATTTGCAAGACAGATATAGCAGAAAGCCAAGTGAAACTGAAAGTGAGTTCTTGGGGTAAGTACGCTTAAGTGGTGGGGACTGAGTAATGCTGAGTGGGAACAAAGCAAACAGCCACTGGGGTCGGGGAGTTTCCTGACTCAGCAAATTCTATCACCAGTCCAGCAGCTTGCTGGGCCAGGGGCACAGACCCCGTGGAGCGAGGTGAACCTCATGAAATCCTCACCAAATCCCTGAGTGAGCTCTGCCTGTGTAGCAGCGAGCTGTGTGCCAGCACCTGCCCTGGAGCAGGGACACCTTGTGAGGTCACTCCTCAGCATGGAGACCCCTTACCTGCAACAGAGCCCCGTAAGTGACCAGCAGCTGGCTTCTTAACACTTCACTTCTTGGAAAACGGAGAGACTGCCTATCTGCTGTTAGCTTGCTAACCTGCTGTATGGTATCGCATGATATAAAAGTCTGGTGGTGCGTATAACCATTCAGACATAAACTGTTGGCCGGGGGTCCCTTCCGAATCCCATGACGCAGTGGGAGGGTGTCCCCAACAGCTCTGTCTGACCCTGTTCTCCAGTTAGCACTCAACCAAGTGACCTTGCCATCATGAATCTTAAGTCATGTAGCTTTGCTGAATCATTACCTTATAGCAATAAAACACTCTGCTGCTTTTCTCTTGTGAGTGAGGTGTATAATGCCATCTGTGACAGAAGCCAAGGTGCAGGTTCTTCTATATTTGCTTCACGCTTTCAAAAGCATCAGAGCAAAGACAGGGTCAGGACTGTAATTCAGCACGGTGTATCTGCTCCAAATACTGGGACAAAACACCCATACAAGAAGGTGATGAGTTTCCTTCTTCCACCCTACAACCACCCCTTCCTCTATAGGGCAGGACCACATAGGCAACCTCTGCCCTGCAGCTTGCCTGGGAGTGCAGAATGCAAGAGGCACCCTGCTGCCCTGCCTCTGCCCTGCCCAGGAGAAGAAAGCATGGGAAAAAAGGATAGCCCCCAAAACAACCAAGTGAGGAGATCAGTTTTCAGCCCTGTCCATTCCATCACCATTTGGCAAGAAACCAAGGCTGCAGCAAAAAGAAAGGTAAAGAAGGCATACAAAGAGAAAGATGCCTCTGCTTTTAAAGTAGAAGTATTAAAAACTATTGAAGGAAGGCCAAAACAAAAGGCACTGTACGCACTGCATCTTACATATCGGAAGCGTTCTGGGGGAAAGCACAAGAACTGTAGGAAAAAAGTAGTAGGTTAAATAACAAAAGGTCACACAGAACGCGTTAATGTCATGCAGAGTGAGCTTATGGAGATGTCTTAAACGTAATCATTACAGCATGAACTGGCGGATTATTGCTCTGTAAAAAGCAGCAACTAAAGAGAGCTGAGATGCTCAAAACACACAAGAAGACAGATTTTAAGATGCATTACTATCTTTCTGTCCTGCAGAACGCAGGACCAAGGACGAATGCAATCCAAGCCCTCTGTGAGAGAGCAGGACTTGAGGTGAAGGAGGAGACAGAGAACCATCAAGAGGCCGCACAGACAGGGACCAAGGACAGGCTTCTCCAGAAAGGGGCAACCGGAACACTTTATTCAGTCTGCATGAATGTTCCAACTGAGACAGCGAAGAGAAACAGATAGAAAATTATAAAAACAAAAAGCTAAACACAGGGCTCCAGGTGACTACGACCAAAACTTACTACGCATCAGTCAGCCTGCAGCTGAGGACCTTGGAAGACAGAGGGCATATGTATCAGTATAGCTCAACGTGCAGTATTAAAGCACATGACACTGTAAGAAAGAATAATTAAGTCCTCAGTAGTGAATTGAGACAAGCCTTGAGTGCAGCAGCCTAAGAATAAATTTCAATGACTTTGATTTTCTGATAATTCCAAGCAGTCTAACTCAATACCCAGACCTTATAATTAAATTCATTACATAGGAAAAACACATTGCTAGATAATTAGAAAGTGATACATGGAAAACGAAGCGTTCTCCTTTCTGTTTACAGCGAAGCTAAAAACCTAACTTACCGTGTATCTTGTAAGTGCTATTCTTTTGCCAAGAGTGAAAGATAGGCACTCTGGCAGCACAACTCTTCTAACTCCAGGGAGAAGAGAAGCTCTCTGGCCCCCACACAGGAATGGCAACAGACAACAAGTTGCTCAGGCAGCAAACCCAGACTTTTACATTCCGAGGTGCTCCTGTTTTGTGTGTGCTTTGTACAGACTGGGTGGAATACAGAATGCTTCAGATAATAAATCTGCCTATTAATGTTGGTAGCTCTGTGAAAGTTGTCCCCCAGCCTCCCACCACCACCAGATCTTTAATGCACATTAAACATGCTTTTGTCCAAAACACCTTTCATGGACTGATTTTTTAAACATCCAAAGGCAGTCCTGGTGATTGGAGGTTATTGTTCCACAGTGTTTTTATCACCACGGCACACAAGTGCCTGGCACAGGTATGCCCCCTCTCAAACGAGCAGCAGGAAGGGACTCTGCTAGGCAGACCCACTGCTCCAGGCAGGGGCAGCTCAGGGCTGGGCCCACAGCCCCACACAGCCCTTCACCCACTGACCCAGCCAGGACTCCTCCACCAGCCCAGCACGGAGCCCAGCCCTGCTCACCCGTTCTGCCAACAACCTCCCCATGCACCCGCTGAGCCAGCTTCCAAAGGGCAGCAGTGGGGAACGGGCAGGGAGAGAAATGGAGAAGGGAGAAAAGGGAAAACGAAAGGGGAAGAGGGGTAGAGAAGCCCTTAACTTTATTGATGACTTACCCCATCACACACTTGGCAGTTCACTTGCAGCCCTAACGCTGTAGGTTCAGACACAGCCATCTCCTTCAAAGGCAACGCAGCACTAAAGCACGCACATCGCTCTGAGGCGATCCTTTTCCATGCTCTGAAAGTTGGCTAAAACCTAGTGAAATCCCTGCACTCTCACCAGCTGTGTCCTTGAGGACTCAAATCTATATTTTAACAGCTTCTTAAATACCTATTTCAGCACAGAGAGCCAGCCCACACAACTGCCTAGAGAGCGGGCCTGTGCCACGTGCCCCTGGCACCCGGGCCCGTGCATCCCTCGAGCCTGGCCTGTGCTCAGGGAACCCAAGCAGCATGCAGGCTGCACAACTGAAACCCACCATGGCTTTGCAGTTACTTAGCTGGAGCTTATATTTGAATACATTATCTAAATGAGCTGTGTACTGCATGAAGAAGGAACAAGTCAGTTAGGTGGGGGACTCATCAAAAATGATATAAACCTTTGAAGACAACATTAGCAATCCCTTCCTGTATTTTAATGCAACCACTTAGCAGTGGTGATAGAGCAAGAAATCAATACAGAAGACAACAACGTATCAAAGCATGTTATTTTTGTTCTGCAGGGCAGTGTCAGGTATGCAGCTTGCTTCTGCTTGCTTCAAAGGCAGATGGCGATGGTTTTGGAAGGGTAGAAGATAGGGTAAAAAAGTCAGGGGTTTCAGGAGCCTGCCAAGCAGAAGCAAGGACTGAGTGGTGCCTCAAGGACCCCTTGGGGTTTCAGGACCACTTGGGAACCACGTAAAGGCTGCAAAACCAGAAGACAGAACTAGAGCCATGTAAACTCTCATGGCAAGGGACACAACACCACAACTGGCTCTAAAATGGCTTATGCCTATGCAAAACTTTTAGCTGTAAGCAGCTGTTGTATTACCAGAGCAATGCTCTACGCTGAAACGTGGTGGTCTGAGACCACCTGTGTTTCTTTTTTCTCCTTGTTTTTAACAGAACAGACAAGGTTTCTGAAAAGCACCAGCCCTTACTGGATCACCTGGTGCCTTCCCTCTCTGTCACCAAGCACTGGGTCTGCTACCCCAAATATTGCTGGCACTCCCCCATGCATCTGTGTCCTACAGCCCACACACTACCTTTGAACAGCTTGCAGAAGGCGATGGGGGTATCCGCCCAGAATTTCCCTATAAACATCTGCAACTCTACAATCCACACAGCATATACATACAAATGCAAGAGTAATGCATATGTATGATTCTATATTTTTTACTGATTCTATATTTTTTACTCAGAGGATAGTGAGGCACTGGCACAGGTTGCCCGAAGAAGCTGTGGATGCCCCACCCCTGGAGGCATTCAAGGCCAGGCTGGATGGGCCCTGGGCAGCCTGATCTGGTGGGGGGCAGCCCTGCCCATGGCATGGGGTTGTCACTGGGTGGATGATCTTTAAGGTCCCTTCCAACCTAAGCCAATCTATGATTTGATGTCTAACTTGGCACTGTGTCCTTCAAAGCCAAATCCAGCTTCATGTCCTTCTGTCCACAGCTGTCCTACAACTCCCATGTGAGGCCTTGCTCAGAAGCACGTAAGCACCACACAAATGAACTGAACATGCATGCAGCAAGGCAAGAACAAGAGCCACGTGCCATGACTGGCATGCAAGTTAACCTTCAGCACACAGAAAGGTTTCTAAAGTTTCTTTTTTTAAAGAGCAGGGTTAAACGTTGGAGAATGTCATCCTGCTAACTGGTTAATGGCTTAATTATTGTTGTTGAAGTCAAAGGTTCTCCCTGTTTGGCTAGGAGACGATCAGCACTTCTAAAAGCCAGCTGGGAACAAGAACTAATCCCTCAGGAGAAGGTTAAGAGAAGCTCTCTGATTGAATTACATGCATAGGAACAGCACGTCTGAAGGGAAGCCTACATGATCAAGGTATGAAGGTTTATGGTTCCCCAGATCTTGACCATCTTGACTGAAACCAAAGCGGAGGACACAGGACTGACACAAGACCCACACCCCTATGTTGGGATAAGTTTATTAACAGCTGACGAAGTAGCAGCAAATCTACAAGCAGGTTTTTTTGCTCATTTGTAAGAGCTTCAAACCCTGGTTTCCCCCTACCTACATACAAACACGACGGTTTTAATTTATTTTGCAGCCTGGAAGCAGGTGGTGGTTGCTGGAATTGCCTCAGACCTCCAGTGGGCTGGCACCAGCCTCTCGGTGCTGAGATTCCTGCAACTGTACAGCAGCTGAGGGAGGGAGGCGTCCGTCTTCCACCGCTGGCCCCAGCCAGGGGCTCCTCAGCCAGCAAGGGCACAGCACACAGACCGCCTCAATCCTAAATGCTCCCCAGCACGTTTGTAACAGTATTAAAAAAAAGCATGAGCAAATAAGGCACCTGCAAATTTGCATGTTTATGAAATAATTAATTACACACGCAGCCTAAAACCATAGGATACTGAGATGTCTGAGATGCGGTCTTTAGTTTAATAAGTTTAAACATGATATTCTGCAACTTAATACCTGTTAGTTTTGGTCTGTCACTGGTAACATCCCCACGAATGGTGACACCAACAGAAACACCTATCGGCGTGCAGATTCCCCAAAAACTAGCACGTTATTTGAACTCCAGTCTATGCCATTTCTTTTGCAGCAGAGAGCCTCGACTTGTGCATGAGAAGAAAGCAGTCATCCTCCAGTCAACACAAATACAGCTGCCAAGAAGAGTAACAGTTTTGTCAAGGTCACGAGAGGGGGAGAGGAGCACGTGGAAGCGGTAACAGGACAGGGACAGTCGCCCTGTTAAAACGAGCAGCCACGTATCCGCACGGACACGATTAGGCAGGAATCACAGAGCAGAGCGGAATTTAAGACTGCAGGAAGGAAAAGTTTATTCCACATTTGTTATTGCTTTTCACAAGCAAGTCCTATTTCCCAAAAATATTACTGCAACTTAGTGTGTTTAGTCATCCCTCAGGGAAAAAAAAGCATTTGGCAGACACACATTCAGCACAGGGCTTTAACAGAGTCAATTAAATCCAGACAGCTTTAGTATACACACAAATTCATGAAAGGCTTTTATAGTTTTAGCCCCTCAACATGACATCAGTCATTAATGAAGCTGTCACTGCTGAAACACAACCTGTATAGCTAATAATGCTTTAATAAGGGCATGTAAGACGTCCAGATGCGACGGGATGCTGAGACCCAGCCCCAGTTTACAAGGGTGAGTTCAGCGTTAGTAGCATGATTCATTTTTTCTTGGAGAAGTGACAGCTCCGTCGAGCAGCACACATCTGTACAGCTGTGCACTTGGTAGGGAATTTATCGGGCTGCCATCATGCTTCCTAAACGTTTGGTGCTTTTGTGTGAGTCAACCACATCAGCGAGGAAATGAACTAACTCTTCCACACACGGACCGTGCCGGGAGAACATTCACACATCACATACCCACCACAAGTTTGTTCTTGTGCTCCCCTTTACCCTGTCCTAAACGCCGCAACACAAACAGGGAAACCAAGGCAGTAAAGCGCAGGAGATAAAACCAATCCGCTGCAACTACAAGAGACATGTTGACAGCAAGACTCAAGGCAGCACCTATCTGAGCTGATCATTTATTTGATCAAAATAAATAAAATGCAATTAAACCAGAAGCAAGATTTCAAGCAGTGTAACTTCTATATAATTCCTTAATTATTCTCTTGATTTGTCTGTGTGTGGACGAATGTATGTGATCCTTAAGTGAAAAATTGTTCCTGGTGCTCGCATGCCTTTGAATTGCAGGAATCTGTGTGCTGTTAACAACACATTCAGCAATCACAAAACGAATTAGAGACTATATCACATATGACAAAACAGCTACAGATTACAAGGATTGCTGTCAGCTTCATGAAGCGTTTTGAAGTCTGAATGGCACACAGTAAGCATCAATTTCTTAAGTCTATTACACAGTCAAACAGCTTTCAGAAGCATACATTATATCCTGGAAGGATGTAATTTTGTACATTGGAAAAGCAGGAGAAAGTTGCCCTGAAGAGCTGAGGCCAGTGACCTCAAGAGTACTCACGTGTTTAACCAGCTTTACAGATCTCACCCCGATCAGGCTAACTCCAGAAACATCAGTGAAGGAGGACAGAGATGAAGAGGACAAACGAGCAAGCTGTCTGCTTGCTCAGGGGAGCTTATGGCAAACAGCATCAGAATAAATAGGTGCCTTCGTGACCTGTACAAAGAGCTGGCAAATCTCAAACAGAATTCAGTACCTTTGAAGAGGAAACAGTCAGCTTGTGAAACATCTCAGCACCCCGGTAGAAGCATTCCCTGGAGGCATTCAAGGCCAGGATCCGGTGTGGGGAAACAGCAGCCCACAGCAGGGGGTTGGAACAGGACAGGCTCTAGGGTCCCTTCCAACCCAACCCATTCTGCAATCACACGATTTGTGCTTCTGCTCCTCAGCAGTGAAACGAAAGGCTTTTCAGTTTTGAGGAAGCCTCTCCCGCACTGCCTGTTCCAGCAGACAGCTCCACACAAGATGAGCGGCCTGGCTTCTTCCCTCGCTGACAGGCACCCCTGTCTTGCCAGGCAGCAAGCCTCCTGCGCTGACGGCACGGCGACGGCCCAATGCCTCCCGGAGACGGCCAGGACAGGGAGCGTGCCAGCCTTGCAGGCCGCTCTGGCATCTGAGTGCTGCCACGTTGCTCTACCCGGGTGGGTTTTTTGAGCTCTACAGCAACAGAAGTGCTTCATGTTGCAACGGTTGTGGCCCAAAAATGAGGAAGGTAAAGGATGTGGTCTGTTCCCTATGTGAAAGCATTTAAGCAGTTGTCAGCTGAAGATAACTCACAGGCAGCTCAGCACTGGGCTGTCCATGTGTGAGCACACAAACAGGAAGAGCACAGCAGTCTGGAAACCTAAACTGGTCAGTTCTGCACCCAAAAATCAGAATCTTCAAGTGTATTTCCAAAAATCTGCTCTTACCAAGCTGCACAAGAATGAGCAATTTAAGTCACTGCCCAGAACTTACGGTATTATTTCCAGTTGACAGAGACATATTTTTTGGTTGTCAACTATTTTCTCCAAGTTAATCCCTCTTGTAAACAGCATCAAACAAAGGTCAGTGGGGAAAGAAGAGATAAGATGAGAGAATTCAAAATATTTTATTTCAGCTCTGACTGCACTAAGGGCAAGGAATGCAGCAAGGAATTCTTGCTGAGAAACGTAAAGACAACAACGGCGTACTAAAAATACTGCAGTAGGTCTACCTAGAGGTCGGTCAAACAGCACATCAGCTAAATACCCTGGTGATGCTGTATTTATGTTACAGATGCACACGGGTTCCATTCGGAGACCAACTGCTGATACGCCACATACACCAAACGACACAAAGTGCAGCTGCTTTTTAACAAGAGCCCGACCACAGCCAGACTGGCAGACCAACTGTGTGACTCCTCTGAACTTGCAAGACAAAGCTGCACGGCACATTAATTCCATGACTGCTCTCTGGTTGCTTCTGAATGCTAAAACACCGGGCACTTTACTTAGTTCTCTCATGATTTCCTTTGCTCATTAGGGATAAAAACCGTGCAGAGAAGCCCTTGAGTGCTTCCAGTATGCATTACTCGTGTATTTGTACCAGCATAGCACCCCAAACTCTGGCATTTTCCCAGTGCCCGGGACCTGCTGGCTGGCACCTGAGGGCAGCCCCAGCTGTGCCGCAGCACAGAGAGCTGGCGGGAGCCCCACGCCCCGGCCTTGCCAGCCACAGGCACCCACGTTTCAGGGAAAACCCTTCCTTGGCGCGTGCTGACAGATGTCCCAGGCAGTGAGCTGGTCCTGTTCTGGCACACGTCTTGGTGACTTGCTGCTCCAACAACGGAGGATGCCTACTGTACCCCAAAGACATGAACGTTTTGTAAGAAACTCCGGCTTGCTAGAGAACGGGGTGATGCTGTGTGCTGCAGGCGTACCCTGGTGCTGTCTGCGGAGGGCATGCCAGCACCCAGCTCCGGCTGCAAGCTTTCCACAAAGGGGACTGGGAGGGTTTACACTGGAATACCGAAGTTATACCGCAGAAGCTGTGGTGCTGCCCATGACTTTGCATTAAGGATAAAGCCCCCTCCTCTCCCTGCGGATGGTCCCGGCTGCGGAGCAGTCCCCAGGGCCCATGGGCGAGGAGGGGTCGGTGGGTTCTCCCAGCCCGGGGTGCCGGGGCCCAGAACTTTGCGGGAAGAGGAGCCGGCACGCTGCCCCGGCTCCGCGGCAGGGCGTTCTGTTTGCACAGAGCGGTTTCAGACTTCCTGTTCGGAAGCATCCTAAGCGCAGCAGCGCCCGCGCCTCTTTTTCTTCTCGTTTTTCCCTCCCCGCTCAGCGGGCTGAGCCCTTTCTCACAGCAGCACCGGCGGCAGCGCCCGGGGCTCCCGCAGCCGCGGGGATGCACGCACGGAGCCGCTCTTTGTCTGCGGTGGGACCGCGGCCGCGGGGGAGCCACGGCACGGGGAAGTTCCGAGGGAGAGATGCAGGATTGCATCATGCTCGTCTGGGGGAAAACCCCGCCGCCCCCAGCCCCGCCGCACGGCTGCCGCCCCCAGCCCGACCCCCGCCCTTCTTCCTCCTCCTCCTCCTCCCGGGCCCGGGGCCCTACCTGGCAGCGCTGCGGGCGGCGGCACCGGCCGGCTCTGGCACGCTGCGGGGCCACAGGGGGCGGGAACGGGGGCGGGGGCGGGGCGGGGGGGCCCCGCCGCTCGCGGCCC
>WBMW01000933.1:443998-492082 GCA_013396635.1 Penelope pileata | reverse complement strand
TGATCGTGACGTAACGATGGTGCGGGTGGCGGATGGGGGTTGGTGTGGTATGACGTCATGGCCGGCGGAGGCCCATCTGGCGGCGGTGGAAGGTTCGGGAGGGCTTGCGCCGCCATTTTGTGGTGCCTGGGGCAGCCTCGCAGGCACGGTGTGGGGTGGTGGTGCTGGATTGGCCACGCTGCCATTTTGTGGTGCCTGAGGGCAGGGAGTGGACAGGGTCTGCCTCATGGGCACAGAGCATGGTGGTGGCACTGGCCCCAGCCCAGCTGCTCCATGAGGGCTCGAGCCGTGCCCAACCACCCGAGCCCCCACACCAACTCCTGAGGATTAAACGAAATATCGAGCGGTTGCTCATTAAGTGAGTGTTTTCCATCTCAGTGAAAAACAATACGGGATTGTGTAATTAAAGACTGCCATAATGAGGTGAGCCACAGTGCTCAATTAAAGGTTGCAGGTAGGTTCTGTTGGCCTGTTTGCTGTGTTTGCAGTAATGGGCCTGGCAACATAATAACATATTTGAATGGAAGCGGCGTGTGTGGTATATAAGGTACGATCTTATCTTGATCGTATAATAAAACTCTGATTTCATTGTGTGGTTTAGATATATATTCTAAGCCTGCACTCATAGTGTCAAATGTCTGTGGAAGGAATCCTAAAGTATCCTCTCTGGCTTCTCTCCAACAGGTGGCACATTCAGGAGAAGTAAATCTCCCCAAACCTGCCCCAGACTGTGCCATACCTTCTCTGAACCCTGACAGCCTGTCCCGGGCGATACTGGGCAGCCTGGGAGCTGGGGTGGCTGGATGGAGTCAGCAGCCTGGGTCTCTCCCTCTCAGGCTGCTCCTCTCATGCTCATGGTAGAAGATGACCTTTCTTTCGTCCATCTTTCCCTTTCCCTTTCCTCCATCTCTTTGCTAATTAATTGAAAATGTTATGTATTTACCTAAAATTTATTTACATCTTTATTTAAAGAGCGACTTTGCTTCACTAGGGAGAGGAATGGAGCAGCATTTTGCTTGAGTTATATTCAAGATGGAAGATCGGTGTTCAACAGGCAACACAACTGCACAGTTAGCAATTTTACAACGTTGGAGGAGTAAGGATCTTTTTTCCCTCTGGCTGTACAAAAAGGCTGCATGTGAGATGGTGTTATGAATGCTAACCTTGCCAACCCAATGTCCAGTAGCTTTTATTCTGTAATATTCACTGGTCCTATGTCCATGGCCATTTAGCCAGCACAGCACGTGTTGCAGTGTAGGGCTGACCTGGTTTGCCTTCAGTGTGCAAACAGTTCCCAAGGGTGATGCCCTGTTGTATCAGGCAATGTTACAACAGTTTGTTTGCTCAGTGTGAACAGAAAAGAAGCCTTATTTAAGGTTGTGGCAACAGAAAAAATCTTTCTCCCAAGTGGACATTGTGGCCACACCATAGTGTTGTGTTACCTTGTTTCTTGATCATAGTAAGAAGTTACAAAGAATGTACAGTTTTTGGTTTTAAAGCCCAAGTTTCCCATTTCCCTTTCTCTTTGAAGGAACAGAGCCCCTGGATGATCTTTGGTGTGTGATTTGAGACTTCCTAAGAGTTTTTAGTAGGGCAGGAGCAGTCACAACTATCCTTTCTTGTGTGAGTTTTAACACTTCAGAAGACAAATGAAACCTAGCACAACTCTCAAATGAGTACCCCCTTCTGAAGGCCCCTTGCCCAAGTTCGTATTTTCGATGTTACAGAGGCATTCCTTCTGGTTTGAGGGGAGATAAAGCAGTCTTGCACCAGATCTCATTAACTTTGCAAGCAGCAAGTCCCATTTTTTCTCACTTGAGCTAAAATGTCATGCACTTACTGAAATGTGACCAACGTTAGGTCTTTTCACATCTGTAAATCTGAACTTGACTTTTAAATGTGCTTTAAATAAAGTTGCTTCCCCACAAGCGTACACATTTGTTTCCATGGTTTATTGATGAGATATGATTACACCAAGTGTTGCTTTCACAGCCAAAACAGCTTACTATATCTGGAAGACAGTTAAATAATTAAGACTCAATCTGGTAGTTTAAAAAATAAATAACAGCCTCTGCAAATTCAGAAGGGAAGAAGAAGGGATGAAGCACAGCACAGGGAACGTCGGCGCAGGGTACCTTCCAGTAGTTGCTGGAAGGTGGGTGGTACCCTACATGGGAGAGGGACAAGTTGCTGGCTGCTTCCCTCCTACCCAAGATGTGGCCTGGATTAGGGGGGAAGAGTGAAGCTGGGGAATTTTGGCTTTGCCAGCATGGTGCCAGCTCCCTGATCTGCTGCTGCTTTTCCTCACCTGACCTCTCTAACGTTCTCTTGCTCTTACCAGTCAGAAAATGAGAGCAAGGTCATGGCACAGGAAACCTTGCTTCAGAACTGCCCAGTCAGGAGAACTGAGTAAACAAATGGGTTGTTTGTTCATGCTTATTTAAAGAGTTAAAAATTTGCCGAGTAGTTTTGGCACCTAGCATTTGGCATTTAATGAGGGGTAGGGGCAGGCCAATATAATTCTGGGCTGTGTATGTCTTGGATTTCTAAGTGTTTTGTTAGAAGATTTGCAAGTTTTTCACAAGTGAAGGCATTACTGTTGGCCTCGCTGCCGAGTGCTGATGAAAACGCTGTCGGTGTGTTTGTTCAGGATCGGCAGTCTCTGATAACCTCGTTATCAAGGTGGGATCAATGAGGCTGGAGATCGGAACAGGGCCAATTAAACATTATCAGAGATTCAGACAGCAATTTGCTAGGACAGGCTTAAAGTAAGTTGTACCTCACATTTAGATGACATATTTCATCCAGAGGCCTGAGTCTCGGGAATTTGCATGTGTCTCAGGACTACCACAGTCCCGAGAGAAGAGGCAGAATGCTGAGCCCTGCAGAAAGCTGAGCCATGTGCAGCCTGGCTCATGTATCTGCAGCAGGGATGACAGGAGGCCTCAGCAGATGCAGTTGTCCTCACTAAACCAACTTGCTCCTTACGCAATGGTAAGCAAAGGGAGCAGGCTAAGTAGCTGCTAGTGTTTGAGAGTGCAGATAAGAGGACAAGAGCTGAAACAGCCAAAAGTAGAACTGAGAGTCAGTGGGGGCTCTAGCACTGGAGAAGGAGTTTGGAGTAGAAGGTCCGTCAGTGTTTTGCTTGAAATTAGCCTGGACAAAGTGATGGAAGTGTGTAGTGCAGGGAAATTACCCTGAATTTTATTCTTTTTTTTGGGGGGGAGGGGGGAAGTGAGAAACCAGATCTTTTCTTTTTAAAAATCAATTAGAAATCCTCACTACACATTTAGTAATGTTCATCGTACACACTGGTCTTTATTGTGATCAGAAACAAATTAATCCAATTTTTCTAGAAGTAAATAAATTGATTTGAATAAACAGTCATCGTTTGTCACTGAGTCATCTCAGCACCAATCCTCAGTTCTGCTCGAGTTTGCTTTGGCTTGTGTCCAGGCTGACTGTAGCAGTCCCATGTTCTTTATCAGTGAGATAAGTGGGATATGATTACTGTTCACTTTAAATCAAACACTGGCCTAAAGTACCAGGCTTGGGATTTCAGTATCTCTCTGTTCAGAATATGGAATTCTCTTCCTCTGTGTGAAGCACAAATGCTTTTTGCTGTCTGTAAAACTTTGTCTATTTTAATTGTGCAAAAAGCCACTGGCCAAGGTTTTCTTGACAGTTTCTTACTTGGCAGGTATTGCAAACAAGTGGCTGGGTGAAGCTGCTAGTTTGAGATTTCGGCACGAGACTGGTGTGAACACACTGACTCTCTATTGTGAGGGATGATTGTGTTACGAACTGCCGTAACTTTTGGGAGTGCTTTTGCTATCTGCCATCAAGGGCAAAATTCTCACATGCAAGACTGGAGGCAGGATTTTGCCCCTATGTTTCTAATCCAATTTCATGCATTTTGCATTAACAACGGTGACTTTCCTGCGTTTCCTCTTACTCTTCTTACATTCCCTTCAGTGTGCAGTGCTGTAGGCGAATGAGTATTCTCTAAGACTGCACCAACTCACCAAACCTATGATGTATTTTAGGAGCCAGGTTTACCCCAGAGGCAGAACAGATGGTGTCCTGCGATAGCTAAATGTTTTATTTCTAGCCAACCAGAACATAAGCTAAATAATTGCAAAGTTTTCTCTGCTGTTGTCGCTAGCGTGTTTTTCTCACAATGCTACTTGTCAGAGAGGAAATTTGATGAAAATCCACTCTTGTCAATGCTGCTTATCTTAGTTACTTGTGATATGTGCATTTTTCTTTCATGTCATCATCTGGCTGCTAAGCTCTGATTGCCCTGAGCTCAGAAAATAACAAGCCCTGGGGATCCGGCTGCCATATACTAGCTGGTTTGCCCCTGTGGCACTGCTAGATGGCTGTCACTGGCAGCTGCTGGGAATGTCGATTGGAGACATTAAAGGTGTTTATCGTGAGCATGTAATAAAGGAGCAAGTAGTTTAAAAAGAGATATGAAGAGACATGAAGATAAAACATGAGGAAAGAAGTAGCCTCTTAGCCAAGAGGCACATACTCAGCTAGAAGGTTAGTGTCCACGTGTCATTCTGCACCGATTGCTGCTCTTTGTTGGTATCTGTGTTCGAACTGGCAGTCAGGGGCATCTGATTGTCAACACTGTGCTCAAACTGTACTTCTATCTTGGGCAAATCCAGCCTCTTGTAGGGCATGAGCCCCTTAGCCCGTGGGGAGTTCTGCTGGTTGATGCAGGGAGCAGGATGCGAGGACTGTCTCAGCCCTGGGAGCTTGGCCCTGCTGTCCTGCATTATTTTGGTCACATCTGTGGCTAAAGTTTGAAGCTCTTCCAGAGAGAAAGCATCTTGGCACTTCATCTAGAAGGCTGCCATTGTGTGGTGTCATCAGAACTAATGGCAATCACGGGAGGTTAATTAGAGTTGCAATTGAAATATAAACTGCATTATTTTATGTTAGTAATAGAATCCTGCTCCGTGACTATTCCTTTTATGGTGTCTTTTTGTTGGCTTACTGTATGGATTGCAACATCTAATCCTTCAAAACAACATTAATTCTTCCAGAATGACATCACAGTCCACTGCAGTCTGTCATCAGTTTTCTGCTTTATCTTTTATTACTGTCTCAACTCAAAACTAGCGGGAATGGCATCTGGACCTGTTACATCACTCAATATAGTGGAGCTGGTGGGAGTACCCCACTGTATTTCCATTGAAATTCTGAGATGTTCTGGTCTGGAGAAGCAGTTTCAGACAGCATTAGTTTGGGAGGGGAAGGGGAAATATGGAAGTAAATTTCTGTTAGACTTTCTTATAGATGGCTGTAGGCTAATGTCACTTTCTGTAAGAGGTAAAGGAATGAAAGAACGAAGGACAGAGAACAAGCAAGAGAACAAGGAGGAAAGCTGGGCTGTCCTCACTGCTGAGATAGGATTGAAGCAGATTTTGGGACATTTACCGCAGAACACACCTATTTGGCCCCAAACACCGAAGAGTGGTTTATTTTCCTGCTTTGGAAAAGGCCAGGGGTTTTCAGACATTTGCTTCTTATTGCCTGGATATTCAATCCAGACACCTGCCACGTGGAACACTTACTTTACAGAGAGCACAGGCAGTCACCTGTTCTCCCACGTAGCCTCAACTGGAAAACACCGTGCCTCTGAGAGGGATGCGATCCCTCTTCATGTGCCGTGCTCCCTGTCTGCTTCTCTTCAATCATAGCATCAACTGAGGTAATTCTGTTGTTGAGAGGAAACACTGTCCCACTGCTTAGAGCTAATAGTAAATCGTACCATCTTCATGCAAAAGAGGCAGGGAAAAGTATTTTTGTAAATGCTGTGACTTATTGAAGAGCATGCACATGAGGTTGAATGATTGCCGTTCCTTGCTGGAATTTTTCAAGTATTAAATCCATTCAAATTGCCTTGTTGCAAAGCTCTGTGCCACCAACTCTTACCTGAACAGCTGGTGTAGGTATTAAGTCATTACTGCGGTCGTGTTACTGAGGAGGCTGTTTCCTGACAGACCACTCAGGTCCTGCTATAGCTCCTCTCCTTTCTTAATCTCTTGTGTTTACAAAATATCTGTCTCTTAAAGAAAACCATTATACCCGGATGCTTGTCCTCAATTAAAACTATTGCATGTGATTTTAGTAGTCTATTTTATTCTGGGATCACTGTCCGTGCAGATCAGCTGGATGCTGCCCTTCCTGGCTGCAAGATACTAGAGCCTCGGTACACAAAACTGAGCCCTCCCCTGCATATCTGCTTCCCAGGAGATGAGCTCACTGCAAATCCCGTGTGCTGTCTCTGTTGCTTGCTCAGCCTACATATGAAGGCAAGGGTAAACTTTTTGCCCGATGTGAAGTGTTCAGACATCCTTTCCCACTCCCAAGCACTGTTTCAGCTCTCAGCTGAGAACGCAGGACCAGCCTTGACCCTTGGGACCTCTGCTCACACAGCCTGGGGAGAAGAAAGGATGGGAACATATTTTATAGACAGTTAGCAGAAAATACCAAGTTAAAGCTTAAACAGTCAAAATAACCAACATTTTCGGGTTTTTTGTCTACTCATTCATCATTGTGGGCTTCAAAGGGCCTGGACTGAGACTCTGAAAAGTGAACAACCCGAAACAGTGGATAATTGCAATAAGACCCTGAGCACGTTCCCTGACAGCAAATTGCCAGCAGTACCCTGCCAGCTCTCAGGAATAATCTCTGGTGAGAAATAAAGCCACAAATCCATGTCAGCTTTTGTACAGGGGAAACTTCAGCATAAGCTCACTTGTTAGATGAAAAGTAATTTGAATTTCCTTGGGAACTGTAGAATGAATTACAGAAGGGCTTGGGTTGGAAAGAGCCTCTAAAGGTCACCTAGTCCAACCCTCCTGCCGTGGGCAGGGACAGGAGGAGGGATGGTTTGTTTTTCTGTCTCCTAGGAATCAGTACTGCATTTTTTTTTTCCAGATATGAACATTAATGGATGTAAGTAAACACTGAGACAGATAACAGCCTATTCACCCCTTCTTCAGTCCTTGCCTTGTTTGACTTCAGACTTTAGACTGCAAACTCCTCAGGGTAGATGTGGTTTTCTTCCATGTGTGTGCAGCGTGCACCCTGTGTCTTCAGAAGATAGGACAAAGGTATAGACATGTTGCACCCCACTGGAGTCACAGTGATAATGACCCAAAGGAAGACTGGACATAGTCCTGGGAGCTCTCCAGAGAGGCCTCACAACACCAGGTTTTAAGTAATCAAAGGTTTTCAAGGTGATCGAATCCATTCCCTCACCCTTAGGCACATGAGCTTTTCCTGAGTATGGCTGAAGATACCAAACTGTTCCTTCTGTCAGCAGCCAAAGTGAACACCCCCTGTCAGAAAGGTAACCATCTCCCAGCTTTGCAGGTTGAGACTGAGACTGCCAACCAAGGCCAATGCTAAAGGCAGCAGGAGATGATGGTGGGGTCCCTGGAAAAAAGGTGGGGTTCTGTCTTCAACCACAGGCTCTTCTTTCTGGGGAACTGTGCTGCTGCTGCTGCTGTTCAAAGAAACGAGTCTGATGTATACTTTTGAAAATAAACTACACTTATCTAAAAAGCATCCTAGTCACTCTCACTAGTTTCTTCCTGAACCCATTATCTCTCTTGGAACTCTTCCAAGCAGGGAAATAACAATAATAACAGCAATCAAACAATAACGAGTTGCACTTCTAACTTCAGCACAAAAGCAATCTTTTAATATCCTTACTTTTGCTTCCAAAAGTGCTTTATTTCATGCTGCTGAGGTGACACTTCTCCAAAGAGTGGAGTTCTCTTCTCTTTTATGAACAAATGCATTTGAGTTTACAGCCCTGTCTTTCAGTTTTATAGTTTTCATTAAGCCTGACACCTTTTTTGATGACACCGAACATTTTCCTCGTGCCTCTGGTACAGAGTTTGGCCAATAATTTTAATTCCATTTTCCCGCTTACATAGTTTTGTTGCATTTATAAAATTTCCAAGCTGTTGTCAGATAAACCTGCTTATTTGTCTGCTACAAACTTTGTTTTCAGTCATTTGACACAAATCTCACAATTGTTGGGGTTTCTAGAAATTACTGGCGTTTTTTAAAGGCAGTAGGAGCAGAACTGTAGGTGAGTGGCATGACTGCACTGTTATCAGACACTGTGTGCTAAGCGCCTGGCACATCAGTGTCTGCCTGGTTGTGCTCCAGGATGCTGAGTTTATGCTGCGGATTTTGTTGGCAACTTCTCAGTGTGGAAGGTTAGTAGATATACACATATGAGCGGCCACTTTTATGAAAACATTGGGATTATGAGACCCAGCACTTGGTGGTGTTTTTTTCTTCCTTCCTTCCTTTTCTTTCTTTTTCCTTTCTTTCTTTCTTTCTTTTTTTTTTTTTTACCCCCATCTTCATTTCTGTAGCATAACTCCATTTTAAATGAGTCAATTTCCTCTTTTTGAGACAGTTTTGTCTCTTGCATTTAAGGTGAATCTTTTCAATGGTTTCTGTGGTGTAATTTCTGAACTTGCCCGTATCAATGCCCAATAGTCGTATTGTTATTTGCTAGCTTTGCATACCATGTTCTTATCTAATCAATTATAGAGAAATTCCTTATTGTATGCAATTCTTGTAATTGTTTTTTTCTCCTCCAAGAGGTAGAGATTCAGTGTTATTGGCCTACTATGTTTTTAATATTGGAGTAATTTTATACACTGATTTTTTTTTTCTAAAATTGGAAGATGTAACAACATCTATCCAACTTCAGATTCTTGTATTTTGAAGCAGAAACCAGAAGTTATTTTCTGTGCTCTGCAAAATTGACGGAAGCAGCCCAGATATATTGAAATTGGCAGTTTGTTTGAATTTTGCAGCAGTGCAGGGCAAATAACTTGTGTGAAATGGGATTAACTCCTGCAGTGTGACAAAGCTGCAGGCTCACAGTTCTATTCTCTCATGTTACAGGTTGTTTTTTAAATCAAGAAAGATGTTAAGTATCTGTAGGTCTACTTCCGTTCAGCTCTGCCATCCCAGACTTCATGAACCTTCAGCTCTTCCCAGCCTTGTAAGGCAGTTCCTGCCTGAAGGCATCCTTGTCATCACGTGTTTCAACAAAACACAGTAAGGACCAAACATTTCTGAGCAGTCACTGTGGCTCATTCTCTCCTGCCTGTGGCCCCAGTGTGGGAATTGCTGTGCTGGGATGTCCCCAGGCCCCTTTGTCTCCGGGAGGGCTTCTCTGGGACAGAGGGAAACTGCTGGAACTCGGATACTCCGCATTACTGCTGTTCAGTGAGTTACCAGGCATCACTTCAAGCATGGAAATAAACTGTTTGTGCTCGCTCTTCCTGTTAGAAATGAGAAATAAAGTATATTAGCATATATTTTCTCAGGCTGAAGCTGGCACGCATTGCTCTTGCTGTGGCCTGTGCTTCTAGCAACTGCACATGCACAGGAACTTGCTCAGCTGTGGGGACTCACTTAGGTGCCTGAGCCTTTACATATATTTTAACTACAACTAAATTAGCACTGTGTATAATGAGGGCACTCGCAACTGCTAACAGCTCTTCCTGACACCAGAAGCTCCTCTAGGCATATATATGAGAGCACCTCGGTGCTCGTAATTATAGTATCACTACCAACATGCTATAATTAGACGACTTAAAAACTGTGTGAACTCCTACTTGTTGGTGAAATGCGCTGAATTCCGGATGCAGTTGCTGAGAAAAAACACTTTGAAGCTTTAGCCTAGCATAGGCGGCATCCTCACACCCACCTCACCTTTTGGTTGAATGGAGCTTTTTGTGTGGACTTAACATGCATGAATGGTCTTTGTAAACAGCTCTGTTGTCTTTTCGTTGTGTACCAGGAGAAGCTCAATGGAGTGTATTTTTTAAAATAATTCCTTTATGTATAGACACCCACCAGCCTGAAACGTCAGGATCTTATTATTTTATTACAGCAGTTTCACACACACTCTCAGAGTATGTTTATCTTTTGCACTGGGGGCGGTGTAGAGCATCCTCTGTACCTCGGGAGGAATAATCAGCTCTTCCCTTTATTCTGTGCGAGGACACTGTGCTCCTCATCCTTTACCTCTTGCACATAGCAGGTGCGTGCTCTGAACAGCATGAACAAGAGGTCCTAGCTTTGAATTGCTGCCAAATTCAATGCACTGTCAGCTTCAATATATCTTGCTTACTTCAACCTACTTTTATGAGGGAAAAAAGCATCGCCAAAGCCTATTTGCTTTTTGCTATAAACCACTCCTCCTCGTATCATTTTGACAAGGTAGTTGCCTTGTTACAACCCTTGTATGGATCGTTGATCGTGTCTCTTACTATAAACATCACATTTTTGCTCCAACTCTAGTTGGAGCACTGACCCTACAGGAAAGGCAGCTCAGAGGTTTGACTTCTGGCCCAGTTCTCATGACTGCAGCAGCAGTGAATTCATCATCAAAGGCTCTCATCAGAAATCCCCATTCTTCAAATAGTTTCTTATTTGTCTCTTAGCTCTTGGCTAGTTTTTGGCTTCCACCCACACGGTGAAGGCTTGTCTAATAATGGCAACAGCATGAAGTCCATTAGGATCAGAATTACAAGCAAACTAGGCGTAACTCGCCCTTTTATAATGGAGGACAGTCTTCTTTAAAGGGAGTAGGAAAGTACATTTTATTTAATAATAGCAGGATTCTGACATTTTGGGCAGACGTGTGTGGCTCTGCAAGTGCCTGAAGCCACAGGGCTCTCCCCCAGCTGTGTTTTGCTGTGCCTGGTGCTGCTTCCTCTCTGCAGAGCTCCCGTGGGCCGTGACCCAAGGGCAGGGCTGTTACCCGCCCCACTGCTCCCAGCAGATAGCTTTGTTATACTTAGATCGTGCGTTTATTTCAAGATACAGTGCTCGCCTTTCCTCTGCCCTTTCCCCAGCCCTAATCTCTGCAGGACTGACTGGAAAGTCGCCGTCATTTGATCCCACGTGGGGTGATGGTTCTGAGGAGGAGGTTTAATGTTCCCACCACTGGGGCTTTGGGGACGGCTGTCCCAGGGATGGCATGATGGGCCACACAGGCACTGGAAGGCTTTGAACTTCACCATCTGTGTATTAGCAACACATTAGTTGTGTTTAATGCTCACATTGATCAGTGTTTCTTACTACAGCATTACACTCTATAATGTGTAGTATGGCTTTTGTCATGAAGCTGTAGGGGAAACGTGCTCCCAAAATGAATAAATGTGCATAACATAATTTTGTAAAACATGCGCCCCCAGAATGATATTGCAGCACAACATCCCATACCTGAAAGCACTCATGCAGAACTGTGAAAGAAGGCTCAGAGGAGGTAGGCAAGGACGATGTTCTTATGAAGATCGGGAAAGAATGTAGGAAGTGGCCACAGCAATTGCAAAGGAATCATAGAATCATCGAGGTCAGGAAAGACCTCTAAGATCATGTAGTCCAACCACCAACCCACCACCAACACGCCCACTAAGCCATGTCCCGCAGTGCCACATCTGGAAGATGAACTTATCTCAACAGCAAGTGGACTGGAAGGTGGCTGTTGTTGTAGATAATCAGCCGAGTAGGTCAACTGGTTGTGTCAGTGGCCATCCCTGAAATGTTCAATAAAAAGTATTATCTTCCTGAGCCAGCCAGACCAGCATGGGAGAAGTGTATATGTGGCACAGCTCAACCAGGAGCATAAAAATTGAACAACTATCAAAATGAGCTTTGAAGAGAACAACCCACCTATTCCTTCCTGGCAACTGAGGACACACAACGTTGTGATGGTGAACATACAGACATGGTAATGGCAGTCGTGTTTGTGTTGTGCATCAACTGTGTACTGCAAATGCTGTATCATGTTTGTGTTGTGTGTTACGCTTGTGTTGTGGTTAGTGCATCACTCTGGTAAATCAAAATCCTGTGTGATGTCAAATATCTTCAAATAAGTGAATTTGATATTAAAACATTGCACTCTGCTCATGTGGAATATCTAAAAGAACCTGTTCAGAGAGTCTGGCATGCTGCACGAACCTGGGTGTGGGTGCAGTGGAGAGGATGGGAATGAGGGCTGGGGGCAGGGGAAGACAGGACCACTCCTTTCTGCTTGAGTCAGCACTTGTGCTGGGTTGAGACACAGTGAAACTGCAGCATCAGCTGTCACTGCAGAGACAGGTGTAGGTGCTGTGGTGCTTACTGCAACGTGCTCCTGATGGTGCTCTCCTTTTCTCAAAGGTACCTGGGATTATATCTCTCATTGCAAGCTGACTTCTTTTTCTGCTTTGATTGCTTGCAGTCTCTCAAAAATGGTCACTTAGTACATTTTCTAGTTTTGGTCTTCTGTGTTGGTTTATTTTATTTTTTCCCAAAAAAGGTTTATTTCCCTTCACTAGCTCTTCTTTCTTTGGCTGAAATTGAAAGGAGGAAGAAAACCATGCTGTCATACAACTAGAACTGAAAGGAAGCAGCTCTACAATAGCATGTATTGACTGGACCTCTCTCAGTTCGATAAGTTTTTCTATTCATCAGTGAAGCCTTAGAGCAAATGAATGCTGTGACTGGCCCCTGTGAATTGTAGCAGGTCCACAGCTGGTGGAAGCACTGTCTGCACTTCGCAGGGTCTCAGGAATGTCTCTGAAGCTTGTTAGGATGTGCAGGGTAAGATCCCCAAAGTCACACAGCCACAAGAAACAAACACCTACACTAAAGCTGTCCAGTCCTGTGTGCCTTGGAAAATTTGCACAGAATCGTTGAAAATCCACAGATCCAGCTGTATGGGTAATATGATATAAAGGAAACATTTGAGTCAAAAGAGTGAAATATTTTTGGAACTCTCTTCAGAAATATTTATTTAGAAGTGAGTGAAACTTAATGCGGCATAGGTTTGCTGGTTTTCTTTTTTAAAATAGAAGAGACGCAACAGAGAATGATCTGGTTTAGATTTTCATAGAAACAGGCCCCAATTTCTTAAACTCAAATTGCCATTGATTTTAACAGCAGAAGGAATGAGCCTCACATTGATTAAGACAAAACTAAAAATTGGATTTCATGTGGCAAACTGTTCTTGGATCGTGACAAGTTACATCACTTTGGGTAAAAGCTATTAAGAATCCTATATTTATTGTGTTCCCTTTTTAAATGCCATTTTATCTGAAATAATCTCTCATGAAGGTAAAAAAACAAGCTGTATTCAGTTCAGTTTTAATTACTGGATAATACTTCAGCATTCTGTACAGAAATAGAGAAGTGAAATTGCAGATACCACAGACGATGACTGGAGAGCAGCCACCCTGCCTTTATGAGAAGTCAGAGCTCGCCAGCTGAATCACAAAACACACCAATGTGCAAATAAAACTCGTCATTTTAAAACTCCTTCTTGGCAAAACTGGGAACGTTGCCTCAGGCACTTTAAATTCAAATGACAAAGGGTCACTTGCCAGGCTGCAGTCACCCAGCTGCATGCAGTTCCCAGGTTCCAACCCACCAGCCCTTCTCTGATTTTCCTTGGACCACTTTAAAGCAAAAGGAATTTCGCTAAAGCTGAGGGATACATTTTGGTGCTTTTTTGGGCATATTTGGAGGCTCACCTAAGTTCCAATCTAGGCATTCCCAGCTGTCATTTCCTTTGCTTTCTATTACTGCTTTAATACTCTTCTCTAAATCAAAAGATTATCGAATGCAGCCCTGCAGATTTGGATCAAGCACGAGGGCTTGGAAGTTTTCCGGCCCTGTCTCTGAAGGGAAAAGTGCACAGTCCTTGACAACTCATACCAAAGACTGTGGTGCAGCTGGCTTCCCAGTGCGGAGTTGTGAGCCTGTATTTGGGAGCATTTTTTTCTGAGATGGGTTGAAGGTGAAGTCTCATCGTGTGAAATAATGAGGATTTGTTTATTTGCATTTTTGTTTCATAGCTGTTTTGTTACTAAACTGGCAGTTTTGACAACAGAATTTGAATAGGCTGTTAATACGGGAACAGACACTTGTAAAGCTCCCACCCCTGGGGATGATGAAGACACATCGCTCTTCCCTTGCAAAAGCTTCGTGAAGGTTGATGTGTGTATAAATTGGGAAATGAAGGGTGGCCATTAAATTCCCTCTATGACAGTGATTTAGGGCAATTAAGGATAATTTAGGGCCCAGCTACCCTGCAGCCATCTTGTTGTCCCAGGTGTTGGACCCAGGGGATTCGTCTTGGAGGCCTGAAGGGGAGATCTCAACCAACCACCACCATTTCTGGTACCCTCTGAGCTGTGCCATCACACACTGCCCTCTGCCCGCCTGAAGAAATCCTGGCCGTTTTTGTTTTGCTTTCTGGACTTGAAGAAACTGATGAAGGGCAGACTGTGCCACTGGTACCAGCTGAAGCATTTACCATTTGCACAGAGCTCCATGCTGAGAGGCTGGACAAGATACCCCTTTTCCAAGAACACGAATGAAGTGTTGAAGCAGACAGCCCTCGCCAAGGCCACCGGGCTTTGCACAGCACAGGAGATGAATGAAACAAGCAGCATTTCCACTGCAGTTTCCGCTCCGAGGGATGGTGCACCTCAGGTGTGGGCTGGGCCCGGCCCTTGCCGGGAAGCGCATGGTTGTTTTCCAGGCCGTGAGTCAGGGCTGCCTCTTGGCCTCTTGCCTCAGGATGTGCAGTCGCAGGCCACTCCCTGAGGTACTGCAGGCATGTTTTACCAGGGAGACCAAGGGATTTGGGTTAAATCCGCAGACAAGCAACCCTTTGGCTTGGTTCAAGCTCCCTCCTCTCCCCAGCTCGCAAGATGCTGATGACATCCCTGGTAGAGACCAAGATGTTACAGGAGATTTGTAGGGACTAATTTTTCGTGCCCTGCTTTCTTTACATTGCTTTGGCTTTAGCTGAGGTGCAATCCTGCCCTGCCCTGCCTCGGGGCAGGCAATACCAAAGTGTTTTCCTGAGCTGCAAGGCGGAGGCGGGACAAGTACATACTTCTTGAAAAGAGCAGGAGGGGTGAAGTCCTAAGTGTGGTTTTGCAAAGAGAAATAAAAAGTGGAGAGGAGATATCTCATGGGGCTTCTGCTGCAAACCATGGATCTAAAGGAAGGAAAATCAAGTGGTGTTGTTCAGAGCCCACCATTCTGCCAGGAATGGTGTTTATGCAGTAGGTTTCGTTAGAACAAACTTTGCTTGGTGGGAAATTTATAAGTCTTTACTGGTGTTTAAACTGTTCAGAGTTTTACTAAAAATTAAATTTAGCCATTTAAATCCTAGCAGGCAGTGCTAGACATGGCCATCCTGATGCCACACCTGAGGATGTTCCCTGGCAAACCGCTGCAGCCTGCTTCGTTACCAAGACTCGCTCTTACCTGTTGGGAAGGGCAGTGGGCTGAGGTGGAGTCGACATGAACTAACCAGAAGTTTGGGATGCAAACTGCCTTCATCCTTCTCTAGTACCTAATCTGTTGGTTTTACCCCTTCACAGGGTAATTTTGTATTAGTAACATGAGCACCTCCTCAGGATTTCCTGCCCCCACCGGCTGTCCCACTGGCTAACGCCTCTTCCAGGCTGAGTCTGCTCTTCTGACCAAGGCAGTTGACTGCAACCTTACAGCCTGGCACTGGGATGTGTGGGATTAGTTCACCAGAGCAACACAGAAATCTCTTTCTTCACATTACAACTGTGTGGTCATGTTGTCATCTTAAGAACAGACTGATCCTTGTGGTCAGGAGCCAAGTTCCTCCATTGGGCCAGGATTCATTTCTCAGATAAAACCAAATCATAACAGCACCCATCCATTGTACACACAGTTCTTTCAACATCCTCAGTGTTAGCCTCTCTCTGCAGGTACTTTCAGAACATCCTCTTTTTCTTCTAAAAATATGTACTTCCTTCCTCTGCCTCCATTCTATGTTATAAAGTATCACTCAAATCACACATATTTATGGTGTTGGCAGTTCCTTTTAGTTAGCTGGGAAAAAGGATGAAAAAAGAAGCTCAGAAAATGAAATTGAAAACTGGTGGAAATGATGCAGAATGCTGGAAAGGGAAAACAGTGAAGAAAACAAAGGAAAGGCACCTGAAAAACAATCGAGCAGAGCAGAAAGAAGTTAGGTAAGGCCTGAAGAGATGGTAACAAGGAAATGCTGGCTGAAAAAGAGGAGAAAGTTTTGAACAGACTTAACTGTAAAACTGTGAAGAATACGGCCATTCATATCAAATGCTTTAACATTCTCCTTTTGGAATACCAGTGGTAAAAAATAGGACCATAAATATCTTATTTTGAACCAGCAATAGAAGCTATAAGCTCAGCTTTCTTGGAAACGCTTCCTAGTACTAGCAACACAGCCAGCTGAAGGCAGCGTTCCACATACTTCACCAAGCCTGAATCCTGCTCCCAAAGAAAGGCAAAAGACAAGAAACAAAAAATACCAGGGGCTGTAAGGGCTTCCAGCCAGCGCTCAGGCCAGGCTGTGGTACAAAGGGCAGTCCTCCGTGTGCCAGCAGTGCTTTACTTTCCTGGGAAAAGGAGGGTGCACTGATGTGCCTGCAAGCCCTGTGCCCGCTGGGGAGGGGGCACCTGAGGGCAAGCACCAGGAGTGCCTCTGAGGTCTGTGAAGAAGGCAGCACTGTGCATGCAGAACACAGCAGCAGCTAATCAAACAACCCCAATCATTAGGGATCTCCCGTGGCTTTTTGTAGGGTGCTAATCAGCACCTTGGCTATTTTCCAGCCTGCATGATTACATTCCGCCTGCTGAAATTACTTTCAGCAGTTTAAACCAAATTTGGTATCTTTCTTCCTTTCCCAGCCTGAACTGCTGGGTGGAAGTGTTTGTGCCATGCAGCAACTGCAGCTCTTGGCCCATGGGATGAGTGTACTATGGGGCTAGGAAGCACCCTCATACCTCTAGCTCTGTTTCTTTTCATGTGTCACTAGAGCAAGCTGGTTAATATTTTTGCTGCAGTTTCAGACCACATGGCTGAAAATAGCCCTCAAGGTACAAAATACGGTTCCAGCCTTGTTAGGGGCTGAGTGCTTCCAGTCCCACTGCCTTCTTTGAAAGCCCTGATTGTGAGTGCCATCTGTATTTAAGGAAGTGTGTGTGAGCAATCAGACAGGTTCCCAGATGACAGTTGGCCTCCGTTACTTGTTTGCTGTCAGCCCGCGGGATTACCATGTAAAACCTGTTAGCTGAAGGGATTTAACTAATGAGCCTTCCTTCACAGCTGCCCAGGCTGAGCAGACAGGCAGAGCTCCCTCCCACGCTGCCTATGGGGTAGGAGCTGCCGGCAGCCATGAGCTGTGTGTCCCAGCAGCGGGCACCTGCCTCCTGCCCCGTCCTGCTTCGTGCTTCCACCTCCCGCACCCATGGGCAGAGTCTGCTCTGCTGCTGCTGCAAACCTGAAATGTGCTCACACTGCTGAGAAACCTGGAGCTGGTTTCACTACTTCACTTCACTTGGCAAACAGAAACTTGACCATCATGGTGATTTACCTTCAGAATACATGGCAAGAAAAATGATCAAAGTCATCTCTCAGCGCAGCTCGGACAGTCACACGGCTTTTGGGAGGCAAGAAAAATGATCAAAGTCATCTCTCAGCGCAGCTCGGACAGTCACACGGCTTTTGGGATCTGGAGTGAGAGGAGGATCTGACCCTTAATCTCCCAACAGCCACAGCTGGTACTCTGAGCTCCTCCTCACGAATCCTCTGGGTTCATGAGCAGCTCAGCAGTTCTGCTCCTGCAAATTGCTCTGAAAGTGAAAAAAAAAAAAAAAGGAAAAAAAAAAAAAAAGATCTGTTCAGGCAGGCTTGGCTGAATGTTTCATTGTTCCTTTGTTTCTAAACACATGGAAACTGATTTACTTCTGCTGCCGTCCAGCTAGGGAGGAACAGCTACTAAAAAGCTCAGAAAATACAAGGGAAAACAATTGGGCTTGAACGTGAATGGCCAAAAGCCCAAAAAGAACCACTTCTGACAAAGAAAAAAGATATAAAAGAGATTTATTCCTGTTATAAGAAAAATGATCTCTATTTTTTTAAAACCCATAAGAAGAAATGCCCTTTGTTTTCACTGCACTTTTGAAAATGGTGGCATTGATAGCAGGGAAAAACAGTTTTAATGCCTTGCTTGGGGAAAGTGCATCAGCACTTCCCATCTTTGTCAATGAAGCATTCCTCAGCCCTGGCAAGCAGACAGCCCCTCGGCTGTGCTGCCCAACGCGCTGGTTCTTGGGGAAGCCGCCCTCCTCCTCCCCACTTCCAGCTGTCAAGTTCACGGTTTGCTCAGGGGCTGCTGAATAAGCCTGTTAGATAAGCACAAGCACATTGTTAGCAGGGAAATATTCCTAAGCCGATCTTGTGACAATATTTTTACAATCCCACGTAGGATATGCCAGCTCAATGGTTTTTGTCAGGCAGCAACAGCAGGAGCCAAACATACGATGATAGCTACAAATGTGTTTTTCATGGTCCGTAGAGGGTTTTACTGAAAGTAAAACAATGAGCTATGATGTATGCACGCTCCTGCTTGATTTCTTACTCTTTCTTCCAGGATCAGCAAGAAATTTAGCCTGCAGCAAGAGATTATCTTGGTTTTGCTATAAGAATGGCACAAATGACTGCTTTTCACCTTAAAATCTTAAACTGTTCGTTAATCTTAACTAAAAAAAAAAAAAAAAAACAATAATTTAAGAAAAACCATTTGCAGTGTTTTGTGACCTAATTATGTCCTCTGACAGCAGGAAAAGCTTCAAGATGTGGAGACGCTGCCGGTGCTTTTACCTTGCCAGAACGATGTATGTAAGTGCGAGTGTCACAAGTGCAGTAACCACTGTCTCCTGTTGCAGCAATCCGAAATTGTATGGCATTTTCTTACATCTGCTGTGTAAGGAATAATTAAGGACAAGGTCTAAATGGAGCAAAGCCATATATGGTATCTTCTGAATTTTGAAAAGGATGAAACTTTTATCAAAGTTAAGCTTTTTGGCTTTTGTTACAAAGTCTTTCACCCTCCTTGCTCCTGTAAAATGCACTCAGACGTGCAGTTCGGCACAATTCTAAGCATTCAAAAAGGGAAAACATTCCCCAGAAACAGCTTTAGTTCTCTGCCCACTTGATACTAATGTCTGCTGTAGTGGAAAGGACCAGGCAGCAGGCAAATGTGCTGCCTTCCCCTCGTAAAAATGTTAAACAACATTTTTCCTGAAATAAATTCGCTGTATCTGCACGAGACTTTGTGGGTAATGCCTTTATGTGTTTAAACAAACCTGACTGCAGGTGTAGGTTATATAACATCACCAATGAATGGATAAGCAGCCAAGAGTAACCAAAGACAATCTATTTACCCATTTCAGTTGCAAAACCCTTGTGCTGTGTGACTTTCTGCTGTCACTCATTGTCGGCGTGATGTTGAGGTAACCTTGGAGCTGTAACTCCTCCTTTATGCCAACACTGGTGAGAGAACCAGAGTTTCGCTGCCTGCCTCATTTTGATATGAAATGCTCTGGACATCATTTGCCATCAGGCAATGAATCAAAGATCTGCATGGCTCTGCACAGTCTTCACAGGCAACACACCCCTGCTCTGAGATGCTATTAATTATTTTTAGATAAATGCCATACAGCCAGCAGAAGTTGAGGGGCAAACCATGAGCAGTAGCACTGGAAACATAGCTTTCAATGGAAATACAGATGAATGATGAGAGCTTGGAGGAAAAGTGGAACGCATTTGTGCTTAAAAGACCAGGAAGGTTTCTCCAAGCACAGCAAAACGGTCTAGATAAGGGGAACCTAGTGGGAAGCTGAAAGCAAGCATCAGCGGGAGCATTTGGAAGGGAGGATGTGAGGGCATCAGTCATCGTGAGGTGGGCAAATGAGGAGATATGAAACACAGAATTCTGTTCTGAAACACAGAATCATAAAATCATAGAATGGTTAGAGTTGGAAGGGACCTTTTAAGGTCACCTAGTCCAGCTTCCCTGCAACGAACAGGTACACCTACAGCTAGATGAGGCTGCTCAGAGCCCCATCCAGCCTGATCTTGAATGTCCTCAGGGACAGGGCATCCACCACCTCTCTGGGCTCTGTCAGCAAGTTTGCAGATGGGACAAAACTGGGAGGAGCAGCTGATACGTCAGGGGGTTGTGCTGCCATCCAGGGGGACGTTGGCAGGTGGGAGAAATAGACAGAGAGGAACCTCATGAAGCTCAGTAAAGAGAAAAACGGAGTCCTGCCCCTGGGGAGGAATCACCTCGTGCTGCTGTACAGGCTGGGGCCAAGCAGCTGGAAAGCAGCTTTGAAGTGAAAGGCCCTGGGGTTCCTGGTGTATAACAAAGTGACCACGAGTCAGAAGTGTTCTCTCACAGAAAAGAATCATAGAATCATAGAATGGTTCAGGTTGGAAGGGACCTTAGAGATCATCTTGTTCCAACCCCCCTGCCATGGGCAAGGACACCTCCCACTAGACCAGGTTGCCCAAAGCCTCATCCAGCCTGGCTTTGAATACTGCCAGGGAGGGGGCATCAACAACTTCTCTGGGCAACCTGTTCCAGTGTCTCACCACCCTCACAGGNGCCGGCTCATGTTGAGTTTCTCATCAACACACACCCCCAAGTCCCTCTCCTCAGGGCTACTCTCAAGCCATTCTCCGCCCAGCCTGTATGTGTACTTGGGATTGCTCCGACCCAGGTGCAGGACCTTGCACTTGGCTTTGTTGAACTTGATGAGGTTGGCATGGGCCCACCTCTCAATCGTGTCCAGGTCCCTCTGGATGGCATCCCTTCCCTCTGGCGTGTCGACTGCACCACACAGCTTGGCATCATCTGCAAACTTGCTGAGGGTGCATTCGATCCCACTGTCCATGTGGTCTGACCAAGAAGGTCAAAGATATCCTGTGCTGCATTAGGGGGAGCATTGCCAGCATGACAAGAGAGGTGATTCTCACTCTGCTCAGTGCTGGTGCGGCCACACCTGGAGTGCTGTGTCCAGTCCTGGTGTCCCTAGTACAAAAAAGAAATGAACTTACTGGAGGGGATCCCATGAAGGATCAGTGAGTTACTCAGGTATAAAGAGATGCTGACAGAGCTGAGACTGCTCTGCTTAGTGAAGAGAAGGCTCACGGGAGATCTTGTTGGTGTGCAGAAATACCTGATGGGAGGGCATAAAAAAGACAAAGCCTCTTATCGATGGCGCCCTGTCACAGTACAAGAGGCACAAACTAAAACAAACCTGAAATTAGAAAGCCCTTTTTCCCTGTGAGAATGGCACAGGTTGCCCAGAGAGGATGCAGAGTCACCATCCCTAGTGACATTCAAAACCCAACTGGGCATGGTCCTGAGTGACTTACTTGATCTGACCCTGACTTGAGTGGCGGGTTGTACTAGGTGGGCTCCAGAGGTCTCTTCCAACCCCAACGGTTTTGTACTTCTATTCTGTAATTTCTAAACTGCTAGGCGTTTTAAACTGCACTTTTGTTTATCAGGAAAGCAGATCAGTTCCTGTGCATGCTTCAGGGAACAGGCAATGATATCAGACCCTCTCCATGCATGGTAACATCTGTTTGTTATTTCAGACACAAAGTCTGGAGGTAGCTTTTCAGACTTTTACCAAAAATTGGACTTGGAGACAGCGTGTGCGAAGAACATTTATTATATGAGACTCAAATGCTGCTCGGCTTTCACAGGGTTGATTCATACATTCTGAGGCTGTGCCATTTGCCCAGAGCAGCAGTTCTTGACCAGAGACTTCATCTGTGAAGGGCACCTTGAGTCCTGTATAGTACAAGATGTTCCATCAAGTATTTCTGGATATAACTACAACAGCATGAAGTTCTAGTTCTGTAGGGAGTCTGGTGGCAAAACCAAGAAAAAATGTGGATATATGACAGTTAAATGTAATTATGACTAATTTATGGAGATAGCTTGTTCCCTCCTGTGGAAATTGGTGTGAGGTTTATAGACTAAATCTGTACTAGAAAATGAAACAGTCCAAGGAGGCAGACTGACCTTGAGGCAGCTCGTGGCCATATAGTCAAAAACTCTCTGCCCTTCTGAGCAGCATGGCCACATCCTGCCCACCTGCATAACTTTTGGGCCTTGTGTGGGTGTAGGCGAGCAGACTGCTGGTCACATCAGGCAAGGACTGTGCCAGAAGTAAGCCAACCACATGTTTTACATGCATATATGGCCAGCCAGGAGCACTTGCTTTCCTAGGGCTATATTTGAGCCCAAAACTCTTTGTTTGCTTCACGAGGAGGGTTGGGTATCTCTATGGTTCAAAGTGACCAGAGCGGCTAGTTAATGTCAATGGGCTGTTCCTGCAGAGTTTCCCAAGATGTGGACTGTACCCATTAGCAAAGTTAGAAAAAATTATTTGGAAAGTTGAAATAGATGGTTAAAGGGGAGTGGAGGGGCAGGTGCTGATCTCTGCTCTCTGGTGACAGCAACAGGATCTGAGGGAATGGCATGGAGCTGTGCTGGGGAGGGCAGGCTGGGTATTAGGAAAAGTTCTTCAGCAGCAGGTGGTTGGGCCCTGGAACAGGCTCCTCAGGGCTGTGATCATGGCCTCAAGCTGCTGGAGTTCAAGAAGCATTTTGACAACACTCTCAGACATAGAGTTTGAATTTGGAGTGGTCCTGTGTGGAGCCAGGAGATGGACTCAGTGATCCTTATGTGTCCTTTCCAACTCAGGACATTCTATGATTCTGTTTTATGATGGTGAAGGCCTCCCTCCTAGAAGGCGTGGCCGTGGAGTGAAACTGGTGTGGACGCATTCTGTAGTTGCAGTACACTGCAAGTTGGTGCTGGAAAGAAGCTGGCGATTGGGATGTTTGCCTGCTAGGTGAGAGGTCTGAGTGGCCAACGCTCTCCTTTTCTGTACTCTACCACTGACTGC
The DNA here is from genome assembly GCA_013396635.1 of Penelope pileata. NCBI lineage: Eukaryota > Metazoa > Chordata > Aves > Galliformes > Cracidae > Penelope > Penelope pileata. The sequence goes on along the minus strand of WBMW01000933.1, from coordinate 469,225 downwards.
TTGAATGTTGAAACTCAGGGCTCCTAACGCAATACCTGCCTGCTAGGCTGCAGTCCTTTCTTCTCCTATGCCCTCTTCTCAACACTGAATTGTGTAAGAGCACAAAAATTGTCCAGCTTAGACAGACTAGAGAGCCAATATTTTCGCCCTCACAGATGAGAATGCTTAAGAAAAGAACATGAGAAACAGCTTGCATGGAGTGATCCTTCCCTGAAATATTTTCCATGTTGCAGAATTGGTTTGAGGATTTCTGTGGACAGAGATGGCACCAAGACTGTGGCAATCAGAATGCTGAATATTAAAACAAACAAGAACAACAACAGTAATAATATTTATGATGATGCCACTGTCTAGCTGCTATAGCTACACCTTTTCCATTAGCTTGGAGTTTGGCTAATTGCTTGCTGAACACTTCTGTAACTCGGCCTCTGTATCATCTCACAGCGCTCAGTTCCACAATTTACTCAGATTATTTAATTTTATGTATGTATGTATTTAATTTTATGTAATTTTATGTACCCCTATCACGTTCACCTCCTAGATGCCTGTTTTCCAAGAGAACAAGTTCTAATATTTTCAGGTCTCATTTTTTTTTCTTTTTCTTTTTTCTTTTCTTTTTTTTCCCTGAAACTCCTCTTCGGCCTTGGCCATCTCTAGCTCCATTTTATGCCTTTTGAGGTTAGGCAGGCAGAACATTGCACAGTAATGAAGATGTCAGTATATTACTGATTCATATAGAGGTTTAAAAATACATTGTTCTGTTTTGTTTCCTTTAGTAGCAAAGTCCAACAGGGAGGCTGGAGAATTTGCACCATTTCCAGAGACCCCTTAGAAAATATATTAATGAATTGGTTTAGGTACTCTGTGTGGAGAAGAAGGGTATTGGAACCTTCTGAGATAGCAAAGCATCTGGCTTTCCACTTTTGAGAGGTGTCCTAAACTCTCTGTCTTCTATGAACACCTCTTTCTGCTACGCTCTTGTTGAAAAAAAGAAATATGCCACTATTGCAAATTGTGGATTGTCATTACCTGTTGCTTACCTTCCAAATTGAGTCCCTCTGGGACTTAGGCATTGCAGGTTTGGCCACTGGTTGGATTTAGATGGGTCTCTTGGTGCTCCCCACTCTCTGGAGGGTACATGCAGCGGTGCCTGGGAAGCTTGGAAATCCAGTACAAGCCTGGAGGGAAACATGGGGCTCAGGCACTTAGAGAAGACAGTAAATGAGCAAGTGTCCAATGCCTTGGCCCATCTTGGAGAAAACAGTCAATATAAATGGACTTTTGCCACTCTTGATCTAGATAAAGATTTGCTATAAGCCAGCAAAAGCCACAGTTTGTGTTAGGATAACCACTATGAGTGACATAAAGCTTCAGCCGCCATCCTATGGCAGTGTGACAGCCGCTGCCATGGTGCTGTACCTGTTGTATTAGTTCTGGCCATTCTCTCGTCTCACCCCCACAAAGCTCCCTCTCAACAGCAAGCTCTGATGCTTCTCTGAGGCATCTGATGTTACCACTTTTACCCCAGAAGTGTTTAATTCCTTTTCAGTCTGTGTGTGTCACACAGAAAGATGTAGACAGAGGATGGAAACCACAGCTTTTCTCACTGAGGAAGAATTGTTAGGGATTTCTGGAAAATTGTTCCTGGTTGCATACCAAAAACCTGCTCCACATTAGCCACACGCAGAAGCTCTCTGCCTGCCTTGCCAAAGCTCTTGAGGTAATAACACAAAAGTATTCACTGGTAATCAATTGTGGATGTCTAAGTGGCAAGGAGTGGCTTAGAATCAGAGTTGTTATGTTTTGCTTTTAATTTTCTTTTCAAGATATAATTTTGTAACCAGAAAGACCTCCAATCCTAAATGCACACCAGCATGATCTCCCAGGGACCCTCAGGCTCCACAGACACTGTCACCTTGTCCCACCATGTAACCTCCCTGGATGTTCTCTTGTTTGCTCGCTCCTGGGCTCCCTCCCAACTACCTGCCAACATCAGGTTGCCTTTGGTGAGTTCTCTTCCTCTTCTCACCTCTCTTCTTCTATGGCCTGAGGGTCTCCATAGCTGCTGCCTGTTTTTCTGTCTGGATAAAGCAGAATTTCATCTGCCTGTCTCTTGCAAACAAATTACAGCTGTGCCAGGCCACAATGAAATCTCAGTTTGTGCCTTTGAGATTAGAAGCCAGATCTGAACTTGGCCCAGCTGGGACTCTTAAGCATCTCTCTCTTTTCCTCCCTTTTTTCATTTTTTTTTTCTTTTTCTTTTTTTTTAATTAACCATGGACAAGAAAGGCATACACAATCTTGTAACTTGAGCATTTAGATCCAGGCTGCTAAAGAGGGAACTGATGATGGAACCAGCCTTTTTCCCTGAAAGCTCTCTGTGGTTCCTGTTGACTGGGTTTGAAAGCTCATGGGAGCTGAGAGTGGCTGAGATTTGCTCCCATGCCTATGTAGAGAGAATCCATCAAGCAGGTCACAGACCCAAGAACTTCCTGTTGTGGAAGTGCTTCCTACCCTATCAAAAGAGCTTTGGAGAACAGCTGCTACCTCACTGGCTGCTGCTGCAGGCCCTGTCACAGCAGCCTATATCCAACTGGAGATGTGCCATAAGGACGCAGCACTGGGATTCAGTGATTTCAGCACTGTCTGTCATGTCCCCCGGGAGCCACACAGAGCCTGTGGTGACCCAGCATGGCTCAGATGTTGTCTCGTGGTAGGTATCAGATGAACACAAGTCTGGCTGATTGTGAGCCCGTCCTGCCAGTGCGCTCCACCAGTAAAAGCTGTTACAAGGAAGTTGCTATTACAAACAAAATTTGTACATGCTCTGCATTTCTTCACGTTAAGATACAGGAAATGGGTGTGTGAGGCTGTCACTGTGCCACCTCTCTCAAACTCCGGGCACAGACGAGGAAATGCAGTGAAGACAGAGCAGCTCGGTAGATAGAATTGATCATAATGTTTTTATATTGGTTGCAATTAGAACATCAGACTCACCACACCATATCACCTCCTGGGTTCTTCTAGGCCAGCGTTGTGTTATCCCACATGGAAACAGGAGCCTGATCTGCTGGATTGTCTCCTCCTCTGGACAGCACAGCCCTGGAAGATGCATTCTTCTGTCCCCAAGAACAGCTCGCCCTGGTACACCCTGAGAAGAGCTACAATGCTTTGTGCAAGCACACTGGCACAGGAGGCAGCCTGCAGCACACACAGCACTGGCAGAGCCTTCCCCTGCATACTCTGTTGCACAGCTTGAATCCTCCTTTCTGTTGTGTGGATTTTGCTTTTCCAAGGTAGGATGAGAAATCTCACTCTGGGGCTGGGTTTGGATCCAGGGCAAGGGCTGCCCTGCATCAGCTCACAGCAAGGCCAGACGCTGTGCTGTGGGAGGCCAGAGTCAGGCTGAGGGCCTCAGCAGGCTGCGGGATGTAGCTAACAGGGAAGAGACAAAAATCTGAAATACATTATTTTGTGCCATTCTCTGAGAAGGCTTAGACAGGAGTTGGGTGGTTGTTGTTTTTTAAAGTGATGCTTGCTGTCCAGAAGTGAATACTTCAAGAGCAACCCCCACCTCATTTGGAAGCAGAGCTCCCCTGCCTGCCCCGCAGAGCTGATGGGGACACGCCATGCCCAGGAGCTCATGGATGCTACACACCGTGGTTCAGACAGAGGCAGCTTGCTCTTGGCAGTGCAGCTGAGCAGCTGAGCTGTGGCCCTGACAGACCGCCCTATTTTCCAGCCTCTACGGGCCACACGTGAGGGCTGGAGATGCCGGGGCTGCTCACCATGTCCCCAGCTGTCACAACAGGACACGGCGAAGTTGGCATGGGCTGGGGCCCAGCACGAGAGCAGACACCTGGAGCCAAAACCCAGGGAGGGTTTGGACCTAAAACGCTGCTATGGCTGTGACTCTGTTTTTCCTCCTTCTTCCCCCAGGACCGATACTCTCACTTCCCAACTCAGCACCTTGCTTCTGAGCCTAGGAGGCCACCTAGGGCTGGCCCCGGGCTTAGCAATGAGCTCTTCCTAACCTCGTCCTTTGCGAGCAGACCCCAGTGAGGACTGTGGCTTGTTCTGTGCTCTCCATGACGGGGATCTTTTGCTTTGCCAGCAATTTCCATGCTGTCGTAGCTCAAGGACCCCATCAGAGCTGGAAGTGCATCCCTGTCACACACTGGGGACAAATTGCAGGTGGGAGGGGCTGTGTCGCAAGGCCTGCTTCTCGTCCCCAGCACCGGGCCCAGCGTGGCTGCAGCTCCCAGCCCGAAGCCAGGCCCCTCTGCACCCTGCCCCAGCCAGGCCTGGGGCTGTGCGGCTCTGGCACGTGCTCCTGCTCCTCATGAGGCGGCTGAGGGGTGGCCTCTGGGTGAGGAGGCCCAGGCCCCTGCACAGCCAAGGAAGGCACTGCTGGCACTGGCCTCTGAGTGCCCGTGCTGTGAGTAAGCCGAGGGATTAGCTGTCCAGCCCTGCGCGTGAGAGCCTGTGTGGGAGCAGGCTGAAGGCATGGAGCCCGACCCAGCCAGCGGGGTATGGGAAAGATGAAACTGAGCTGAAAAATATCAGAGAGCTGGAGGTCGGCTTGGCCCAGCTGCCAGGCAAATCGCAGCACGGGGAGAAAGCGGGTGACTGCCAACACTCAACGCCCATCACTTCACTCTTACGCTTTGTTCCTGCCTCCCCCAGCTGCTTTTTCCTCACACGACCTCTCCTCCTCCTAAGCAAGTTCCCAGTGCCTCTTTGGGAGGCTTCCTGCCAGCATCCCCCTGTGAAGAAGGGAGGAGTTGGCCCTGTGTGCCCCGCAGCTCCCCGTGCAGTTCACAGCTCCCGGCAGCAGAGCCTGGCAGCACCCTCCCTTCATCATCTCATTACGGGCCTGTAGAAATCAGAGAGCGTGCTGAAGTGTCTGAGCATTGCGGGAAACACACAAATAGAGAACCCCTAACTTAGCAACAGATTTGGGGCACGAACTTTGCTTTTTGTTCGGGACAGAGGGAAAAGTAAAATTTGTGCCACCATCATTTGCACGGCTCCTCACTGGCCATGTGGACGAGGCACTTCATATGGTGCCTTCATCACAGTCTGTACTGTCATCCTCACAAAAACCTGCTTTCTTGTGATCTACCTGCAGTTAATAGGAGGTTGGGCTTTCTCCAGAGAAAGAACAGCTGCTGTTGCTTCAATGTTTTATAAACTAACCTTCTCCCAGCCAAAGACAAACTTGGAAGCCAGTGAGGAGGAGCCATCGTGCACCAGCGCTTCCCTTTGGGATTCTGAGCACTCCCGGTAGCAGCCTGTCTCTGGGTACCGCCCTCCTGGTGCTGCACTGTGAGCATTTTTACCTCCTCACTGCCAGGACGATTACAGCTTTCCCTTAGGTCTACATGACAGGGGTAGGTTTTGGAAGATCTGTGGGATATGCGACTAAATTGAAAGGCTAACTGAACAGGTAGATACATATGGACTCAGGAAACACTGGATAGCCATTTTGTGCTTAACATGAGCTGTTCACCTCATTATTCAGTTCACAGAGAGCATTTATGGACAGCTGAACTTCTCTTCTGAAGGGGCACCCTTCAAAGGTTTGGGAGACGAGGTCGTGTCACTGCCTCTTCTAAACCCCAGCACAGGGCACAGCAGGGTGCTCGGCGCAGACCCACCCACCCCTCCCTGTGCTGAGGACACTGCAATTCCATCTTCAGTTTGACTCCTGCCAGGGAAACCAGGTGGCGAGCAGTTGCCTTTGCACTTGTTTTTTCTTTCCTTCAGTGAACTGTCTTTACCATGACCCAGAAGCAGTCTCACTTTTCTCACTGGGAAGGGCAGGGTGAGCTGCTTCTCCCCACACAGGTCTCTGTTTCTCCCCAAAGAGGCTTCAAGAACATTACAGCAAATCCTCAGGTCTTTCAGACTTCGAGAGACCCACATTTCCTGCTGCAGTACTCGAATGTCACATTCTTATTTCTATTCTCTGGTAAACCACAGGTTCTCACGCTGCTCAGCACTACGCTCAACCGCTTTCCTGGAGACTGTCCCCACTGGTGCATTTTTGCATGCACATGTTGATACGCTTATCCTAAGAGGTAGCCAGAAGGAAGGGCCTGGCTCCTGGAGGGGGCTGCAGCCATCCTGTCCTGCTGGAACCCAGCTTGTGCGATCCAAACAGCTGCTGGAGCCACTCCTGCTGTCACCACTCCCGTGGGGCAGGAACCTTCTCTTAAATTTGCTGCAAAACCCGAGCTGCACACAGAATATAATCCTAATCCTCTAACAAAACAGAACATAATGACAGTAAATAAAATATTTGTTTTGCAGCTTCCACGAGCTACGTGAATTTCATCGCTTCTCAGAAATTGGGTTGCTTTTGCAGGAGCGAAGCGTGGCACAAAGCTCTTGATGCACTGCTCCCAGAAAGGCAAACTGCTTGCAGAGCCCCATGCATGCACACAGGGAGCCACATTTAGAAGAGTCAGGCTGTGATAAAGGCAAAGCAAAAATAATCCAGAAAAAAGACACCTGTACTCAATTAGGTTGACTGCTGAGAACTGTACCAGAGCATTGTCTGTAGTATTGAGACCTCAAGAAATCAAAGTGGGGTCTTCTAGCTGAAAAGTGAGCAGAAGGCAGGAGTCAGATTACTGCGGTTGAGCTGGGGCCAGGACTTTGTTGGTTTCTATGGGAAGTGCCAGGATTAACATGTTACAAAGGTTTTTGGGCAAGGAATCTTTCTTTTTCACCTCAATTGCTCCAATTGCTCAGCACTTCTTCCTCTCTTTTTGCCCACATGGATTTCACAGAATCACAGAATTGTAGGGGTTGGAAGGGACCTCAAGAGATCATCAAGTCCCACCCCTCTGCCAAAGCAGTTCCCTACAGCAGGTCACACAAGAGGGCATGCAGACGGGTCTTGAATATCACCACAGAAGGAGATATTATTTGAGACTGTGAGTCCAACTCATGCAAGCAACCAACACGTACTGCAAATTTTATTTTATTTCCTTATTACACAAACTAAATCAGCATATGCCTACATCTTGATTAAAACAAATTCACCACCGCATAAAAAAAAAAAAAAGCATTCTTTTTATTCTCTAAAGCACACCTGTGAACACAGAACAAATGCTAATGTCAGTACATAAAAGCTTCTCCTTAGTGCACCTCGTCAACGCAGTTTCTCCATTAGTCCTTGGTAAAAATGATTACACCTTAGGTATTTATATAGGCTTGCATTAAGCTTTGCATAATCTACCTCTAATGCAATGCACTTTTAGGAATCAGTTAAGCTAAATTTAAAAGGCCCCATAAGTTTGCTTTATTTACAGTTGCAATGGCTAAATTTTAAGTATTTTACAGTCAGTCCCAGCACTGGTTCCCAACTCAAAGGTTAGGGCACTCCATGCTCACCCTGCACGTTTTATGGGGGGGTGAAGCTGCCCATACGTACAGCTCTGTAGACACCTCAGCTACCTATATAAAGCAACTTAGAGGTAATAAACATGCTGACAGGAATACTTTTAATAATGAATTATGAATGAGGAACTCAACGTGTAGGAAGAATGAAAAGGTCCTTGGTTTTGCGCTGTGGGAGCAGCAGCAATGTGGGATTAACAGCTGAGGAGTGCCACAGCCCAGAGCAGTTCCCTCTGGTTCCTCTGTAAGGATATCTTCCTGCTCAGCTCCCATTTCCTCCTCTCCTTCACTACCTCCTTCACCATTACTGTTGTTTTGTTATATCAGAAAAAGATATGCCAATTTCTGAACCACAACAAGGAAGGAACAAATAACTTTTTCATCTTTAGACAGATTTATGTTAGATCTTTGTTGCAGGAAATGGAGGTTACAAAGATCACGGCAGCCCTGACGTAAGGCTACAGGTACCAGGAGACAGGCAGACTTGTGTCATCTGAGTAAAGACAGCTCTGCTCCTCCAAATTTTACACTGTATGCCTAGAGGCAGGTCCTGTGGCAACTGAGAAACTGCTGCAGAGATTAACAAATAGGATGCACGTGCATTGTTCTTACACACTTTCAAAATCAAAACGGAAGGAAGAAGTCTCTGCAAATCAGGTAGGTCCAGAAGATATTTTTCCTTTCTTCCACAATAAGGTAGCTTACCTTAGCACATTCCAGGTTAAAAAGGTACAGTAAACATTCAATAACTGGAATGCATATAATATACAAGTACCATTACATTTACAAAGCTCTCCAGGACAATTTCTCTTTTCTAGAATAAGCATAAAAAAGTTACAAGCTAATTCACAATAACTTTAGATACAATGCTTATTAAAATACAGTGATGTTAATCATAAAAATATTTTACTATTTACATGTACATTGTATAAACCTTAACAATAAGAATATGCCCATTTTAGGATGCCTTAAATGAATATTTAGGCAGATTGGCCCATTTTATAGTGCAGTCTCCCTGTTTTGGTCTTCACACCATGAAACTGTACCAGATTCACAGAACCTTTGCTAGCGCTTTGCTACAATGCTTCAACTTTCCATTAATTAACAAACATTCATTACAAAGAGTCAGTTTTGTTTCCACTCGGTTTCTTGTTAAATCCTACCCCCAACAGTTCAGGACACTCTGCCTGGCCTTGTGCGATTTGGTTGCATTTCCAAATAAGGCTGTAGTTCATTTCATCTGTTACCACGCTGTCTTGCTTGTAGGCTGGGTGCTGTGCGATGAATTCCCTCATCCATCGGGCAACTGTCATCAGCTCTCCTGTAGGCAAAATGGGGCCAATGAAGTCAAATTTCACAGTTTATGCACCTGATGCAGCAGTAAAACAACGGTCTATGCATTACATACACAATCAATGAACAGTCCATGCTTTCACAAGGAACACATTCCTGGATTTTTTTTTTTAATATGGCTAAACTTCAAGCATGTAATACTTCAGGTGACACATTGTTAATAGCCCCAAACCTGCTCTTCTGGTATCATCTTCAAACTTTTGAGATCTTTTAACAAGACAGCACAAGGAGAAGCTTCACACCCAGCTGCTGGAACAGCTGTTACCAACAGATTGGACAGGGAGAGGTCTTAATACACTGTAACAGAAAAGCTATCTGAGATAAACCAACAGATGCTTCTATGATAATTACGTAGGGTGGTGAGGCACCGGCACAGGCTGCCCAGAGAAGCTGTGGGTGCCCCATCCCTGGCGGCGTTCAAGGCCAGGTTGGATGGGCCCTGGGCAGCCTGATCTGGGGGGTGGCGACCCTGCCCACAGCAGGGGAGTTGGAGCTGGGTGGGCTTTAAGGCCATTTCCAACCCAAACCATTCTGTGATTCTATGTATTTTTCCATCCAACTCAGCAGCTAGCTCTGCTCCATCTGCCTTGAATTGCTCTTTTACTTTTTCCCTCTGGTAGCTTGCAGTAGACCTGTGTTCTTGAGAAGCAGCAGCTGCAGGCCAGCTGGACATCAGTGTTTAGGTGACCAAATCTTGCTCCTGAACACAGCACATGCAAGCAAACCGCAATGAGTACGATGAAGGTAACTATGACGGGAAGACATCACAGTAGGCTGACAGGGTGCTCAAAGAGCCTCAGCGAACTTCCACTGCTTCCCCATAAGAGTGGAAAGAACCAAAAGGCTTCCACTACAGAAATTTTCAGTTTAAGAATATTATTAAAAAACTAGAGGAATCAAGTTAGGAAAAGGAAAGAGGAGCAAACAACAAGTAAAAAGCACTCAAGGTGTTTTGAGCAGAGATACATTAACACAAATTAGAAAAACTGCAAGAAGTACAAGAAAGGAAAGGAGAATAAAGAATGTCATTAGAAATAAAAATGCCCCTCAAAAAACAAGTAATGTCTTTAAGAAATGAAACCAGTGTCTTATTATTCTATATGAAAAGGGGGCAGAAAAAGACACGAGAAATATTTGGTGAAGGCATGAGAAGCTTGAGCACAAGCTCTCTCACACAAAGCAGAAGCGGGGGAGGGGGGTACAAGGAAATGGGTGCAACCAGGAGACAAAAGGAGATGCTCTTCAGCCACCACCACCCAGAGCTGCGCAGCCCATGCCAACACAGACACCTAGTGGTCACACAGCCCAACCGCTCAGCGCTCCCCACTGAAAATAAAGGATGTCGTTTCTAAGTGAATACAGCTGTATAAAACAGTATAAACCTTCACCTTGAACGCAGCATGCAGTTCTCAAAAAGAACGTAACAGAATCAGGAAAAAGCACTGTAGGCTGACAAAACGCGTAAGAGAACTTCGAAGCAAGGAAATACAGGATGAAGGGAATCTCAAGACTGGAAGAGACGATACACGTGAAGTTTTCATCACCATCCATGATTTTGCAAAGTGATAGAGAAACATCACAGTAACACAGGAACTAGAATGCATACCATGAAATATCTGGGAAGCAAATTTAAACAGGAAAAAAAAAATAAAAGAAGTGCATTTTTCAAAGAGCACATAGTAAAATTGTGGCACTCTTTGCTGTATGACTGTAGGGACAAAAAAAACCCCATAGTTGCTTCAAGATGGATAAGACGGAGATCATGGAAATCACGTGTGTGAGCACACCAGGCACCACGCTGACTGCGGGAACACACCACAGCCAGGCAGAGCAGCCAGGACAAGGAGCCCTTGATGCATCCTAGCGCTACTTTCCTCAGCGCTTGGTGGTGCCCAGCAGATCTGTAGTCTCAAGGACAGCGGTGACAGTCACACACCAGTTACACCCAGACCAGTGAGGGCAACATGTGTGACTGTGCTGCGAGAAAAGGGACTGCGATGAACCATCAATGCCAGGGCAAGGTTAAGCCCTCAGCAGCTAACGGGCCAGTGCTGAACTCTGACAAGTGCTCTGCGTGCTCACTGTTTGAGGAGAGAAGTACAGGAAATGGCCACTCTGTGGGCATGTCCCATGCTACACAGCCTGCAAGTCAGGAACATTTGATGTGACAGTAAGCCAGAAAAATCCAAAGTTCATGATTGAGAAATATCATGGCACAGTAATGTGCTTTTTAATTCTGTGAATTGCAGCCCTTACAAAGCTTCACTTAATCATTCCAAGCTTATCAGAGCTAAGATACAAATCCAAGACTATCTATCTCATTCTCACACCTTGTATATCTCTGTAGATTACAGGAGCCGAGTTTTGCAATGCCAGCAAATTTGCACCACAAAGCAAGTTACTCTTTGGAATGGGAAGACCTGTGGCATGGGGCTGAGCCCAGGTAATTAGCTCTTGGGAATAAACAAAAGCACTGTAATACTCACGCATTCCTTTTTTTTCCAACAGCATTTCTGAATGAAAACCAGTACAAAATAACAGAATATTTTGCAAGCATTGCTGCTTTGAGAACTGATGTGCCTTGGATGTTTCCTTCCTGCCAGTTTATTTCCTCTCTCTCAGTTAAGTCAGGCATCAAATCCCCCATCTGTGTTACCGGAGGCACAGAAGCCTTCTACAAACAAGCAGCCTCAGGGAAGAACATTTTCAGTGAAAGCAGCAATTAATTAAAACTTGTTACCATTCTGAAGTGCTGCTAAAGCATTAAATTACCAGGCAGGAGAAAGTATTCATTTTCACCTCAGCTATAAAAGTGTCTTTAGGTAGAAGGTTCTGCAGCATCTTCAATAACTAAAAGGAATACAACACTAATTTAAAACCAATGAATGTATCATAAATAAATGAAAAGAATTATGTCTTGTAGGACTGAAATTAACTGTCTAGCTAAACTTAGCAAGGCAGGCACACAAGGGATCTGCACATCAGGATGAAGCTGCTACAGGCCATGATGTGCCCAGTTCTGAATGAAAGCCTTTGACCCGTATCTTCTACTCAGTATAGTGTTGAATTTTAAGGAGCATAAGAAGTCATTATACCATGTATCTTAGAAGACACTGTAACATGGAGGAGGCAGGGGGAAGAGCCTGGTTTGCTTTGACTTGAAGTTTTGCTACTTACAGAAGGGCTTTCTTATCAGGGAACTAAGGACAAGGTCCCATGCTCAAGCATATCAGAGCTTAATCCAACTTAATGCCAGCAAGCTTTGGAGCTACACCCACTGCCAGGCTATCAGATTCAGCCTCACAGACCCATAAAATACCTTACAGGAGAAGGGGATTAGTTTGCCTACAAACATAGAAAACACACTGGCAAAAGCAGTAGTAAGTGGTACTGAAAAGGTATTTTGGAGACACAGTTGTAGCTTAGGGGGCACGGCATCAAATACTCCTAAGTTCTAAAATGGATCATGAAACATTTATAATCAGAATTAAACAGGACCCGACCTAAGCCAGAGAACACAATCCAGTCCTTCGTTGCTATGATTTAACACCTACCCAGACAGCCACAGTTGCCACTAGGTTTTACCCAAGTGATAATTAGAGAACATCCCAATCGCTTTCTAAGTAGAAAAATTACAGGAAAATCAGTGTCTGAAAGCGGCAAACATACCAGATGCTCTCTTTTTTATTAACTTCAGGTAGTTTAGGATGGTGCATCTTGTGTCCACATCCACCTCCATGTTTTCAAGGTAAGAATTCAAAATTGGGATCAAACCAGGAAAGACTCCTTCCTGTGTAAGAGAACACAGCCAGCATGAAACACACTCAATCAAATTTCTGGGAGGAAGAAGCAGAGGGGGAAGATTGTGTTTTCCAGGTAGAAGAGGCTATGACCTTCCCGTTGATAATTGTATCGATGCTCATTAAGGTGTACTCTTCTGTGTCCGTGCCCGTCCCATTCTGTGTCGAGCCACATCCATCCACAACGACATTTCCACCTTCAGGAGTGACAGAGGGAAAGGAAGAAGCAGTCAGAAGACAAGAGATGCAGTAATTATTGACAACTGTGTTGTTAGGTTGCTCGCTGGGATACCTTTGCAAATATCCTTTCTGAAGTAAAACATCCCTTGTCGGACAGCATCTCTTTTCTGGGCCGTCTTCATATTTTCATCCACCTGGCAAAACAAGTATTGCAGAGATTCGTGACATTTTATGAAGTCAGGACTCTACAAACCCTCACGTTCTGGCCTCATTAGTTGAGCTATCTCCTATGTTTTTCATTACTCCACCACACAAGGCCAAGCTCTGGAGATGTTTTTATTGGTCCTGTGCAAAACCACAAATACGTTGTCTTTAGAAGAAGGGATACTATTTGCTAAATTCTCTGCTCCATCTTTAAGAGCAACACAAAATCTTCACTTAGTTCTTACCTCTCAAAGCTTTGCTTTTGAAAAGCCTGTTTTTATTCTGCCTGTATTACGACATTTATTTACATAACTAGCTAACTGAAGTACAACAGTACTCAGCCAGAACAGATTAGCGTGAGATTAGCCCCATAAAACTATTTTTTTTTAATTAAAAGAGGCAGCCTTACCAATGGTAGTGCAATTCTGTGTTTCATTACCTGTTGAATTTCTTGGCAGGCTCAAACAATTTAAATTGCCCATCAAACTCTCTTCTTATTCTTTCTGCACACAAACTCTTTTTTTAACTAGTTAAATTTTTTGTGTTTTTGAGACATTTCACATAGCAATGTAACTATGTGCTGTTCAGTGCTAGTGACAATAAGGAAGAGAATTTCTCTTTGTAGGTTTGCTAAGAGATCATACCAACTGTATGGTATGAGTACTGTCAATTTACAGCTTCAGTATTTTTCTCCATTTTAATTAAAAATGCAAAGAAAAGCACTGGGACCCTATGGCTGTGCTGCAGCCAGCACTGGCAATGTTTTCTTCTACACAGTCTGTCAAAAGCCTTCTGTGGTACAAGACCTTCTCTGAAGTCACCTGTAACATTGCAGGACTATCTTGCTAAGTAGGGATTTTCTGGTCAGGCGCCTCAGCTTCTCCTTTCCCTCTCCTCCAAATACAAACAACAGAAAAACAAGGAACACAAGATACAGGCCATAATCCCATTAAAATAAAGGCCTAAGTAAGTATATTTCAAACTCCAAAGGTTATTTTCTCTGTGAAATGGTGAAAGCATGCCCTTTTCAGTCTCAAAGCAGTTTTGTGACCGTGGTCTTTATCAACGTTCCTGGAGTGGTCAGACATTGTCAGGCACCACAGTAATTCCTACGCCACCAGCACGCAGGGCTTCAGGGAAGCATTTTGTTCAGCTTTCACTAAACAAGCATGAAGCCACACAGTGACCAAAAAGGAAAAGTACAACATGGCATGGCTTCTAGTCACTGAAATGCAGCAGCAGGACTGTAGAAAGAGTGTGCAGTTGAAATGAAGTCAATGGCTTGATGCATATATAAAAAAAAAAAAAGAAGCCTCCACGGTGCTGGGAGAACAAATTCAATACAATGCCAAATCTATTTTTAAATACCTAAGTTAAAAGGAGTAAGAGGAGAAAGAACAAGGAGGCATGCATTTTTAGGAGTTGCTGAAAAATGTGGATCTTTGAGGGAAATCAGACATGTAGAAGAGTTAAGTTTGGCATCCTGAGAAAAAGTTAATTTTCTGATTTGTGTCCAAGTACCTTTGGTAGACACTCCATTTTGGCTTTGTGTAACTGGAATAAAGATAAGCTGTACTTACATTCTTACTGCTAAAAGCTGACTAAACTCACCTGCTCTTAGAAGAAATAAACTAGCAAAAACAAAAATGTCTTAGAATTTTAAGAATTTCTGGAAACAGTTTCTAAATAATGGTCCATCAGCCATTTTTAAGAGAGCCATCAGATGTAAATAAGAGAAAGCTAACAACTTCCCCAGCATGCTCTCAGCCCCTGTAATGTTTATAGGCACTGCTTAAAAACCATCTGAAAGCCTCAAAGCCGTTCCTCCATTTTGCTCTAGTTTGTGGCACCTAGACCGTCCTCACAATACATACTGGTATTTCTGGTCACCTTAATTGTTCTGCTACAGGAAAATAAAGAATTAACTCAGAGCACTGGAACAGGCTGCCCAGAGAGGCTGTAGGATCTCCTTCCCTTGAGATATTCAAAATCCACGTGGATGCTTTCCTGTGCAACCTACTGCAGGGCGCTTGCTTTAGCAGGGGGGTTAGACTTGATGATCTCTAGAGTTCCCTTCCAACCCCTATGATTCTATGAATTTGCGTATAAGTTTAACTCCATTAGATAGCAGTAAAATATTTTTTGTCATGCTGCAAAATTGAAATTGATGCAAATTGCAGGTCCAAATGAAAATTGACTCACAGATAGATGTCTGTTCTGTAAGTGCACAAATTCGTAGATTGCAGAGGATAAAAATAATATGATGCAAATATTTCGCAATTAGTTTTAATAAATCACAATTCTCACCTACCTTGGACAAAGGAATGAGAAAATCCAGTTTATATGACAGAATCACTCTGGTTAGCAGTACCACAAACACAACATATGCAGAGTTTTCAAAGTCTGTTAACTGGACCTAGACATGAAAGGATTAAAGACTGAATCACGCTAGTAGGAACATGCTCATAGAAACAGATGGCTATCTGGGAGAGTTTGGATTGGTTTGACTCAAACATTCACGTTGATGCTTGTATTCACACTCATTCTGCGGAGATGGTGATGTACATGCTGGAATCAGCAGCAGTGCCTTCAAATGCACAACACAGTGTGGACACTTGACCAAGCTCAACCCTTTAATCCTATGCCAAAGCACACTCGTGTTTCAAAAGGCTCTCTAATAACATGCATCTTCAGGCTCTGTGTAATTAGAAATGTAATAGCTTTTAAATTTCTAATTAAGGGATTCAATTCAGGCAGCTCAAGAAATAGCTACAAAATAAAAGCACTTGTGAAACACAAAACAGTGACAGTGGAATTGTTCAGTACCAAGAAAAGCACTGGAGAAATAAGGTCCCTGGAAACTAAATGAGTCTTTGTTTGCAACAGCTTTAGTACAAGCCTAATTCCTTTCCCCATCACCCCAAATCCATTAGCATGCTTTGCTGTGCTACAGTGGATTCTCCTGTCAGTTACATTCCCACAGTCCATGTCTGACTAAACACTGCTGTCCACTTCATTTGCGTCTAGCAATTCAGAGCGGAGAAAACACAGCCTAAGTAATATGGGTCTGATACTGGATGGCAGCATGCCTAGTACTTTTCCACTTAGAAGTAAATGTGTTTTTGTGCATATTGACTCCTTTCTTACCTCCATGGGCCTGAATTCCACTCTCCACCCTATATCTGAATTTGGAGGTGGTGGTTTAAATCTCATTGTCTGCCAGTTTGTAGACTGAATGTTCTGCAAAGCATAAGAAATAATCTGTCACAGTTAAGATATGCATAGATTCTATACTACAATCAAAGCAAAATGAACTATCTTAATCACTTCCCAAAAAGAGATCAAATTAACAGAGAAATGGTTTCAAATTGAGTGACAACTTCCTAAAAATCATGATGTAACTATTCATCCTCTAGGCAACTACGCTATACTTTCTCATGTTGTTTTGTTTGAGGATTACATGTAAGACACTATGGTGGGCCTTTTCATAAGGGGTTGATGCATCCAAATATAAAAATACACAATAGAACCACAACTATCATTTCGTAATCATAATACATTATACAGATTTTCAGATCTGAGAGACGCATGCAAAGAGAGATGTCATGCAAATGAGTTTTCAAGAAGTCATACAAAACGGCAATTCCCTGCAACTACGCACAACTAGTTTGTGCCCTTTTCATTTTGTTGTGTTTAAAATATAAGCTACCATCTTCTTTAAGTAAATGATAAAACCAATGTGCTTATAACTGCAAAGTCATATGCTAAAGAACCAGTGGAAATGAAAAATTCAGGAAAAAGAATATTCTTTGCTAATATAACCATCCTCCAATGAATCAGTACTTTAAAGAAAGAAATTTCACGTATATATTTAATAAATTCCTCTAAATTAGACACAACCTCAAAATGGTCGGATTCATTTGCATCATCTAGATGTATTTTTTCCTCAAACAAAGTCAACGGGTCTCGAATAAACAAGTGTGCAATATGCTGTGCCAAAAGGTGGTCAATACCTACAAAATGAAAATTCAGAGAAACAATTCAAATGCAGCAAAGGAGGCTCCAGGAAATAGTTTGTTTTACAAGAACCCAAAGTGAAAATATCCAACACTGTAATACTACCTCAACCCACCACATCCTGTTAAAGTTAAAATGACGACTTAAGGAAGGAAGGAAACGATTAAAGAGGAAAAAAAAGAACAGCTTCTTCTCTGGAAGTGGCAGTTGGATAGTGGTGTGGCTGCCACTCCTCCTGTTTTCTGATGCACCCCTGTGCCATGTTTCCTAAAGCAGTTCTGCTCTCTCCACGAAGATAAAAGATTAGTACATAAAACACTAAGCTTCTCAAGTTGGAATTAGGGACAGTTTCTATCACAAGTATTTATTTATTTTTACTCTCAAGACCACAGTGCACAGATACTTTGAGTAAGAGTCACTCTCAGGGAAGCACAATGATTGAAACAAACAAAAACTAAAACAAAATATCCCCACACACTGCAAACATAATTCTAAACCTGCTCATAATGAAGCAATCACTTACCTTCCTTTATTAGGTGCTCGTAGATATCTTTGTCTATTGTCAAATCAATGTCATTGTATTTCTCACCACATTCAGATAGATAACTGTCTATGGAATCATATCTGGATTTACTGATTCTATAATGGTTGTTCTTCAGTGGCTATATAATTTAAGAATACAATATTTTAACAGCTTGTTAACAATGCTACCTAAGTTTTGCTCGCTAATGACACTTATGTGTGATTTATTATGCCGTTTAAAAAACCCTACAGCCTCAAATGAAATTATTCAAAGCACGAGTCTTAAATGGAAACATTTTCCTGATGTAATAGAACATTACCCCAGCTACCTGGAAAGCATTATTCTACCAATCACAACACGCACTGATGCAGTTTATTACACACACATCGCTAGAGATGCTCTTAAACTGAGTAGTTCAAGAAGTATTTCAAGTAGACTTTTTTTCCCCCATCATTGTTACTTTGTGTAAGTGTCTTGGATGCCAATTCACGCTTACAGAATTTCCTCAAGTTCTGGCACCTGTTCTCTCCACGTAGTTTCAATTTACACTACTGGATTACTCAGCATCCCATACTATTTAACTCAAACCAATTTCTGCCTTTCTGGCTTAAGCATAGCATGGAAAGTTTAAACACACAGGGACGATTTTAGCAAGCTCTGAGGGAGTAAAAGCGGAGTTTCACTGGAATTCCATACCTAACTGAAAACATATTCACTACTGTAAGCTGTACAACCAAGATGACTGTTTACACAATCTCTTCTGTATTTACCACAAAGACTGCCATATTCCTGCATCAGGGATTCTGATGAACGCAAGCAGAATTTTATATTAAAAGCAGCTTAACATTTTTGCTGGAAAAAAAAGCAGACACCTACTACCTAAAACACTTACCTCTAGCCCCCTCTCTTCTCGCGTTCGATCATCTACAGATGCAGAGATTACTCCCCAGCGACAATCAATATCAGACACATAGCCTCTGTAGAATGGAGATGCAGCACTCAATGCCATCTGAAAGAAAATGGCCTGACATGAAAACAAAGTACAAACCGAGGAAACCCAAAACAGCACCTTAATCCCACAGGAAAGTGACACTTGCTGGTCCACTTGTGGCTTAGCATGCAGCCGGAGCCCACACCACAAAGTCTCTCAATCCCCATCTCCACAAAACACCTAGGTGAAAGGTTAGTATTTCTGAAGGGGCACCTGATGCTTTCCATATTACCTCATCATTTAAGGAACAGAAAGCTGATAAAAGTAGAAATTTCATAACAAGATCAGCAAGTGTTGTGCTTCCACACTTCTGAGCACATGAAGTTCACCTGGCAATCATTTTGGTTTTGTTTAGCCAGGCACCTTAGCAACAGAGCTGGAACACACCTCACTCAGAGTAGGAGCTGTTCAGCATCTTAAACAAGAGCAGTATTTGTTTTGTTATAATACCCGTTTCCACATACTTACAAAAGGGATAGATATAAGGGGAAGCCAACCAAAGCTAAAAGTTTTAAGAATTGTTTAAGGAGTGACTATTTTCCATGAAAAACTCCCCCAAAAGTGTTTCTAAAAGTATTTAATAAAAGCCTTCTGCATGTGGGAAGCAGGGCATAGTTAGAGAAACAGACATCTGCTTTGTGCTGTCACACACTTTCCTTTAAAGAAGATTGTTACACAGACACATAAAGTGATAGCTCAGATACGTTAAATCTATGAGGACAATAAACGAGCCACACTGCTGATGTGACAACATACAAGGGCTGCTCCAAAAGCAATGCCTCCTTTTGCATTACGCTGGCCCATGATGCCAGAGGCAGATGTTGGTGGTATGGCAGTAGAGGCTGAACCTTCCCACCAATATCCTGTTCCATGTTGCTGCCATTCAAGAGATGGCAGCGGAGGGGTGGTCTGACCAAACGGCATCTGACATGGACGTGCGTATGCAGCAAAGAGGTGGAACTGAATTCCTCCCTGTGAAACAAATGGCACCCGCTGACATTCATTGACACTTGCTGAATGCTGATGGAGACCAAACAGTGGATGTGAACACAGTGAGGCAGTGGGTGCTGCATTTCAGAAGTGGTGGCAGTGGCTCACAGCTGCTGGTACAGGTTTTGATGAGCGCAGCATGCAGGCTCTTGTTCATTGCTAGCAAAAATGCATAGCTAATGGTGGTGACTGTGTCGAAAAATAGCGTTTTGTGGTTAAGAATGTGTTCTATCAAACAGCATGACTGTGCTCTTTGTATCTGTTGCAGTTTCTGTGGAAATAAATAGGAGGCATTACTTTTGGAGCTACCTACATAGTTAAGAGATATCAATGCTTTCCCTGAGAGTATTACATTTGAGGCGAGCACTTAAGCTCTTAACTCGGATTTTATTTTAATGTGCAGTGGCTTTCACCCAGAGAGTATGTGACGTGACAGAAGTGCCTTACCACAATGGGACAGATCGTGGCTAGCTGATCATAGAGATACCTCGCTTCGGAAATGCTGCAAGCCTGGAATGTTACCTGATGGAGGAAGGACAGTTGCTGTTACAATTCCTGTAATCTCAGTGCAAGCACAGTCTTCCTGGAATTAGAATCCATGTTATCCTAAAAAGATCTCAATACCAAGAAGTATTCTTCAAGCTTTTGCCCCATCTCTCAGCAGCATTTATATTACCAGCTTCTTTCCCCACGCTTTCCATGTTTATTAAAACACCTCAGACGACAACACATCAGCTGTGAAGCCAGATATACAAATGCTTGCCAGAACCAGAGAAAATTGAATTAACATCTACAATACACATGGGTTGATAATGTGCATTCAAGAACTCACTCAAAACAGTCAGAGACTATTCTAGATGTAAGATGTGCTCTGTGTGACAGTTAATCCTGTGTTAAAGAACTGCCTTAGTTTCAATATGCCTTTGTTTGATCCTGCAATTGGGAAAATTAAATCTATTTTTGTCTACTATAATTTATATAAATTATTTTTTAAAAATAAACAGTCTTGCCTGTATTAAAGGCCAGGACACAACAAAACGAAGCATATTTGCCATTAATGATGGCAAAAAGCTCTACCACACATGAGATCCTAGAAACTATAATTTCTTTCCAGTTTTTGGTGAAATTTGCTCAGAGCAGCATCAAACAGAACCAAACAGAGCCGCATTTCTAGCACAAGATTATACTTCCCATGAAAAGATGCTGAACAGATCAAAACCCTCTATCTCCTTTTTCTCAGTTTACACATTCACAGATCACAGGACAATTCAGATTGGAATGGACTCCTTTCATGACATCAACTCTGGATCACCATCACTGCTTACTGGCCAGCTGAACACAGGTTTTACTTGTCCACAGATGGCAATTAAAAGTCCCGCAACATATACTAAGTTCTTAACCTGCCAATGAAGCCCTCCCCACCTGTGATTAGGTCTCAAAAAAAAAATCCCTAAACCAAAGCATAACCAAAACCTCTGGGCTTGGTGCATGAAGCCTGAAAAAGGACAGGAGCACGATGCTTTGCCTAGCTTCTAGCAGGGGGTTGCACCATCACTGCAGATGATCCCAACTGAGCTGACCAGGACACTATTTCTGACCCTGAAAATATCTCAAACCAAGTTATAGTCTGAGTGTGTAGCGAGAAAAAGACAAAAGGAAGTTTGTATACTACAAACTACAGAAAACAGGTAAGGAATGCATTTCCTTCTAGTTGGTTATAAAGAATTAACAGGTAACACAAGCAGCCGCTTACAGCACCCCATCAGCTTTATTTTCACTCTCCCCTTGACTTCTCACTTCCCCTTGACTACTCTTGGCGAGTACTGAATTTGAACTTGCTCACTGATTATAAGGATGGTGAACAACAAAACTGTGTTCTGTAAACAGTGACTTAACGTTTCTGAACAAGGTAATGCTATGACTGAAAGTTAAGGCTGGATTTCTTTGTTGGTCTTGCATCATAAAGAGGTAGTACAAACATGCTCTATCAAACATAACATAACATAGTATGTTTTTACATAATATACACTTTACTACTTCATCATATTCTCTCTAGTTTTTATCTACAGCGATGAGAAACCATACTTAGCTGTTGTCAACAACATTTTATCTATTCACCTTTTTAACTTCCTTAATCTCAAAGAGAAGCGTTATGAATGTGGTTACTACTGCCAGTGCTGTGAAACAAGAGGAGCTTGGAGAATTTCCTTTAATCCCCTGAGGACCTCACACTAGCCTCTACCTCCTTTCTGCTTCCAAGTCAGCAGTGGCAACAGGCAGATTGTATCAACAGTCAAATACACTGCTACTGCCTGAGCCATCATCCCCTTTGGGTTACTGTGATAGAGAAATATTAAAAAAACCACATAACAAAACCCCTCAGATACTGAAAGAATTAAAGCACTCAAAAAATACGACACCCGGGTTTCAATTGAAGACACTGGAAGTCAGGCAAATAAAAAAAAATAAAAAGAGGGAATGCATAAATAGGAGGAAAAGAACCAGAACACCTCCCATTAAATAGTAACAGGAGACAGCTAACTTATGGATTTGGTAGGTTCATGGCACAAGCAGTCAGAAGGCAGCTTCCCAGTAGGCAGCTAAAAATATGCATGGTTTAATGCTATTTGTAAAGAAAATAAAAGTACATAGAAAGGGAGAGCTATTTATTTCTTAAAGGTGTTCCAATGAGCTCTTGCCACTCTCTGCTTTCACTATTCTAAAAATGGGGAAGAGAGGAAAAAACCAAGATGAATAACCAAAAACCTCCACACATTTCTACTAGACAGCCCAGTTCTCTTTCCCACCGTGTCCTTCAGTTATGCCTGAAGAAAGAAGACAACAGATCTTTCACACTCGAAAAATACTGGAGTTTCAGGAGAAGGTACTTGATCAAACAAATGGGATGTGGCCAATTCAAGCAAACCCTTTCAGCAAGCATCCAATTACATTTGAAAGTCAGCAGAAAATAAACATAGTGCAAGCAAACAAACCTAGATTTTAAGAAGGCATTATCACACATAAGTTCATTGATTTACTCCTCCTTCTGCCACTCCAAAAAATGCATCAACTATATTAAGCTAAAATGATTAGACATAAGGTAACTTAAAAATAATAAATAAGGAATCAGTTTAAGAAAGACAACATTGTTACATCTCAAAAGTAGGTGCATTTTACCTGAAGACAGCAGTTGCCCATTCCAAAACCCATAGCATCCATATATATAAAGTCTGGCTTAGCTGCTTTTGCTGCTTCTCCGTCATCATTAGGAAATGTTTCTATGAATGGTGATGGTGTGTTCTTATCTTTAAATACTGTGTGGAAAACACAGGTATTCAGTAACCCAGGATAACAGACTGAACGCTTAATTTGAAAAAGAAGAAAAGATATACTGAATTTACTCACTTGGTACATTTATGACAACCTTCTCTCCTCTTCGGTGCCGAATGTTTCTGGTCAGTGTACTAAAACAAGAAGAGTTCAATGAAATATCCAAAGGTTTCTCTTTACGAAAATACCTTCACAGTTAATTCCTCATTAATTTTCAAGACTTCAGATTATCGACTTCCTATTTGTTTTGAGCACTTTCCTTCAGGACCCTTCTTTTCCTGGTTTATGACAGACTATGACAGACACAACATTGAACTTTTCTTCAGTGAAGTCAGTCCTACTTTGAGGGACTCGATGAGCAGAAGCTATAGGCTACTGACCTGAAGAAAACGAGGGTGAGTGAAAAGGCACTGCTTAGTTTTTAAATCGAATTATTTTGATTCTCCAAAGTCTCACCCTATAATCAAAACCCTTCTTGGGCTATACAAGTAGTTTGACACTGTGCTCCATTCCAGATTAAGTTGGGTAAATTCAGTACACTGTGACATACCTGAGTAAGAGCTGGATTAACTGTGAGCAAAGTGATTAACCACAGGATTTCTAACTGGAAACAATTTTGCAGAAGCATAAACAACACCTTTGGCTTCACAATGTCATAGAACTACTATATAAAATTACTTGAGCTTAACGAGTTTACTTTAAGTCACTTGGACAGAGATGGTTGTGATGGCACTGTCAAAGTCCCCGGGATACATGCAGCCATGTCGCTTTCTATTGCGGGTATGCCTGTATTTCAGCACAGAACAATATTTGGCTTCTCATTCACGCTCTCCAAATACTCTTACCTAAATCTAGGATGCTTATTGATGGCTTCATCTGGAAAGAAGAGGGATTTTGAAGCTCCTCCTTCTACTGGTGTTGGCTTACATTCTGGCAGCGTAAATCCAGGACACCCTAACCTATGTAACACAACAATAAGAGTCCAAGTTGTAATGCAAGCAGACCGTGTTTTTAAGAGTGAGACAACCTACGATTAGGATTCCAGTATAAAAAGGAATATAAAGATGTTTTTAAAAACTTGCACCCACTTTGAGTATTTCTAAACTGCTTTTCAAGACTGCTGCCTACCCATCAAGAATTTCCTGGAGGAGTTGATAAGTGCTGACCTTTTAATGACAATAACTGGCTTCTAAAGTGGTTTGAACAGACTTTCTTTTTAAACCACTACTTTATGTCTGGACAGTAAAAATGGACATTTTCAGTGGCTGACGCAGGAAGCTTCACAGTACTACGCAGAGTATGTGTGCACATCTCAGGACATGAGCATGTTATTGATACTGACGCACACTGGCATCCCGTGCCTTGAGCAGTTTCTCCACAGTGCTGGTTAACACGCAATTTCTGACATAATTTCTCTAGCTCTGCTCCCAGTAAACTACCTCTGTTAAAAGGACGTACCTAACCAGCTCAGTAAGAATTAGAGGCAGTTTCATGGGTCACAGACAACTCAAATGTCACAGCAACTTGTGATTTTGGAGCTTCAAAGAACCCTCTAAATGGGAGAAACCTAGTAAGCAATGAAACGATACACTCATAAGGCATAAAGTGCTGAGAGATCAACACAATTAAAAAAAAAAACCTCTCTACTTTGGAGCTCTCATTGCCAGTTTAAGAATAATCTGAAAGAAGAATATGTAGGTTTTCAGTACAACTGAGTCAAAGAAAGTAAAGCTGTGTAAGATTAATTCCTCTATGCTGCATAATACATAGGACAAAGCTAGTATTATCCAGAGAGATTCTAATATTTGGATATATAAGAAAGGTCAAGTGATATGATCAAGCTACTCAAAATGGGAACATGTTCCTGTAAATATTATTTATGCTCAACATGTATTTCACTATTGATTTCTTCTTCCTAGTTTAAGCGTACAAGTTGTCCTACCTTATTTAAGCCCAACTTTATCACCTACATGACGAATCAGAGAGAACACTAACTGCATCACTCCAGTCCTCCAGAAAGGAAACAGTTTTAGAATCACAGAATGCTTAGAGTTGGAAGGCCCCTTTAAAGGTCATCTAGTCCAACTCCTCTGCAACGAACAGGGACATCTACAGCTCGATCGGGTTGCTCAGAGCTTGGTCCAGCCTGACCTTGAATGTCTCCAGGGATGGGGCTTCCACCACCTCTCTGGGCAATCTGTTCCAGTGCTTCGCCATTCTTATTGTAGAAAACTTTTTCCTTAAATTCAACCTAAATCTCCTCTCTTTCAGTTTGAAACCATTTCCCCTTGTTCTATCCCCACAGACCCTGCTAAAGAGTCTGCCTCCCTCTTTCTTGTAGCTCCTCTTTAGACACTGAAAGGCTGCTACCAGGTCTCCCTGGAGCCTTCTCTTTTCCAGGCTGAACAGCCCCAGGTCTCTCAGCCTGT
>WBMW01000933.1:428119-443937 GCA_013396635.1 Penelope pileata | reverse complement strand
GTCAACTACACCACACAGCTTGGTGTCATCTGCTAACTTGCTGAGGGTGCACTCGATCTCACTGTCAATGTCTAGAAATTGTATAGCCTAGGGAGAACAATCTCTGAAGGATTAAACTATGAATCATTCCAAACACAGATCACATGCAGACAGCACATTTTATTATTTACTAGCTTTCACTTAAGTCTAATGTATTGCTTCTACAGTCATGTAAAAACTATTTATTGATATCTACAAGATGATGATAAGCGCCTCTCCCTTTATTCCTTGTAAGACTGGCTCTGAAACCTGCATACACAAAATTTGTTATCATCTTTCAATAAGGTTGCAGGGTAAAATATAATTCTGTAATACACTGAACTACTTACTACAGGACTTAAATGAGCACTTGTTCCCGTAGAGCTTTCTAGTACAGTTCCCACCGAGAGGAAGTGTATTTTATCAACAGAGCATTCTTCAGGTAGAATGCATTTTGGCATCTGATACTCACTGCTACATTACATTCTGTGCCATCAGTAAGAATTCAGGGCCACTGCATTCTGTACTACACAAGAAACCAAGCTGGCAAGGTCAGACGCTTCTATTCTACCGTAGAATTTTAACTTTTATTTTTTAAAAAAAAAAAAAATAAACAGAAAAACCCAACTATTTTAAGCATAACTATCTTTGTTGGACTGACCAGGCTAGTCAAAACACACTAAATCCCCCCCTCAGACCTATGTTTGAAAGGAAGGTCACAAAGTACAGTTTCTCCTAGGCAACAAAGTACATCCTGAAAGTACTTCATCAAGAGTCTCTTTACAATGATAAAAAAGCCCCACAAAACCAAAGAGATCTACCCTTCGTAAGGATGCTATGAACTCAGGAAAGGCGCACTCCTTTCTAGATTCTATAAATACAGGACTATAGAAGTTTTAAATCTTCACTTTGTAAGGATAACCCTGTTGCTCTTCTACTGTGTTCAGATACATAAAGGGAATCATGCATGTGCTTTACTGAAGAAGTAGTACTGAAAAAATAGAGCAGGTTAGCCACATTTTAGAAAACTGTTATTCATAAAGATCAAAGCTTGGAAAATAGATAATAGGAAACCTTTTGTATGTGATTTGCAAAATCAATTCAAGATTGTAGGCTGCTCTACATACAATAAGCTATGTTATGAATAATCAGGTATTCTACTGCAAAACCATCATGAATCAGAAGCAACCTAAAAATACAAAAGACACTGGTTTGTTTCTGACTCATGGTAACAAAAAAAATTTAAAAAATAAAACCAGAACATTAAGTCAAACTACATTAACTGAATCATATTTTGCTCAGTTTCATTGTATAATTTAGCTAAATAGTAAAAAGGAGAAAAAGCATTTAAAGAGAAAAATGGAAAAAAAAGAAAAACAGCATTATACTTCTAAAAGAACAACCTTACCTTGGAAAAGAGGTCACCGTGCAAACAGCCTCGTTTTCTTTCAGCACAGAAGCGGCCTCTTGCCTCCTTTTCCTCATGTTGTCTTGTACAGTGTTGAATTCAGACATGGTTCCCCCATACGGCTGCCCAGGTGTGCTTTCAATCATATAGCTTCCATACTCTGGCCGCCAGAGCGTTGGGTGGCTTTAATAAATAAAGAGCATTATTTAAACATTTGTACAACTTCAAAAAAGATGGATTATTAGCAAATGTTTCAGACAAATGCAATGTGTAAGAAAAATCTCCTAAAGCTGATTATTTGGTGGAGTACCACAATGTACCTTCCAATGGATCTCACCACTGAGAGACAGTTTAGAGAAATAAAGGCTCAGTTTCATACTAGGAAGTTTGTAGTATAATGCAGTAAGCGGAATTTGGCTATGTCATCTTGCAACCACCTTCAGCCACAGCATAAAGGCAAGTTATGCCCAATTTCTTCCTTCTGCTGCTTTTTGAAACTTGGACAGATATCACAAATTTACCAGGTTAAGAAATGAAATGAAGTTTGTATGCACCATTAATCCCCCTGAAAAGCAGCTTTCTCCATGGAGCACAAAAGCAGAGCAGAATTTCCGCTGCTGCTCCTCCTCCACATTGCAGTGGTTTCTGGCACAAAGACTTAAAAGCAAAGGAATGGCTTCTTGTAGGCTTTCTAGTCCCTCTACTGGATGACATGGGTTGAAGTGCCTAACAAGAAGCAGAGAGGCCCAAAGCACAAAGAGCCTGCACCACCACAGCAGTTTCTCTAACTTTCTGTAAATGCTGGCTCTTTTCAGTCAAAACACTTCGCTATCTCTGGTCTAATTTGTCTGCTCTGGAAAGACAGGTTTGTTGCCATCAATTAGAAGGCCATCTGCAGTTCTCTGGCTAGCTGAAGTAGGGATACGACCTAATTATTACTGCAAATTCCACAGGAGAGGATGGGGAAGAACTGCCCTGCCATCTTATGTCTACCTCCCTAATTCTGTCGAAAATGGGACAGTGTTCCTAAAGATAACAGCTCCCTGACACAGACCTCCTCCTCTCCTGCAGTCAGGGATACGTGGGTGGGTGCACATACACGCTTCACTGGGAGGGAAGCTCTGGTACACAAGTACTGTGTACACACAGACACGAAACCAGAGCAAGACAAAACAAATACCTAGACTGTAACTTCCGTGGGCTCATCGTTGCATCCTCTATTTTTACAAGGTCTAAAATAAAAGGTACTGCGACGGCCTGCAGGCGCTCTCAAAGCCTTTCACTTCCTGTACCCGTTTAATCTGCAGCTATCAATATCTGTGGCTTATGGTTTTACAAAGAGCAGACTTGTAAGTTCAGTCAGTTGTAGTACAAAATTCTGTACAGTATCGTAACAGGTGGAAGAAAAAGTAACAGGAAACAGCTACTCACTTGGGGTTTATCTTCTCCCCCTTGTCTTGCAGCGTTTGAAGAACTTCTTCGCCACATAGCACTAAGCGTACTTTCTTATTCTCGTGGTCAAATTTCACCAACATATATTCAACCTTGTAAATAATAAAAACAAAACAAGTAGTTAATGATAGGGTTTTCTTCATACACAAACTCGCTGGCACATGACTTTAAGCATTGAGTATAAAGGGATGTCAAATGCCAGACTGACCTTTGTCTCTACAGAAGCTCAAAAACCACAGCTAACTATCAAACAATATTGGAGAAGACGGCTGCACGCCGATTTCATCCTGAATATAGAACCAAAGTTCCTTGAAATCTGACTTGAAAGTTTTTCTATCTGTGGACACTTCATGGAAAGATTCTGATTTTGTAAAATTAAAACCCCATGGGAACTACTAACCACAAATATCTCTCTGTAATCCCATAGGTTAGTCTTTGCAGCTGATAACAACAGAAAACCCTCAGTCTGCAAACACGACATCCATTTACAGCTCCAACCAGTGACTGGTTATTAAAAGCAGTGCGACAGCCTCGTTTACACCATTGGAAGTGCACGGCTGTAACAAACAACAGTCTCCTGTTGTCAGTGTGCTCCCTTCCGCAGCCTTTCATCCCTCCCTGCCCAGCAGCCTGCCCTCCTGACCCCACCTCACCGTGCCCCTCTGCTCGCCCACATCCCTGGCGGCCACCTCCACCTGCTCCTGCTGCCATGCAGGTGGAAAACTCAGCCTCACAAGCTGCTGGTGAAAACGGTGCCAACACTGTGCCCCAGATCTGAAGGAAATGGTGTGCCCAGCAGAGATTAGCTGAAAGCCACCAAACTTGGAACGCTTTCATTTCAAACTTCCTAATCTTGATGTTTGTTTGCTACCAAAACTCCCTTACAGGCTTTTAGAGCACTCCCAAGCAGAGCACCCTGACAGCTGCTTGGATATTATAACCGTTCAGCACTTACTGACACAACCATTTCCTGACACTGAGTTGGAAGGGGATGCTTTGCTTGCCAAGTAAAATTAGAAATCACACATGGAAATGCATCATGAGGGTAATGGCTTTGCAAGCTCCTGGCTGGACCAGCAGTGATACACAGCGCCTTTTGTTTGAGGCTCTGGAGCCCCTGCTCCAAGCCTTTCACAACTAATCTAGTGCAAACATCCAGCTCTAGTTATAAATTCACAGAATCACAGCGGTTGGAAGGGACCTCTAGAGATCACTGAGTCCCTCCTCCCTGCCAAAGCAGTTCCCTAGTGCAGGTTGCACAGGTAGGTGTCCAGACAGGTCTGGAATATCTCCAGGGAAGGAGACTTCACCACCTCCCTGGCAGCCTGTTCCAGAGCTCTGTCACCCACACCATGAAAAAGTTCTTCCCCATATTGGTGTGGAACTTCCTACATTCCAGTTTTTTTTGCCATTGCCCCTTATCCTATTCAATTCCAACTGTACGTTCACAGCTTGAATTTAGCAGTTGTGCACTCAGTTATGTTTTCTGACTTCGTCTTCAAAGGCACTCGCTGGTACTTTCTGAACACCTCTACTTCGATGCCAGGAGCTCAGATTCACACACGACACTGATTCTGAAGTCCTGGTGTACAAACTGGTAGCAGCTTCTTTTCATCCAGAAGCTGATGTGTACAGGAAATCATTCTGACAAAGCACAGGAAAGCCTGTGCAGTGTTTTCCAGCACACTAAGTGGATTTGCGGGTTTCCTCATCTTTGGTTACTTTGGCATTCACAGAAGAGTTGTTGCTAGCTACAGTGACAACGAATGTAATCCTCCACTGGGATTTGCGATTAAATCTAAAACAGCATTATCTGAGAATGTTTGTAATGCTACAGAATCTGATTAGACACAAATCCTGGAGGGACTCATTGAGCAATTACGCATGTTTTCAATATTTTTTAAGATCAAATCTTAATCCCCTAAAGAAAAATAACAATTTCTAGTTTCCATGCAAAACAGCATTTCTGTGTGCAGGATGCTTTGTGGTTTGTGTGCATTATGCCACAACACCCTACTCGAGATAACGAACATTCAACCAGAATGCACTCAAGCACTGATTTAGTTATTACCTAGAGACACTTGACCCATGATTAGCAGCAATACAAAGGGACTTCCTTCACACCTGCTGGGTTCCTACCACAGTCAACATCATCTCCTGCTACGGAAAAGCTCCAGCCAGCTTACCCTCGCTCCTAACCCAGAGATACTTCAGCGCACAGTTCAAGATATAAGGACAGATGTGTGACTGGGTGTTAAGCCTGCTGTGCTCCTGGCCTCCATGCTGTCCTTCAGGAGGGACTGAGAGTGGAAAAGGGGCAGAAGAATTGCAGCTGTGTTTCAGACACCCCCCAAAGGCCAACATTTGCCCACTGTTGTATAAATACGCTCCCGTGATTAGCCTATCTTAAAATCCTTCTCATAATCTAACTACAAGAATCTGGTAGAGTGAATACTGTACTTCTCTATAAACTGTAAGTAATACAGCCCATAAGCATCACCACGGAAAATGAGCCAAAAGAATGTAAAGAAGCATTAAGCCAAGCAGATGATAAAAAGGAAATCAAAACATTTCACAGTCTGAGTAAAGTAGTGAATATATGCCATTTATGCACCCAGCTTTTGAAACAACTGCTATTCTTGCCTCTGGAAACATTGACTAAATCTTCAAAGCTGTCCTAACACAGAGAAGATCTGCCATTAAAATTAATGAGAAAAGAAAAAACTTCAGACAGCTGCCAACAATTCCAAGCAACCCACAGAATAGCTTGCCAACAGATGGACTGACTGAACGGGCATCCTTACATCCTTACAGAATTTAATTTAAGCTCATCAAAAGATTTAGCCTACAGCTAGAAAAAGGGAAACAAATTCACAGTTCACACACTCCTACATTTAACTTCAGCTCTTCATTCACAGACTTCGCACATGCTTTTTATCCACAACAAACGTTCAGAAAGTTGCAGCCAAGCTGAAAGCACTGGCATGCCTGCAAGAGCTTTGAGTCTGAGAGTCAAATATGTGGGGTTTCACCTGAAATTTATCGTTCTGTCGAACTCCCCTGCAGTTCACTTTTCTCCCTACTTCTAACTAATCTACCTAGTAAGCAGCAAAATACACAGCAGGCCAAATTACCAATGCAGATGGCTGAGAAGCGTTGCTTTGGTCTGCATAAGAAAGGCAAATAGCATGGATCCACATACCCAGGCGATGCTCCTGCCCCAAAGCAAACCCTACATCACAGTATGAGGGGGACACTCATGAGGACAAAAGGCTCGTCCCTGCACAGTGGGGTGCACAACGCAGTTTCAGTGGATAAAACCACCCCCTGACCAGCAAGAATCTGTGCAGCTAGCAGAAATGCTGCAGACACCTCAACACAAGAAGGAACAAGAGCTTGGCCATGAAGATTGCAAAGTGAAGGCTACGAATCCCTCTGTGCACACCGCAAACCTAGAAAAAGATTCAAAGTTTAATGTACTCAAATGGTAAATAAATCTCCATACCAGCAAATAAATTCAAGTATAACAGATCTACCCTTGAGCCAACACAAAAAAAAACCCCAAACATTCTTTGTTAGCTTCTTTCAATCACCAGCTTGCAGTTTACAGAGTACTCTGCAACTACAGAGTATGTCCATATCAGTTTCACCCCATGTCTTCTAGGGGAGAGGTCTTCACCATCACAGAAGAGAATCACAGAATATCCTGAGTTGGGAGGGATCCACAAAGTCCCTGCAGTCCAGCTCCTGGTTCCACACAGGGTCACCAAAATTCAAACCCTACGTCTGAGAGCATTGTTCAAATGCTTCTTGAACTCAGGCAGCCTGGGGCTGTGATCGCTGCCATGGGAAGCCTGTTCCATGCCCGACCACCCTCTGGTGAAGAAACTTTTCCTAACACCCAGCCTGACCCTCCCCTGACGCAGCTCCATGCTGTTCCCTGGGGTTCCGTCACTGTCACCAGAGAGCAGAGCTCAGCACTGCCCCTCTGCTTCCCTGTGAGGCAGCTGCAGGCCGCCATGAGGCCTCTCCTCAGCCTCCTCTGCTCCGGGCTGAGCAAACCAAGGGAGCTCAGCCTTGGTTGAGCTGCTCCTTGCTGCTCCTCATACATCTTTGCCCTCCAGGCCCTCCACCATCTTCATAGTCTTCCTTTGGACTCTCCCAAAATAGCTTTGTATTCTTATATTGTGGTGCCCAAACCTGCACACAGTGCTCCAGGTTTGGCGGCACAGCGCAGAGCAGAGCAGGACGATCCCTTCCCTCACCCAGCAGTGCTGGGCCTGATGTTCCTTGCTGGCAGGACAGTACCTAGAACAGCGTTGCTTCACTTGTCAGGTTTACTTCTCATTGTTAGCTACTGGAGAATTGTAAAGCTTTTCAAAATTCTTTAATGTCGCCTCTGTAAATATGGCTGCAAGCAAGACCATGAATCACCCTCCGCTGGGGAGGAGCCAAACCGCTCTCTGCGCATGAAGCCAAATAGCTGTTAGCAGACTTGCCCAGCAGCAATGCCAAAGCTAATCATCCTCTGGAAACGGGTAAGCATGTCTAAAACTGTGTTTGAATGCTAGAGTTCATGTACTTTTATTTGACCATAATTACATGTATTCTTTCTGCACAAAACACGATTAAAACTGAAGACGTGCCACTCAAAAAACTCTTCAGTAGCAGTCCTAAGAAACAAGAACTTGAGTTGATGCATGTCCAACAGAGTATCACTGTCCAAATACTTGCCTTGGCAGGGGCCAGTTTTCCAGTATCAACCCCCCCCCCCAGCACACTCAATTTAACACCATTGTGCTAAGTATACTAGGAACAAAGTCCGGCTGATATTTGAGTGCAAAGCCTCTGCTCCAGAGCATTACATGGATGCTTTTAATGTACGATGTAATTGCCAAGAGCAATTTCCGTATATGAATACGCAAAGAAGCATTTAGACCTGCACCTTGGTAACCCCAGAAATAAGGTGCTGAAAAGGCTGAAATTATAAAACAGAAGAAAATAATTTAAGAAATTATCTGACAAGGAGCTGGTTTTGAGAGGAAAGTACAAGTCCGCATGTTCTGCCTTGTTCTTCCTCCCAGAAAAACCATCCTCTGCATTTACCTTTTCCCTGGGCATCTGATCGTCTACCTCAGGCTAGAGAAAACTGATCACAGATGAGACTTGGGAGGCACAGAAGACTCTGGGATGACTCACAGACTACCACTCTTCCTAGAAGACAACCTCATTGACGTTTTCTTCCTTAGCAGCACCTTCACTGGGCAACCATTGCCACAAGCATTTGGAGCAGTTGTTGGAGTCACCTTTACGCCAGTTCAGTCGCTGTCTCTTTATTCATATTTCCCCTTTGGCCCAGAGCTAAGAAAATTCAACATTTTTCTTGAGCACCAAACAAGATCACAAGGCTTTTGTTTACTATTCCCAGAAGCCACTAAAATGCTTAATCAAAATATTTTCATGTAGTATGCTTCACATATTTATATACACATTTTAAAAAATGAAGTAACCTTTCTTCTCAAGAGCCTCAAACAAACAAGAAAACCTAAACTAATTTCACTAGTTATTAAGGTCCATCATAGCAAAAAAATGTAATTCCCTGAAACATTTATTGGTCAGTTTATGCATCATTAAAATGCCACGTTTCATTAAAATGATAGTCTACAGAAGAACAAAGCCTTAATAGTCTGACTGCTCATTAAAAACCTCTAACCACAAGTCTACAGTGTTAACATGGAAAAAGGAGGGTTTTTTTTTTCTTAAGTACTTGTGATATATGCAGCATTTCTTTAATGTAGTTGTTTTCTCACCGCTGCTGTCATAAGACATGGAGCCACGGTAACAACCAGCTCACAACGTGACTTTAATGAAAGGTTTGCAGGCCCACGAAGGAGAGCCTAAGCCCTGAGGGACAGACCTTCGGAGGAAAACTGGCATCGCAGCAGAAGCTGGTTTCCCCATTTCTCATCAGAAGGTCCCCAGACCACTCACTGGCACAACGCAGACCACTCCCACTCATGGGACTACAGTTGGTATTTTCTGTCATAAAAGCAAATTTTTTTTTTTTTTTTTTAAATCTTGTTACTTTACTTTGGTCAAGCACACTTGAAGAAGCTAATCCAATAAACAAAACCAAGCTACAGGAACTGTGCTCTAAAAAACAGCAACAAAAAACCCAGCTTCACTGGTGTTTATTACGTTGACAGTGCATACAAAGCTGAAGTACTTCTAAAGATGACCGCAGACTTAGAAAACGAGGAGACAACACAAGAGCCCCAGCTAAGGGCTCCTGCGCTCCCCTCCCCTCTGCTGACATCAGGGCTGCAGATCATCTTCTGCACGTGATTCAACGTGATGAGGATGTCCTGTGCTGCACATACTGTAAACCAGGAAGCTGGGCTACTCAAAACTAGATCTAGAGGTTATAACTATTTGCATGCTTCTCCAGAACAAAATGTGGGCAGGTTAGAGAACAAAGCATCTCCTCTTTGATCAGTGCACCGTGTCACATTTGAGGTAATACTATAAAAAACTAAGATGATGTTAATTTTACATTTTTGTAGCAAAGACAAATTTTAAGACACTCACTTAGGAATTTTTAAATTTAAAACAAAAAAAGCGCAAGTGTTTCTAGCACAGCTGTATTTTGCAATTCACACAAGCTAAGAAGCTTTCACAAACTTGCTTCTTCAACTGCGAAGCAAGATGCTGCAAGCTTCTATGTTGCCTCTTGCATCACAGAGAGAGAAAAGAAACAACAACAAAAAAAAACCCTTTCCTGTACTCATCCTTCCTACCGAGCCTAACACCGCTAACTAAAATAATGCACGTGCACAGCAAGAAGAGGAAGTCCTGTGGCAAAAGAGGAATTATGTTGAAACAATACATGGTAATTCCGTGACAAGATTATAACAATTCATTTGACATCCACGGAAGGCAGGAAGTTCCCTGTGATCAGACCATTTCTCTATCTGAAATAGGCAAGCAGCAGTAACTCCTCTTACTAAGATCTGTGATTGCAGAGGAGGAAATCAATGCACACTGCGAGGCTTGGTCACTATTTGTTACAAATTATCTACGGAAAATAAACAAACCCCCCAAAACATTTGCCATGAATTGCAAAATTAGCTTTTGAAAAAGCATCCAACTAAAAAAATATTTGCTGAAACACTTGGTATAGCTCTGCCAAGTACTAGTAGGATTAGACTACAACTTCATGAATGCAATTCCAAACCCAAAGAGAACACTTCAAATAAAGAGAAGCGAAAGCAGAAGCATAATGTGAGACAAAGGACTTCCAGCTGTATTTTCATTTGCTAAGACTGAAAAAATTGAGAATTATTTTTGCTTTCCTATCGGTCTAGGAAAAAGGAAACACCAGGATAGACAAAGATTTGTGTATTTGTTTTTTTTCCTGTTTGTTTTCGTTTTTGCCCACAGCAGCAATGAGGGGCAGCTTCCTAAACCTCAGCACCTTGCTGCACCTTTCTGGTGCTCCAGAGCTAAACTTCTCTCAAATCTGTCGTCTCCCTCCAAACCTAAGCTTCCACATTTTCTTCAGCATATCTAGTATCAGAAGACTTGAACCGTTATCTTGCATTTCTCTTCCTGTTTGTTCCCTCCCCTCTTCTGCAGCCTAGGTAGGTTTAAGCTGAGGAGGTAAGCCAGGCCGGGCCACTGCAGCAATACCAGGTAGAAGCAAACTTGATATAAACACGTGCTTAGAAATCAGGAATTTCCAGAGAGAAGATCACCAGATCCATTTTGCACCATGGCTGTAGAGCACTGCAGATACACACTGTGTTTTACCAAGCAGCAGCAGAGTACCTAGCAGACACGAGCAGCGTCAGGGAAGGTGCACGCTGCTTCCAGCAGGGCTGCACAGACCACCACCAGCCCCCACTGCTGCACACCCAGCTGCAGTGCTCATGGGTCCGTGCTGCTGCACTGTGACCTGAGCATACCTTGCAATTTGGCCACAGAAGAACTGAGGGGAAAACAGCTGAAGTTAATCAGCAAGGAGGTTAACACTCCATACACATTTTGGGAACTGGAGGCATTATGTGCAATCCAGTTTAGACATTCCCTTAGAGTTCTGATACGAGGATTAAAGCAGGGCAGAAATGTAGTTTAACAACTGTCAGCCAAAGCATCCAGGGAAGGAATACATGTGGAGACTCTTCAAGGGCACCTACCTTGTTCAAATCAAGATTTAAAGAAATACATATGCATGCATTAGCATATTCAAACACTCAAGGCTTTCAGGCAATGGGAGCTGATGCACTGAAATCACACTTTCAAGGCCTTTCTCTAGAAATGCTGCTCTTATAAACAGCAGGTGCAGGTATGCAAATACAAAGGAAACACAAATTACTTGTAAACAAATACTGTCATGGTCCCTTTATTTAGGGAAAGCTCAGCGGGAAGGTATGAACCAGCAGCCACGTGACACAGGACAGAGTCGGTCCGAGTGCTGCTTTTCCTCAGTGGCAAGCAGGCCAGCACGATGACAACCACCATTCAAACGCATCCAGACATGCTGCATTTGGCAGGGGGCCACCATGAGGAATTTCTGCATGAAAGAAATTCAAAAATGCATTGTTTGGGGAATTTTGCTGGGGGAGGGGGAGACTAAAGCGATTGTCTTAAAGCTACAAGAGCTCAGATGTAAAAAGCCTGGTTTTTAAGACTTGATGATACATTAGTGTTACTACTAGCACAACACTCCAGGAAAGGCTTCCAAAGCACACCACTACACGGCAGCAGTTTGGACAAAGTGAGATCACGAGCTCTTTAATCTCCACATTGAGAAGAAAAAAAAATCTCTAAAGAGCGCAAGAGCCAGTGCTAACACAAGGGCTAACAGCAGCCACCTCTCCCCACACAACTCTGTGTGATCAGAGCACAATACTGATGGTGAGCCTGGGCAATGACTTGGCTGGTTGGTCTTTTTCTTTAAAAAAAAAAAAAAAAATCTATTACCAACAGCTAGGAAAATACAAAAGCTGTGTATTGCTTTTCCGTTTTATTTATAACATATACTGTAAAAACCCAGTTAGAAAGTTTCAGATGAACGTTAAAGAAAACCCACAAGCAGTGTCTTGATAGAGGGACATACATCTTCCAGCATGGGGAGTTTAAAAACCATTCTGAATAAATTCCTTAAATTGTCTACTCTAATCATCCACATAAGTGTCCATCTCAGATCTGAAGCCACTGCGTGGCATCCTATGCCAGAGGACATCTAAGCTTTGTGAAGTAATTACCTTCAAAGGACACCTGCTGCTTTTCTGCTCCATTAGCTTGCCCAAATTTCTTGAAAAATGAGAAGAGTTGAATACTTTTCCTGAACATCACGATGCTCTGTGAACCTATTTCTTCCTTTATCAGTTCAAGTCTTCTCTTATCTCTGTTTCAATACCTCCTCGCATTCACCTTTGTGTGTTCATATCTCTCGTCTCTCTCACTAGGCCTCTGCTTGCTTTTAAAGAAGCAGAGATCAAAAGTTCAGCTGTGCATTCTAGGGACAGGAACCATACTTACTTCACGCTGCAGGTGAGCTAGATTCACCATTTAAAAAATGCCCTAGACTTAGTCTCTGGTTTTAAATAAGTAACAGACATTAAACAGGAACCTCAAACCAGGTGCACCTGAATCCAAATTTCATTTCCTTTGGTTGCAGCAATTATTTTACCAGCCTGAAATTCTGTAGACTGTGGTGCAGCGTCACTGATCCTAGCATCACGCTGTTGCTGCCTGAAAAAAACAAAGGCTGTGAGCCCAGCAAGACATTAGTCCTGTAGCAAGGCATTAATACTGTAGCTAGGTCCTTGGGAAGAATTATTCAACAGGAAAAGGAGTTCTTTCCACAGGCCAGGCTTTCATCAGGGAAAAGGTCAAAACTTGGAAAATCTTCTCACCAGGAGTAACACCCCAGGGTCACTCTGCTAAGCTACCTCTGGCTCTCCTCCCGCAGCATCTGAGGAAGGCTGCTTTGCTGCTTGCACTAAGAAGTGCTGGGCAGAGAATGTTCACTTTCACTCTTAACTTACTTATATACAGGCATAATTAAAAAAATAATGAGCAGAATAAATAGAAAGTAAAGAGAAAGATATGGAAAGAATACAGACCAAAAGAAGGTAAAAGAAAGACTGAGAAAGAGACACCATGCAAAAACAAAACAAAACCAGAATCAAGTGAGGAAGACTTCAACCTGCAAGCAGTGTGGTGGCAGGGTTTTTATAGTGCCTCATAAAACTCAGTATCAAACCTAGTAAAATTCAGAGGTCTATAAAATCAGACCAAGTCTCCCTGAAGACAACAACCTTCTACAAGCTGAGGATGCACGTTCTTTCCACGCCCCAACACGGACAGCAGCACAATCCACGCAACAAAGGCACTGTTATGCCCATATCCACCAAGCAGGGCAGGGCAAGTCCAATGGCCATTCAATGTACGTATACTTCCAAATAAAACCCTCATGTTTTGCTCACACTTGCTCTCTACAAACTTTTCTTCTGCGGTGATCTCCTGCTTTGCTTGACATTTTCATGCGCTCTTTACAGTTTTTGCCCTCTTCGATTCCTTTTTCCAGGTCTTCTTGCTTGTACCATTGCCCCAGCCCAGACAGGCGCTCAGCCTGCACAGCAGCCCACCCGCCCCAGGCAGCAGTGAAACAGGCAGCAAGAACACTGGAACTATGGCACGTCTGTACCGGTGTATGTGCACACACGCAGACACGCACGCAGTGCCACTGCTCAGCATGCACACGCAGCACAAAGTGATGGAGCTGAGCCCGGCCGAGAGCCGGTCATTCCACTCCTCTGATCCCAGTGTCCCCATTAAGCTGCAAAGTGAAATCTAAGCAGCACCCATTAGCTGGAGGAATGCAAATAGGCAGCACATCAGCACACAGGACAACTTCTCAGCAGGAAGGCTGGGAAGGAACAAACCAGGCTTTGCCTCACTCTCAAAAACTTTTTAAGCTCTTTTGGTACCACTAACACCTGGCAGGCAGCACAGACCGATTGTGTTACACAGCACCTGCTACCTCTGCGGGAGTTTTACAACACTGAGCTGAAAAGGTGCAGGTTTTTGCATTTGCTACACACAGAAAAATTAATCTAATGACTATTTTCTCTGAAAGCACACAGAAGATAAGCACCAAGCTGCTGCCCAGCCTCTGTGGGCAGGCACTAAGGAGAACAAGGAGGGGCTCGATGAGGGATCAGGAGGCCGCTCCATGCTTCGGGTTTTCCACAGCCAGGAGACGCCAAGCATAAACAGGGAGCTTGAAAGTAATGAGGCAGGAGGATCATTAAGAGGCAAAGGACCTTTACCTGCAAATACGGGTTCAAAGAGACATTCAGAAAGATTTTTAAGTAAGTCTTGTATTGCAGTACAGCTGTGAACTTTTTTTTAAAAAAAAAAAAAAGTTGCAAAAACTTCATGGTTGTGGAAAAGAAAGAGCCCCCAAAAACAGACGCTAAGAAGACAAGATGGGTTTGGCAGACCCCACTAACACTGCAAGCTAGATGCTGACTTGTCCAGAAGCAGCAGAGCCAACGCTATGACCCCTGCAGCCCTGCACTCCAGGGAGCGGAGCGGTGATGCTGCTGTTCAGAACAAGAGCTGCCACGGCGCTCTGCCAGCGCTCGGCCTTAACGCTGCTGCCTGGCAGCAGGAAGCAGACAGCTGCACGGTGATTCCCTGCAGTGCTGTCTGGGACCAGGAGAGCAGGTTACAAGCATCCTAAAGGCCACCGCTGCTCTTGTGCTGGGTCTTACAACACCAGCACATCGCGTGGCGGGGCCCTGCTAGAAACCCAAGTGCGGCTCCGTACCCACTATCAGACAGCGCACTGCCTCTCCTCTCCAGTGGCTTTAGCTAGATGGGGACAGCCTTCCACACCTTCACACTGCCTGCAGCGAGAGGCAGACTCAGCATACGTAGCACAAGCTGGGCTTTCCTCACGAGCAGTCCTTAAAAATGAAGTCCAACGAAGCCTCTTTTGCCAAGCATGGTCTCAGTAACATCTTGTGAACACAGAAGGGATGCTCTGTACCCTGATTAGAGTGCTATCATTACGTGACGGCTGTCATCTTCCTTCTTCATTCCTGTCCTCGGGAGCTTTTAAGGCAGCAACACACCCCCAGGCTATGGCTTTGTACAGGAGGGTCAAAGTACAGGGAAGGCTGTTGGGGACAGCTCCAGCTGCACTGCGTGCATGCAGTGCCACTTCCTAAGAACTGGCTATTTGAAGGAAGAATGGAAACAAGCTCAGTGCCAGCTGCCTGCAGCACAGCCCAGCAGCCCTCGCAGAGGGGCAGGCTCCTGCTCCGCGCAGCAGCAGCACCCAGTGCATCACCACACACCCCAGCACTGCCTGATGCAAACACTGGCACAGCGCAGCAGAGTAAGGTTGCCACACCTGAGGCTATTGCCATTTGCTGAAACCAGAGCTGGATGATGAACCCAGTGACTTCACAGCTGTGTGTCCCCAGGGCCTGCAGCAGCTGCAGGAGCGTGGCAGGAGCCAGGAACCGAAGCTGGCCCAGGCACGGTGCTGCCGCTCGCATCCCTCCCCACACCCAGAGTGCTGGATCTCTGCAGATGGCCCCGAGCTCATGGCTGAGGCTCAGCAGGGACGCACGGGGAGGCAGGGGAAGCAGCAGCAGCGGGTGACACCGAGCCGACCCCAGCCCTGCACGGAGCCTCACCCGAGGCAGCACGGGCAGCTTGCACAGAGCGCTGAGACCGGGTGCCCCCGGGAAGGGCTCACGAGAAAACCCCCCAGCTCAGGGCAATAGGAACACTCTCTGCCACACTTTTACACCGACACTACACCTGCTCACACACACACACACAGGACGCAGGGCACCGCTGCCACAGGGACAGATGTGCGAGTGCTGCCATGCCCCGCAGACGGGCCCGAAGGAGC
>WBMW01000933.1:342677-427981 GCA_013396635.1 Penelope pileata | reverse complement strand
GGGCACTGCGCCGTGCGCAGCCCAGAGGCGGCCGGGGCGACGCCGTGGGGATCGCGTGGTGCAGGGAGCGAGGCTCGGCCCGGCCTGCCGCTGCGATGGGGCCATAAGCTAGTTCGTGTGGGGAGGTGCCCTCGCGTGCACCGCCAGGTGCCAGGTGGCCATGTGTGGTTGGCCAGCCCAGGGCCGTGCTGAGGGGTGCGTGGTGCCGGTGCTGTCACAGGGCCGGACGAACTGCTCTGGGACATGGGCAGTGTGCAGCAAGCCACTACATAGATTTTACAGATCAGAGCATACATTTGAAGATAAATAGGTGCACAGAGGTGTTTTGAATGGGTGTAACGAGACTCAGAAAGATGCCTCATCTTCCCGAGAGGTTTCTGCTCAGGCCACGCTGCCCAAGCAAGCTGTGACCGCATCATGCTGTGCTGGTGAGAGGCCCCGCCATGAAGGCTTGCTGTCAGAGCTGCCGTGGAGGGAACCTGGACAGTGCTCATCTCAGGTGGGAAGAGGGAAGTGTCAAGCTGGGTATTTTAGATTTGATACAAAACGGAAGGAGGGCTCTGTCACTGCTATTGGAAGTGCTTTCGGAATGAGGAGACAGAAATGGGGAACTGAACCTTACACGCCGCTGAGAGGGCTGTGCTTTACGGACACCAGAACAAAGTGGGGGTCATAAGGAAGGCTGCAAAGCAGAAGGGGGCTCAGAGGTGGAAGCTCATTCTGCCTGAGCCCTCCTATTTCTATTTACACAGCTATTTCTTCGTAGGTCTTTCAGGAAAGCATGACTGGTATGCAGTAGGATTGCATAGTTCAGGGTTTGAGGATTAGCAGAACATTTAAATTGTGGAATAACCTGCTAATGGATAAATTGTGTCATTAGATATTTCATTAGCTGAATGATTACGTAGACAAAAATCGCCAAATTGTCTTTCTTCCAGGGTATGGGGTGCCTCAAGAATGGGACAGGCTCCTAACACGTTAAAATAATAAACCTAAAGGGCATGAGTGGAAAGTAGAAAATAATAAAGTAAAAACCACTTGAATTTAAAGTGTTCTATTTTTTATTTAGTGACTAAAATTTGCATTAAAAGGGCACTATTGACAAAACCATTACAACAAGAACAGCAGTGACCACTATAATTAAAACTATGCATTGGTTTTAGGGGCTTAGAGCTTTTTTGAAACTCGCAGTTTTGGCTACAATTTTTGTGGCTGTTCTCTAACTGAAAGCAGTTGTGCTGCTGGTACAGTTGTAGATCTGAAGAAGGCCTGTCAAGTTTGAAGTAGAAGAAAATAATCTCTTCCTTTAGTTACAAAATTCCAAGTGCATTTCTCATTTTTGAAAAATTAGGATGTTAACAAATCTTGCGCTAGGCACCTGAAATCTGATGAAGCATATCCCTCATGCAGAAGCCAACTTCTACTTTGTTTTTGCTCTGAGAGGGCAAAGCGGCTTTAAGCATGTCCCTGTGTGCTTGAGGCCAGTTGCACCAAAGGCTGAAGGTTCAGACATCAGTGCCTCCACACTGCGACCTGGTCTCAGACTTTCTGTAGGGTTAATGCCCAGCTGGGTGCACCTGAGGAGTCCTATCAGTACCAAATGCATCCAGGCAGTGTGAAATGGCTCTGCCAGTGGCCCCTTTCCTTCTCTTGGGGCAGTCAGTCCTGGTTTTGGAGCAAACGTTATTATATCCGAGCAAACACCGATTGTTATCTTATGAGTCTGGGTGAACCTGCCCGGGTTACTTAGGATTTGTGCTCATAGTTCACTTGGCTGATAGAGCACTGTGTTGCTGAGAGAAGTTTTTTTGAAATAATTGGGTATTTGGTATGATCCCAAAGTGCTTTGAATGTGCTGCTGTGTATAATTGGCTGTAATTGTTCTGTACATTTCCAGCAACATACACAAAATTTCCAAACTAAGATCAGCTTTATGATAATGCAGGATGCTATTAAGCAGTCCGTACTCTTCAGCTGACTGCTAATGTTACTCTTCATCATTAAATTCCAGAGCTCATTTTCAGTGGCTATCATCTCCCCACATTTGTTTTTATTATGCTAATTCTTGAGTTGTTTCAGTGCTGTTGTCTGCTTTTCTCCCCATTCTTGTGTGCTTAGCCTTATCAACTATTGAGCTAGTACACTATTTATAACAGAAAACCAAGTTATTTTCATTCTGTATCCGTAAAACTGATAAAAATGTAAACTATGTTTTCTCGCATTGTAGTCTTTAGCCTCACAGTGTGACATACTGGCTCTGTTTATGAGGTGTTTACTGTCTTCAGCTGAAGCTCTTTTTTCCTTCAGTTCTAAATGTATGTGTTCTGGCAGTGTTGGGATATATGTAGCCTTTTTGCTGTGTGGAGTACTGTGGCGTGTAGGAGTATAAGCCATTCTAAGGCTGGCAGGCATCACGTGCAGAAGTGTTCATTTATGCATAACATAAAATATGACTTCAAGACACACAAAGTGTTGTGTAGCATCTGCATATGTGCATAATGTTGTATAATTATTTTCAGTGCACTTAATGTGATGTATATTTGCTTCCAGTACACTTAGTATGAAAAAACGCTTCTCCAAACATACATGCAGGGCTTTGGCTGATGTTGAGTTTAGCTCAGCACAAATATTCTCAGCCCCAAGATGTGACTTTCTCTGGTCAGTCCACAGGAAAATCTTCTGGATTCATCTTTGAAACAAAGTGTTTGCTAGAAAAGTATTTTATGGGGAAGAAATACTTTCTCCTGAAAAATGTCCATTTTGTAAACTTAGCAACATGGAACTTTAATAAGGCAGACTCAGACCAGATTCACTTTAAACCCTCCCTTTTCCCCAACAAGATCTGTATTATAACTGAGCCAAACCACTTTATTAGTTTCTGGTCTCTTGGGTAGCTGCTTTTCAGTTCCAGCTAGCGAATCTATTCCCCATTCCTGAAGCTGTATCTACTTACCACACAGCAAATTATCATTTATTTGGCAAATGTGACCAGAGAATGTAACTTCAGTACATTTTCAGTGGTTGGGTATTTTTTGTTTGTTAGCTTTTTTAACATTTGTGCAATTAGAATAATTGCTCTTATTAAATTACTTGCCCAGTTAAATAAGTATCAGCTTTTCCTTCCTTTTTGTTCTCCCTGCTCTGATTTAGAACAGAAACTTAATGGAGAAGCCTTGCCTTGTGTGAAAAGAAGCACAAATTGTTTGCATCCAGTTGTAAAAAGGATTTTTTTTTTCCAGAGATGGAAAAATCATTTTCAGATTAGATTCAGCTGTTTGTTTATGATAGTGTTGATGCAGCATGATAACACCCAAAAGAGGCTATGCCAGGAAAAAAGATATTTTAAGAAATAAAGATATACTAAAGTTAGAAAATCCAAGGTGATCCTACTGGCCTTGAAAACCATTAGAAAAGCATTCTAAAGCTGTCTAAATTCTATTAGAATTTCTACATCATTCTACTAGATGAAGATCAGTAGAAATCTGGAAGAGTTTTCCAGTGGAAGTAGTCAAGGAAAAAGGCCTA
Organism: Penelope pileata; assembly: GCA_013396635.1. Lineage (NCBI taxonomy): Eukaryota > Metazoa > Chordata > Aves > Galliformes > Cracidae > Penelope > Penelope pileata. Next base: position 424,456 of record WBMW01000933.1, on the reverse strand, counting down.
TGTATTAGTTGGAGATAATAAGGTTGTGGGAAAATAATATGTGGCACAGTACCTGCAATCACGAACAGTTGGCCTTAGCCTTTATATATTCCCGTCTTCCTAGAAACTCCACGGAGTACACACCTTATCTTTTGTGTATCTGCTAAGCTGTTAAAATCAGCTGACACTAAATCTAAGTGAAGTAGCTTGGTGCTTTGAGAATATACTTGTGGGGAGAAAGGAAAGGCTCATGGGTGAGAGCAAGCATAGAATCACAGAATGGTTTGGGTTGGAAGGGACCTTAAGGATCATTCACCCCTTGCCATGGGCAGGAACACCTTCCACTAGACCAGGATGTTCAACATCCTATCCTACTGAATGCTTTCTTTTACCAGCTGTCACTAGAAGTAACAAGTAAAAAGTAGATGTCTTGTGATGAGGCTGTTATTGCAGGGAATAAAGAAAGATTTGTTTTTCTTCATGAATCATCAGAGAAAATTTTTAGAGTAGCATTGTTCAAAGTGATTATTGAGTTGACATTTCTGAATATTGTGTTACTCTGTGAATACTATGAAGAGTTCACTTGCAACAATCCAGTTTCAAAGTTTTAGAATAGAAGAAAAAAATAGAAAAAAAGGTCATTGACTGTTGGTAGAAAAAAAGATCATTGTCTTTTTTGATCCAATTTTATGCTGCCAGGTCTATAAATTACGATGTGCACCTGTGTTCAGTATCAACAGAGGTGAGCAGCAGATGTGGCAACTGCCTCCTTTCGAGCTAGAAGGCCTCCAGGCATTTCATAAGGCACTGGAGGGACCTATATTCAGGCAATTATTTCGTGATGCACAAAGTCTTCCAACCAGTAACTTCAACTAAACGGATTGCTTGGGGTAAGATGGGTCAGACTCAAAAGGTTGTAGTAAATGGGTTTATATCAGGCCAGCAGCCAGTCACAAGTGGAGTTCCACAGGACTCTTCAGTGTTCTAATAAATGTCTTTTCTGTAGGACTTGAAGGTTAACTAAGTAAGTTTGGAGACTACACTAAATTAGGAGGAGCTCCCTCAGTGGATGAGACGCCTTGCAGAGACATCTTGACAAATCATTAGAGGGCTGGGGAATCATCAACTAAATGAAGTTTAACAAGACTAAGTGTCAGATTCTGCATTTGGGACAGAGCAACCCTGGATGTAAGTACAGAGTGGGGGATGAGAGGCTGGAGAGCAGCCCCATGGAAAGGGATCTGGGGGTTCTGGCTGACAGCATGTTGGATATAAGTCAGCCCTGTGCCCTGGCAGCCAGCCGGCCCAGCCGTACCCTGGGGTGCCTCCGGCCCAGCGCTGCCACACGAGGGAAGGGATCGTCCCGCTCTGCTCTGCGCTGTGCGGCCACACCTCGAGCACTGTGTACAGGTTCAGGTGCCACAATATGAGGACATAGAACTATTAGAGAGTGGCCAAAGGAGGGCCATGAAGGCGGGGAAAGATCTAGAGGACAAGATGTATGAGGAGCAGCTGAGGCCCCCTTGGTTTGTTCAGCCCAGAGCAGAGGAGGCTGAGGGGAGGCCTCATGGCGGCCTACAGCTGCCTCACGTGGGGAGCGGAGGGGCAGCGCTGAGCTCTGCTCTCTGGTGACAGTGACAGAACCCCAGGGAACAGCATGGAGCTGCGTCAGGGGAGGGTCAGGCTGGGTGTTAGGAAAAGTTTCTTCACCAGAGGGTGGTGGGGCCCTGGACCAGGCTCCCCAGGGCCCCAGGCTGCCTGAGTTCATTCAAGAAGCATTTGAACAATGCTCTCAGACGTAGGGTTTGAATTTTGGGTGGTCCTGTGTGGAGCCAGGCGTTGGGCTTGATGATCCTTGTGGGTCCTTTCCAGTGTGGGATATTCTATGATTTTATGATCTTTTGAGGATCTTCAAGTGAAGGTCTTCCTGTTCTGCAGTGAGGAAGATGGCTAACAAAGACCTATTCCAGTCAAAATTATAGTGCTGATTCCTCTCCAAGCTAACTTCTCAATTAGTGTGTGAAAGACACTGTTGTGACTTCTCTATGTAGTGTAAAATAAAAGAATGTTAAGTACTCAGTAACTAAGCTGAAGACTGACTGCCTTCTCATCCTATCTACATGCCAAGTTATTGTCTTTATTAGAAGCAGTAAAATTCCTTTTTAGGCATAAGAAATGAGAAACAGTAGAGGCATGACCTGAAACAAGAAGTGTGTGCAAAGTCCTTCCAAAGGCTTTGCTGACAACTCCCTTTTCCAAAGGACTGATTTCAGATATATGCAGCTTAGCAAAGCAACTTGAGTATTCGGATTCTTCCCACAGGTAGACTGTCTTTGCTCTTTCCTTGCACTCAAAGAGGGCACACCAAAAAGTCCACAGTCAACTTCTCCTGAAAACAATCCACAAAACCCCAAACATTAGTTGAATAGTAGTTGAAACATTTGCAGGTTAGCTGAAAAGAAGAATAAATACATCACATTTTTCTCTTTAGCAACTGCCTTTTCTTTCCTGCCATTCAGACTGTGGTATATTTATTTTACACGGAGAAGTTTTAGCAGCTAAGAATAAAATACTGATCCATAGTGAAAAAAAGCATTGTTCCTAAGTAAGATGCATTAGTAACAACTCATACTATGGATTTTAACATCATATTTCAGCCTTGAATACTTTTCAGACCAGGAAAGGAAAGCAGAGCCTTTGACTACTGTGCCCCAGAAGGGCAGAATGGCCATAGCATTGTGCTGTGCTCCTGCCTTGGGGTGTGCCATGGTGAGCAGCCAGGGTTCACTCATCCCACTTGGAGTCATGTTCTCCTGCCCAGCAGCAGCCTGGAGCCACAAGCTTGTCCTGTCCTGGGAGCAGTTTCATGTGTCTTCCTGAGGTGAAGTCTCCTTGCCAGGGAAAGGAAATGTCTGGGAAGTGTGTAGGTACCTAGCATGAACCTAAGATTCTTCTGCTTCAGCAGGCATTCAGGAGATGTCCAGCTCAAGATACTGAACAGTCACATTATTAAATCTGCAAACCAGAAGTATCACAGAATTCCCAAGACAGGATCTGTTTTCTTACCCCATTTTGTGTGTCTGTTCATTGCCTGGCAGCTTTTTTTGTGTTGCAGCTCTGTCTTCCTTAGTCTTTCAATTTTGTTACTATGGTTTAAATTATGGTTAATTGATGAGTAGTGGGAGTAGTCAATATTTACTGGAGGCTTTTGTAACAATGAGCCAAATGAGAATAATCCCCTTGTGCTTTAAATGGCCATGCATATAGGTGTTTGTAGCTTTGATAAAACAGTGGTGGAAACAACCTAACCTTCAGGAAGAAAATGAGATAGCAGAGTAGGATGTGATAAGAGCTTTTCAGAAACTTCAGTGAAAGCTTTCCAAGCTTCTAAGTAAGTCCAAAGTCTTAAAAAATAATATGGTGTAAACACTTGATCTTTTTATCAATTTGAAGCAGGGACGGTCACAAAAAGATTGTATGAAAGGTTTCTTCTGTTAACTTATCTCCAAAGTACTAAGTCCCAGAGAGCAGCTTAATCTGAAGAACTGCATCCAGTTAGATAGACCGAGGCAGTAGGCAAGTACTCTTTGGTATTTTACTAATAATCAGGACATCATTTTCCTTAAAGAATAATCCACTGTTCACAAGGCAAGAGAAATAACTTATAGGCTTTTATATAATAGTACTACTTAGCATTGGCTGCAATTGTAAAACTGTTGAAAAGCAATCTCAAACTTGTATTGAGTGGTGCACCTTAGTTCCTGAGTGACCTATGGCTCCTGATGGCCAGTGGAGAGAAATCTATTTTCACACATAATATTGCACAATAGTACTTTTTTCAGGAGTATATTGAAAACCAGGGTACCTTAAGGAGTGGAGAAAATAGTCCACTAATAATCACACACTAACTAGTTTCCAAAGATCAGTCACACCTTCCTCGGTTGCAAGTTTATCTCCACGTCTTTAATTACCAAGTGTCTTCATCTCATACACTTCTTATTGCATATTGTGTACAATCTACTTTATAAGGAGTTCAAAGTTCTACTGAAAACCTGAAAATTACTGGAAATGCATTCTCCTCTTTTTGACAAACTTGGTTGCTTGGTGATTTTCTAAAGGTTTCAGGCAGAGCTTGGTGCAAAATCAAAATAGTAAGAAACCTTGAAAGAGGAGAACATTAAGAGAGAAAATCAGTACTTATTATAACGTATTCTTTGTGTAACTGTTACCACCATTCATACCTCCTTGGTGTTTCCACCAGACAAGTGTCTCTTCCACAGAAAAGTTAGAGAAGTGTTGTGGACTCCATTTCCAAGAGACGTAAAACACAGGATGCTGAAAATGCCACCTTTGAAATTTCACTAAGTGGAATAACTGATACAGTTTTAAAAGTTGGCCTAATATTTAGTGTTACGGCATTTTTTAATATGTTTTTATCAGTTATCGCACCTCCGAGAAACCGGCAAATGGCAGCAAGCATAAACAGTTCTAGTGTACAGGCAGACGAACTGAGGAGCAGAGATGTCAGGGTGCTTCAGGTGGGATCCAGGATGCTTCATTTAAGTACCTAGAATAATGATTGCTTTACCTTAATTGTAGGTCCCCAGCTCCAGGGGCTGCGCCAGTTACCTTAGGATAAGAGCCCAAGTTTCTCACAAACTACACTGTGAAATTACCGTGTAAGAAAGAGTAGTGACAGGAATATGTGGACAGAGGTGCTGGGACTCCAGGTGGTGAACTGGGCAGTAGCTCGCCAGACATGGTATGTTGCCCTGTTTTCTCCTGTCTCCTCTGCTTGCACCGGCACTGTCATTTGTGCGTCTGTGTAGCTAACTGGAGCCAGGAACCATTTAGTGGCATCCTTGCCCCGTGCCAGCTTTACAGGAGAGAGCACCATTCCAAAGAGGACTGTTGAAAAGGTCAGGACTAATGAGAGAGTGGTTGGGCAAAGCTGTTTATTCCCTACCAAACTGCTGACGTCAGACTTGGACTTGCTGATGGTGACCTACTGATCTCCTGGTGCAGAAGGTCAACAGAGCGGGCAGATGGTGTGTGCTGTCTCCTCACCTTCTCTGGCTGGTTCCCTTGGGAGGCTTGACAAACCCTATTCCCCTTGCTGTTCAACCGCTGATACTAAAGCTATGGTCATAAAATAGTGAAGATATGCAAATAGCTTTTAAAACAGTGCTACGCCTGTGTATGTTTGTGTCTGCGTTAGTAACATTGCTTTGTGCAAGGTACACATTTCAGTGGTTTATTCCCCATTTCAGCTCAGACTCTACTATATATATGCCTGTCATATGGCATTCATGAAGATTTTAAGTATGATGAAATAGTTGATGCTTAGCAGGTGAGGTAAGAGTTGGAACCCAAACCAAGCTTAGCATTAGTAAATCCCTAAAGTCTACATTGTTTGAGTATGAGGTTTATAGAAAATAAGTGCCTGATTTTTGCTCAGTGCCTGTAAATGATTATACGCCTCAGACTGTAACCCTTGCTAGTACTGCCAGTAACAATAACATAGCGTCCATGTGGTAACCCAGTAGTTCACATCCGTATCTTCTTTAGTCTTTGCCCAAATCCCCATTTCTGCGAAAGAATGCATTAGACACAAAGATAAGAGTAGAGGAAATTTAACCCTTGCCCCAAATAACCTGTAATATACTGTAATGTTTTATCACAGGAACTGTACTTTGCACAGTTATGTAAAAAAGACAGTATCTGCTTGCCAAACACGCCGCACTCCCATGCCTGGTGGTGCTTGCAGCAGGGCTCCTGTCTGTTTAGCCCATGGGGTTAGCTGTGATCACCTGGTTCTTTCCAAACCTAAGGCCATAGGATGCATTGGTGATCTTGTTCCAGGTGGAGACAGTAAGGGCAGTGCCAAGGCAGCAATGCTGGTGTGTTTTGGCTCCAGCATAGATCCATGCAAAATGCAAAGGGGCAGAGAAGGCTGAAAGGTTCAGACAGCGTGGGCTATTCTAGTCATACAACTAGTACAATGACCATGCTCCATGCTGAAAATAATTTAATCTAATTCTAGTTATTTTCTTCTCAGACTTGGACCCTAGGAATTGTGGTACTTTTTAGCCTCCCCTTTGGTATGTGTGTGTGCAAGCTTTGGTCCCATTGATTATTCCATGAGAAACCTTTCTACATCTCAAATTTCTCATGACTCTTGTTCTACCAGTCTGCTCTAATCTTTTTTTCACAAGAGCTGTATAATACTGTGGCACTCCACCAAGGAAAAAGCTTTAACTTAATCATGAAATAGTTGCTCAAAATCCCAAGTAGAATCCTTTTTATGACTATATGTAACAGAAGATTAAATTTATTAGTGAGCCAAAGCATGTTCCAGGCATCTCAAAGTCAACCATGCTCTCAGCTAGGTCACCAAATACTAGTGAAGTAGAAACATCAATATGCTATTCTCATTCTGAATAAACAGACCTACTAGATAAAAAAGGAAATCTTGGTCTTCCATTGAGTGGTTCAGGTGGTCAAATAATTTTACATCCTACTTGTATCTTTCTTTGTCAACTTGTATTCCTAGAAAGATCTTCATCTCCTGAAAAGAATGGGTGAACTATGAGCTCAGTAGCCCTGCTTACTCCCTGTGAGGAGCTGTATCATTCTCCAGGTTATTGTCTCATCTGTGCTCCCATATGCTGTGTAAACCCTGCTGTTAGGAGATGTAGCCATGGGCTGTGGACTGCAGTAGCTTTGGTGGTGTTACCACACTTGATTCTGCATGTGTTGCAGAAAGACGTGCTCCTAATTGACCAAGAAGGTTGCCTGGAGGCAAAGACCAAGTTCTTGTAAGACAAAGGTACTGCAGCTGAAAAGAAATGCACAGCTCTCGAGGGATGTCAAGGTGTTTTGGAAACACCTCATTGGATGCTATTGTACATTTTAGACCTCTAAACCTCTGAAGTTTTCTCTTGAAGTTCTTATGTTATGTTCACCATATATCACATTGTTGCTCAACACTGAGCCAAGCTGACTAATTACTGATGGGTTGCAGATGGCTGTTAAGACAAGTCTATAGGGCAAGTAACAGAGAATTAGTGTCTGCAACAAAGCTGCCATGGGTAGGTTGCACGTTTGGGCTTGAGATGATCTAAAAGCTCATTTCCACATATGGGAAAAGGCTCTTCGCTCTGCTCTCTGCTCTCCTCACCTTGGCCCTCCTCCCCTCACTTGCACTGGCTTGTGTTTTTTTGACCCTGCACCAAGCCAATTCAATTTACTGGAAACTAAAGAAGATTAAACTGGAAAAAAGGTGAATCATTTTGTGAGAGTGTATGGAGTTGACCGAAACCGTGATGGTACTAAAGAATGCTAGAGCTAATGCTAGTGGATAGGACTGCATGCTGGGCTTGGATCTCAGGAAAGAAAGAGGATGAAAGGAAACAAGATCTTTATAGCACAGGCAAACTGGTAAATTAGCTTTGTTGTAGTGTGCCACTACTTCTGAATGACAAACCACCAAGTTCTGTTCCTGCACAGTCCTCTTTTAGCACCATTCTGCATGTACAAGTTTTTTTTTATTTGCTGTTACAGATTTATCTTTCACAGAGTGAATATATGTGGATAGCATTCTGACTACAGTATCGCAGATCAGCCAGTGTGACAGAGGCAAGAAAGCTTTGTTCTAAATGGAGATTGTCAATAAATTCTGGATGTTTTGTAAGCTCATTTCTCAGCTCCTTGCAAGAGATAACCAGATAACTGCGATCTCTCTTGCCATCTCCTTACGATCTCAGTAGGCTTTCTTTATCCCCTGCTCCCTTTTTTTTTTTTTTCTTTTCCTTCTATCTTAGATTTCTGGAAGCAGATCAACTTTTCATCTTCCTTTCAAAAATCTCTAAAGAAACTGTGAAGCTAGACAGCAAATAAATAAATAAATGTACTGCTCCAGAGACTTTTTGTGATTCAGTCAAAGAAAAAGAAGGAAAGCTAATGATTGTCAGCAAGTAGTGATCACTTCAGTGTTTAAAGTGTTTTTCAGATTAACTCAGACATTTTCTTTTTCTGCTGAAGTCAACGTCAATGTTTCCATTGGCTGCAGTTGGAGGAGTTTTAATCTCATAAATCCTGAACAGTTCCCTTTTTCAACCTGAAATAATAAAACATGATATTATTTCAGAACTAGGTCAGTTATCTAATATGTGGATTCATCATTCATTTTAACACTTATCTGACTGTTTCCTCGTTCTTCTGCTAATGCTGGTTAAAAACAAAAGGCACCTCCCAAGCTATCCTCTCTTGAAAGGTTGTCTAAGGTTTTCTTTTCCACTTCTTAAGCTCTGTGGGAAATAGAGCTTCAGGCTCATTAAAACAAAAACACAGCAAGAACAACACATGCTCCTCACGCAACTGCATCTTGGGGTGAACACCACAATGACTCGTTGCCTTTGGCACCCTGCATCACATAGGCAGGTGCAGCGGGCAGGTATGCTGGAGCACGGGGTGCAGGGCAGCAGATGGTCTACGCATGTTAAACACTGACAGCCTCAGTGAAATGGCTGGTAGGGACCAAGGCAGATGCCTGGACATGAGCTGCCCAAGGTAGCCAAGCCATTCACATGGTTCTGCAGATACAATATAGGATCTCTTATACCCCCATGCCCTCTGTGTTTGCAGCTGGAGGCTAGGCACAATATCCTAGGGTACTCAAGTGGTAATCCACATGTTGAAAACCTGCATCTTACTTGTAGATGCCCTGGCACTACTTTGTGAAGAAGTCGTGGTGGAAAGATGTAGCCCACACAGAGAACACATTTGTCTTCCTCAACGGATTATTCTCTAATACCTTTAAATGAATTACAGATTTCCACTTTGCCTTCTTTTTGAGAAACAGGGTATTTGTGTTGCTTTCTTCTTTGCACCTTTGAGCAGTTTGGAGGTTCCACCATGCAGCTGCTATTGCCACAGGCAGCTCTTTGCTTGGTGCTCCTGGTGCCACAAATGCGGCCTTCAGGCTGTCTCCTGGGAAGCAGGAGGACTGGATGCTTTGCCTTACTCCCTGAATTTTGACCAGTCTGCCCACCTTCAGGATCCTTCTAAAAGAAGTCCCTTCTTCTATGGGCATGCATGTAGGTGTTGGATATGGTGGTCAGTTCTGGGATAGATCCAGGTTTTCAACTTCACATTTTGTGAAGGCATTTTCTGAGGCATTTTTCTGTACTCTGCAGATATACTCTGCAGTCAGTCAGAAAAGTGGCAGCATGGGGTCATTGGTTGAACTGTGCCCAGTGAGAGTACAAGGTGCACGTCTTCTGGGGCTGAGCTGAAAGACACTATTCCCTGAAGGGTCTTGGCTGTGGTTGATGCAGAATATGGAAAGCTTTAAAGTTGAGTTGGGAAGTTGAAAGGAGAGCAGGATTAGTGCCACAGCTGGATATGTCACAGCCTGTGGAAGACAAGACCTGAAAACAGGGTTTCCACAGCTTGCTTGGTCTTCATTTTTTTTTATTTTCTTGTCCTGGAATACGGAGTCTCAGCACTCAGCTTCAGCTGAGTATTATCAGGAATTGAAATTCCAAAATAAAATATTATATTTTTAATTTTCTATTCAGAGCAATGTTGAGAAAGGGTTCGGTAAAACGATGCAGGGTGCCGCTCTCTGAGTGACAATGCTAATAAAAATCCTGGCTAGACCCTCATTAAGGAGCCTCTGCTGTTCCTCAGCACTCAGTGAAGCAGGGATCTCTTGAAAGGAATGCTAGTGCAGTTGTACCATTAAAAAGGTGTACTATAATGTATACATAGCAGGGTGTCACGTTGAATTAGTTCTTAATTCTAGTGTTTCATGGTGCTACAGGGATTGACTTCGCAATGTTAATTTTCATTCGGTGCAGGTCCATGTGTGTTGTGGTTCATAGGCTTACAGAACCACTTGAACACATGCATTGAGAGGCTGTTGTCCCCAAGGAATCAGTCCCCAAAGAATGCTACAACATGTGTTCCCACTGCCTTTCACGCATTATTTACTGACAAAGAAACCTTTTTATTCCCTGCTCCAGAAGAAGTTGAGATGAGCTGAATGCAAAACTGCCCAGCAATTTGCTTCTCATCATTTCTTTGCGATACATGTGTACCTCCTGCAGCTCCGTTCTCCCTGCCCAGCCTCTCCCTGCAGGCTTCTTGTGCTCATCCTTGCCTTGGGGCCTATGTGACAGCGCAAGCCTGGCCAGGCCTGAGCAGCCACAGGTGCTGGGGGGGGAGGCATCCCCCTCAGCCCTGCGATCCAGGGGCCTTCCACCTTCTCAGGGTGGAGCAGCAGGTTCTCCTGGGCAGGTACGACCTGCAGTCATTAAGTGTCATTAAGTGCCGGGAGTTAGAGGAGTTTCACATACAGCACAGCACCCTCCTCTCCAAATTTTAGATTTCCTACCAAATTCATAGATCCTGAAGAGCTTCCCAGAGGGTCAGCTGCAGGAGTTTTGACATAGGAAACATGGCATGATTCCCACCTGCTCTTGTTCTCATATTCTCAGCAGTAGCAAACATTTTTGTTAATTTTAATGATGGGCACTCTTAGCAATAGGAAGGATGAAAACTTTCAGCTGAATGAAAGCCTTACAAGGTCAGATGAGGATTTTCAGACGTTAGCTGCTAGACGCCCTTTCCTGCAAATGCTGTTGGGAGCTCTGTTTATGGTACCAGCCAGAAAATGCTCGGTCAGAGTATTTTGGCTCCTGTCCTGATTTTATCGTGTTATCTTTCCCTAAGGCATACCATTTCATTTTCTCACTCTAAATAAGGATAATAGCTGCTTAGGTGTTCAACAAGGTATTACGCTTGTGTTTGTGAAGGAAGCACGTCTCAGATTTCTGCATTTGATAACTTGTCCCACTTGTACACTGACTTCTGCAAGACCCACAGATCAGCAGCAGAATAAAAAAGAGAATTAAATCTGAGAAAGGGATCAGAAGGCAGAGACTTTCCTGGTTCATGGGGAAATGTTTGCTTCATGGAGGAATGTTTGCATTGAGGATATCGTCTACTGTAAATATTCTCATCCTCTTGAAACTGTGAGAGATCTACCAACAGAAACTGCGATTTTGAAATGGAAGAGTTATTTTGGGAGGTGGTACCAAAAGTAATTGCCAAAAATCCACAGGAATATTTAGTTTTTCTCCGATAAGTGCTGTCCTGGATCAAGCTATGCTTCAGCTACTGACCCAGCAGTAGGATCTTTACTTCTGAAAGTTTAATGCTACTTTGTAGGAATCCAGTAAGCTGCTGCCNGGAACTTCCTGTGCTCCAGCTTAAGGCCATTGCCCCTTGTCCTGTTCCCACTGACCACCGAAAAGAGGTTCCCCACCTCCATTTGCCTCCCGCACCAACAGAAACTGCCATTTTGAAATGGAACTGTTATTTTGGGAGGTGGTACCAAAAGTAATTGCCAAAAATCCACAGGAATATTTAGTTTTTCTCCGATAAGTGCTGTCCTGGATCAAGCTATGCTTCAGCTACTGACCCAGCAGTAGGATCTTTACTTCTGAAAGTTTAATGCTACTTTGTAGGAATCCAGTAAGCTGCTGCCTCTCAGCAAAAGCTGATGGTGCCCTCTGGACAAGCCAGCTAATTCCTCTGGCACCAAATAGCTGTTCTTATTCTCTCCTAAAATCTCAGCTTTCTGCTTCAATCTCAGACTGCTTAGCAATGAAAGCAGCTAACATTTGTGGATGGGTTTCCCTGTGGTTGTTCTCTGTGTATCTACGTGCCATGCTTTGGTTATATGTAGCCGTTTATAACCACGGCTATAAGGCTGTTGTGGCAGACACACAGCATCACAGCATCACAGTAGCAGTACAATGAAAGCCAGGTTCCTTGGTAGTTGGAGACCCACTGTGATGCCATTTGGAGTAATCTGAGGCTCAAATCTTCTTCTTTAAGAAAACAAATGAACAGATCCATTTTATGAGTTCATTTTATTTTTTCTGCTGACATATCAACAAATGAAGCCAAAAAGGTATGGACTTTGGGAGGAAATCAATCCATTTCTTATCTGCACACAGCACCGGCTGGTCCCATACTATGTAATGATATTTCACTGCGCTAATAAAAAAGAGCAGTGACTCAGCATGTGCAGCTCGTAATTCAATACCCGGTGAAAAGTTTGGACATCACGTCCACATTTCATCCTGATGTTAATGTGTTATCTCAAAAGAAGTCCAAAGGACAGCCTTCTGGAATGCGAACAGATGGGTGTCTTTATCCTTGATAAAGCAGACAAGCTGTCTGCTTTTTTTCCAGTTGGCACCTGTTCTTCCTAAATAACTTTAATTTCTCTTTTGAACTGATAGATCAAATGTGCCACAGACCTAGCACTTTCCTACCAAGAGGTGGTAGAAAGCAGTATAAACCAGAAAAATGGATAATTGTGACAATTGATATTTTCTCTTCTGACTAATGAGTTGGTTTATTTCAGTTCTTTGCACTGTAAATTATTTCTAAAAGCTTCAAGTGGAAAATCCAGATGTAAACAGACTCCCAGTACTTACAGGCCGCACAGCTTCCACAGTGGTTCCAGGAGAAAAATAGTCACAGGAATGAAACACATGGGAAACTCAAGGGACTTTATTTTTGAAGCACATTCCTGTTTGTGGGTTAGGGTTAGGCAGCCTTGAGATAACTCCCACAGAACTCACATTGTAGCGGTAGCTACAGATCGATGCCCGGGTCAATGAACAGCGTGGCCCAAATCTACTAAATCATTCCATTTCACAAAGAAATGAGAATTTGTCAAGTTGCTTAGTCCCTACCAACTCTGTATGCTGTTACCCATTTAGTAACAGTCCTCTCTAAAAATAAAAGTTCAGGCTCAAGTTAAATTTCATCTAAATTTGAAAAGACAATTTATTAGTGACATGGTGCTAAATTTGCAGAAGGAAGTCCTTGGACAACTGTTGCGTTGATCTCTGCTTCTCTGCAAAAACAAGAAGCCCTGCTCTCAGGCTATGATGAGGCTCACGTTCCGTGTGCCCTTCCATAATGAGAAAGGTCCCTCTCATTTCTGTCCAGTCATGCTCTGTTGGCTCTGTTTCACATGAGCAAACTTGCTAGCAAACCAGTAACTTCGTATTTGCACATTATGCTGGACATAAAACGCCCAGAGCCACGTGGTGCTGGGACAGGATGCAGTTGCTCAACTCCGTTGTGCTATCAGCATGAGAAAGCTGGCTGTCCTTCACCGGGCTAATAAGAAACAGCGCTGAAGACGTTGGTGCTGAAGTCTTCATTTTATTAAAAATGTTTGTCTTTCTAACACAATGTAAGGAATGCACTCATTTTTCTGATTTTTTCCCAATTAAAATTCCCTAATGCTGTGTCAGTTTACAACAACTCTGAGTGGACCCAGCAACTTGAACTGGATTTTTTTTTTTTAGTGTTGAGAAAGAAACTCAGTACATGTTGAACAGAGCTGTGGAGCTCTTGTAGATCTGTACTGTACACCTCAGTGGGGATTTTGTGGGCAAACTCCAGGCTTGCAGAAACAGAGGTATGTGGTAACCCAAGCTGAACTCCAGAAGGGGCACATAGGAGAAAGCTTTGAGGTCCTTTACAAGTTAAGGGGTGTTTTTTTTTCCTGTTTTCCAAAAGAGATAACTAAATATTTTCATCTTGTTGAAACCCATGTCTCGTGTGACTTCTCTTTCATCTTCTGGCTTTCAGCACTTGTTTTTTTACCTTTACTAGAAAAACATACATTAATTCCTGCAAAAACTTGCAAAAGACAAAAGGATAAGCAAACTATGTTCAGCTCTGTAGAAAAAGACAGCTTGTTGGTACTTGCTGTCAAGCAGCGTGCGGTGGTTTCAGCTGCTGGTGGTGCCACCAGCGCCGGGGGGCCTTGTTCTGGCTGCCCACACACATGCAGGGCTGCTGAGCAGATGGAGAGGGCTCAGGAAGAGGCAGAAAATGGCCCAAGGTCTGGAAAACCTGCTGTATAGAAAGCTGTTACAGCGATAAATTAATTTTCTGAATTTACTTTTTCAAAGTAAAAAGATGCCTCAACTTGAAACTCACTGCCTTTTTTTCAGTACGTTATCTACTGGAATGAGCAGTTGTGAATTGTACGCAGGAGTCGTTACGTGCAGCTTTATGCGGTTTATTATGTGGGAGATCAGACCTTAAATATTTCAATCTGATGTACAGGCATGGAATCTAGAGCAGACTGAATGAGACAACAAATTAGTCATTGAATGTAGCATCTCCCACTGTGGAAATATGCACAAATATGTTTTTATTTTCTCACCTTTACCCAGCACTGTTTGATTTTTCAGCCTAGCATCCCGAGGAAGGAAGGCTTTGGTGATCTATCTGTCTGCCTGTCCCCCTCTACTAACTTTTACACTGAGTGCCAAAGTTTAACGCCCTGCAATGGTATGGCACACAGCTCAAAGGCGTTAGGAGTCGTTTCACCTAAGTTTAGTCTTCAGACATAGTATTGGCATGTGTATCATAGTATCATCTGAGGTAGTCACCTTAGGTTCTCCTGACAGTCAGTGGAGACCAGCTGGCACTCTTCAACCAGATTGAAGTGACCTGATGTAGATGGCTATTTTGGGATGGGATGAATCACAAGCTGAGAGTGCCTTTCTCTCTGTACTGCTTCGTTGGGATGATCGGCTGAGATGAAGTACAGCCAAACAGCGGAGTTTTCTCTGAGACTTCTGAAGACCGGATCTATGTCAGCAGTTAAATTTATGTCTCCACTGAGGCCAAAGCTGCGGTGCGTGCTCCCTGGCCGTGGCTGCTGGCTGCTGGCTGGCCGCTGCGGGCATCAGGCTGGCAGCCAGCACTCATCCTTGTTGGGAGCCAGGGGAGCTCATGGTGCCCTCCCCCCCGCTCGCCTCAGGGATGTGCCAAGGAGATGAGTGCACTGCCGAGGTGAGGAGAAAGTCATGCAGAGCTTTTGGGTCAGGAGAGCTGTCAGAGTTATTGTGTTGAGTGGGTAAGAAAATAATACACTGGTTTGTAAGAAACAAGTCTTTACCGGATTTACTGCTCACAGAAGCAATTGCTTGTTCCCATGAACTCACCACAACTCTGCATGCTGTGACTGCTCAGATAAAACCACTTCTAAAATAGCCCTTTCATCATTCAGAGGCCAAGCCCTACCTCTGATCAACACATGGTGCCAATTTCCATTTCCAACTTGACAATTTTCAAACAGGCACTTCTGTGTTTTTCCTCATTGCCACTCTCTCTTCTCAGAAAAAGTCACCATAACACTTGCAAAACCAACTCATCCTTTTCTCTGAATTTTCCCAGGGCTGCTGCTGATGACTGAGTGGCTGCTCTGCTGAGACTGCTGCCCAGACTGACTGTCTCCATTTCCTGTGCTGTCCATCTGACGGCTCCTGCTCCAAGTTCTCTGCGTCAGAGCATCTCTTTGCTGTGCGCAGTGAATGTTTTAGTCAACAAGCCTACATCTGTAAAATACATGGTATTGCAAAGAAATAAATAAGAATACATTTGTGTTCTGATTCTCTTCTGGGTGTGTGTATGTTGGTGGTGCTCATTCTAAAATGCAGGGTCTGGGCGTTGTTGTAGCCATGTGCTCCCCACTGCAATATTTTCTGGTTAATCTCAGCCACTTGGTTGTTTGCAGGAGAGTGAGAAGCAGGATGGAGCTGTCCCTGCAGGAGAGGCAGATGCTGGCAACAAAGCATCTCACAGGAGGAAATCATAGAATCATAGAATCATAGAATGGTTCAGGTTGGAAGGGACCCCAGAGATCATCTTGTTCCAACCCCCCTGCCATGGGCAAGGACACCTCCCACTAGACCAGGTTGCCCAAAGCCCCATCCAGCCTGGCTTTGAATACTGCCAGGGAGGGGGCATCAACGACTTCTCTGGGCAACCTGTTCCAGTGTCTCACCACCCTCACAGGGAAGAATTTCCTCCTTATATCTAGTCTAAATCTACCCTCTTCCAGTTTATAACCATTACCCCTTGTCCTGTCATTATCTATCCTTGTAAAAAGCCCCTCCCCAGCTTTACTGTAGGCCCCTTCAGGTACTGGGAAGGCTGCTATCAGGTCCCCCCGCAGCCTTCTCTTCTCCAGGCTGAAGAGTCCCAACTCTCTCAGCCTGTCCTCGTAGGGGAGGTGCTCCAGCCCTCTGATCATCCTCGTGGCCCTCCTCTGGACCCGCTCCAACAGCTCCACATCCTTCTTGTGTTGGGGGCCCCAGAACTGGACACAATACTCCAGGTGAGGTCTCACGAGAGCAGAGTAGAGGGGCAGAATCACCTCCCTCGACCTGCTGGCCACGCTTCTCTTGATGCAGCCCAGGATGCGGTTGGCCTTCTGGGCTGCAAGCGCACACTGCCGGCTCATGTTGAGTTTCTCGTCAACACACACCCCCAAGTCCCTCTCCTCAGGGCTACTCTCAAGCCATTCTCCGCCCAGCCTGTATGTGTACTTGGGATTGCTCCGACCCAGGTGCAGGACCTTGCACTTGGCTTTGTTGAACTTCATGAGGTTGGCATGGGCCCACCTCTCAAGCCTGTCCAGGTCCCTCTGGATGGCATCCCTTCCCTCTGGCGTGTCGACTGCACCACACAGCTTGGCATCATCTGCAAACTTGCTGAGGGTGCACTCGATCCCACTGTCCATGTCACTGACAAAGATGTTAAACAGCACTGGTCCCAGTACCGATCCCTGAGGAACACCACTCGTCACTGGTCTCCATTCAGACATTGAGCCATTGACCGCCACTCTCTGAGTGCGGCCATCCAGCCAGCTCCTTATCCAGCGAGTGGTTCGTCCATCAAACCCATATTTATCCAGTTTATCAACCAGGATGCTGTGCGGGACAGTGTCAAACGCCTTGCACAAGTCCAGGTGGATGACGTCGGTTGCTCTCCCTTTATCCACTGTTGCTGTGACTCCATCATAGAAGGCCACCAGGTTTGTCAGGCACAATTTGCCCTTGGTGAAGCCATGTTGGTTACCACCAATCACCTCATCTCGATTTTCCACGTGCCTTAGTAGAGCCTTCAGGAGGATCTGCTCCATGATCTTGCCAGGCAATGAACCCCGAAGGAGACATTTCTCCTTCTCCTGTTAATCCCTGCAATGCCATTGAATGAAAAGGGTTATTACCACCTCAGTTACCTTCAGGACAAATCGTGCTTTGTCATGGTGACTTTCGGCGCTTAATAAGGCAGGGCGTTGCTCAAGGCTGGCCTTAGTGAGAATGCAGTTGGTCCCACAAGCTTGTTCTCATCTCAGGATCACTTGTTAATGCATATTTGTTTAGTAATTTACTTTCTGGATATAATTCCATTCATGTTCACTTTTTCATTATCAGCAAAGCGTAACGCACTGCGCTGTTTTTCAAAAGGCATAACGGAGACAGCCTGGTGTTTGCTCAAACCCACGGAGTGGGTCGGTGACTCACTAGAACAGCAGTGCGAATGGCAGGCAGATTTTGTTTGTTGCATTCCAGGGAACCTGTAGTAAGTAATACAGGCTGGGAGAAAAGCTTCAAAACAAATGAACTGGAGCAATCACCCCCAAGCTGATGCTGTCCAGAATTTGGTTTGGATTTGTATGCAGAATGACAAACAGTGGATGCTGGCTCCTCTTTCCATCTTCAAAAGCTTCAGTCTCTATACATCTCCAGCAAGGACACTGCCAAGATTCCTCTTTTTGGGTGTCCTCCTGGTGGAACAGCAATGTAGGCAAACAACTCATTTCTCAGCGCTTTCCAGTTTGCTGCCAGTCATGTCCCTAGGTACCAATGCTGACCATTCCTTGTCCTTGCTTTACCACTCCTTGTCCTTGCTTTACTGCTTGCCTGGTGCTCTTGCATATTTTCATTCCTGCTTCACCCATGGCTATCCAGCTATGTTTTTCTTTGCCACAGGGCTGCCTTCCAGGGGCTGTCTTGCGAAACTCAGCTGATGGCAGTGTTCAGTCACAGCAGTAAGTCAGGCAAAAGGGAGCTCAGAAGGGGTCTCTGAACTCTGTGCATGTGCATCTTTTCTGCAGCAGTCTGTTAAGGCTCAGTGACGTAAGCTGTTGCTGAACAGTTATTTCAGGTTGCCTCGTGGTGGGTGAAACAAAGATACATGGGATGCTGCAACTAAAAGACACAATGGCCTCAAAATGAAATTTCAAGCCAAAGAAATCTTCAAGTGCAGAGACAGATATGCAGGATCTAGAGCAGAATCCAGTTCAACATGAACGCCCATAATGTGTATATGTATAAATGTGCTTTGCTGTGTTTTGACTGTGGAGATCAATGGTTCTGTCAGTGTAGATGAGTGGCTCGATTCAGTTGGTGCTATTTCAGAAGCCCAAGACAAGTGGCTGTCACTTACAGGAGACATTACACAGAAACCCATGCCCTTTTGGAACAGCTGGGTGCCAGCCAGGACCCTCCCAGTGCTGGACATGTATGGGTGAATCTTGACTCTCGCCGATACAGTCAGTAAAGCCCGAAGAGCAATTCAGCTCTTCCTGAAGTAGGACCCTGTGGGTGACTGAACAGGTCGCTTGCTATGGCTCTGTTGGCCAGCACTGCATCTTTGGCTGTATTGACTATTTAACATCTAGTGCATATTACTGCGCATCTGATGACTAAATTTTATGTTTCCTGACCTTGAGTTGCCCATAGCATTAAAAGGTAATGCTGACAGCATTCAACATGCCTCTTTCAAAGGAGCAATGACAGATAGGAAAACATCTAGGTTTCCCAACAGATAAAGCCTACAACTCCTCAGTTTCATAACTTGCACAACTTATCTGGCCTCTTGTAAGTGGTCTCTTCCTCCAGAGAGATAAGATCATGTGGGAGTTCTTGGAACACTTGTTTCTCATATGAACCACTCCAGCTTCTGGCAGTGTGACTCAAACTTGCTCTGCTTCTGCTGGGTGAACCAGTCTCTTTTTTGTCACTCCCTGCAATGATGTCAGCCCAGGAGATACGCCTATCTCTTGTTTCAAAGGGTGGTTTGATAAAGAAGTATTCAAGCTGCTGCTAAGAGCTTAGGGTGCTATTAAGTACTCACCACAAGAGAATTCTGCACTGAATTTTAATACATGATTTCTGATATCTGCTATCATTTTTATCAAGTTCTGCTAAGATTCTTTTGGAGCCTTGGGATTTTTGCTGCTCACCTGGCCCGGGACCCCTTTTCCTCCTTCAGAAGAGCAGATCTGTCACTTCTGATAATGCCATCGTGTTGTCCTTTTGCCAGGATTTGTTTGACACCAGCAATGAAGAAAAGAGACCCTGAAGCGTCACTGAGGGCTGTGTTGGCTGCCTCCGTTCATTTGCTATTGTTGCAGCGAGTGTGATCTAATGGAAAGCAGAACATTCTTATTATAGCAAGCCATAACTCACTGGCTGAACCCTCAAGTGTATGCAGTGACCAGCGCATGAGCTTCAGAGAAGCAGCTGGGCCATAAATCTGTTGGCTGCACCATCCTCCCAGCAGCATGGGAAAGAACAGTTTTTCCCATCTCCTAAACTTTGGTAATTTCCAGAATGTACATCCATGTTGCACTGAGACGAAAGCCAGAAATGTTCTTGTAAATGTTGTCCTGGAGCAGCCAAGAGATCATCATCAGCATTTCGGGCACTGGTTTGGGAGGCAGAGAATGCACCCATCCACCTTCCCTCTCCAGTGAGGATAAACGTGAAATGATGCAGTCCCACTGGAATGAATTCTGGCAGAGGAGACAGAGGAACTTTCAGATAGGCTGGTGGTAGGGACCACGTATCTGGAACACGCGAACAAAGTTCCCCCTGTGAGCCCAGAAGAGGAGAGCCGTACCTCCTCCGCAGCCAGAGCTGTGTCTCTTTGCTGTGGGGATGATGCTCTCTTGTGGTGACCAGAAATTCGTACCAGAGCCGAGAAAACTCTTCTTGAGGAAAAGGCTGTCAAACTTCCTGCACTGTTTTGTGCTGCCATGTTACTGACTCGGAATTTTTCAGCCCCCCCTCACTGAGTGCCCCCCGCATTATTTTCAGATCCTTTCACCACGCGGTTGGGCTCCTGGGGTACAGTCCTCTCTCCCAAAATGTTTGTGCGAAGGAGGTGGACATGACACGAAGGAAAGCAGGCAGACCAACACTCACATTTCTTTTTTTACATGATGTAACTATTGTAGTTGCTTTTTCTCCTCTCTTTTCCCCACCGCACTGCTGCCACCAGCACTCCTGCCTGACACAAGAGCTGTACGGCTTTCCTTCTGCATCCCCCCTGTATGGGTGCCGGGTTTCTGCTGGGACACTCCAGTCCCCTAATGCTCTGCTCATGTCACTGTGGGGATCTCACGTGTCCCCAGGACAGGAACGGGCATGGCAGTGTTGATCCTATCTGAGCATATTCTGGAGAGCTGCCGTATCAAAGATGCTCACCATGCAGTCATTTTCACGTTGTCTAAAGGACAGCATTGCCATGCTACCCGTGGTTTGTTCTTTGTCTGGTTTAAGTGATATGAACATGAGTTACAGCCTGCAAGGCTTTTATTCTGAATTTTCCTTTTTGTTTAGATAAGTAACTTCAACAAATTCACTGTTTGGCTCCAAATAATCCCATAAATGAATAGCAGAAGATAAAAGCGGTCTTCTCCATTTGGCTGTTTCTAATTAACAGTAAAATTCTGGCCCTGCTGATCTTCGTGGCTATGCTCACGTTGCTGCATGGAGTCTCCACTTAAGGAATACATGATGTCCTTCAAACAAAACAAAATGCATTGCCATAGGTTTGGGTCGTATTTGTCCCATGGTCATTTTGCAGAAAGAAGAAACGTATTGATTGATAGGCCTTTACAAATTGGCATTATGGACACCATAAATCTATGCCTGACCTACAGCTGAATTGTGGATAATTTAGGGGAAAAGAGCTTTCCCTAAATGAATACTTCACTCATATTATTTCACTGGTTTTGAAGGAAAATGATGCCGTAATAATCTCTGAAATGCATCTGGAATACAGAAGAATAAGTTTTCTCAGACCCTTAAGGAACAAGGCAGATGCTATAAGAAGTAAAGAATGCAGCCAATGTTTACTTGACTCTGCTTTACACTTTAGTGATGCCGCCAAATGATGCATTTGGCAAGACTTGCTTAAAATGTTTGTCTTATACCACGCTTTATTTACAGATTCTTTTAGCAGATTTTACCACACAGATTCACGGCTTGACTCCTGTACTTTTATTCCTCAAAAACATCCCTGATTTTTGATCTGCTCTGCCTTAGCTCCCAGCAATGATTTACATAATTCTTTACTTTTTTACTCTTTTACACCACTTAACATTATTATTTCCACTGCAGCTACTTGGGCTATTTTGAAGATCACAGCCAGAAGATGAAGGGCTGCCAGTTCAGAGAGAGGTTCTAATAGCGGTGATGCTCTGGTGGTTCCTGTCCTTTTTTATACAGACAAGCCCCAAATGATCATTCCACTATCTGCTCTCCGCAGATCAAGGATAGCTGTGTTGCTGTAGAGGAACAAGCTAGGAATTTAGCATTTCTTCCCTGTTCCTCTCTCCGGCTGCAGGAAGAAGTCATCTAGCGGTGAGTCGTGGCAGCAGCACATTGTTCAGCCCTTTTGTGGCTGTGCATAGCAACACCGCACCGGCCCCGCTCCCTCCACGAGGTCAGGACCTGTGTGCCACGAGCCTTGGCCAGAGATCAAGGGAGAGCCTTGCTCTTCCCATTCTGCACAACAGGAACACGTCACGATCCCCCTCAGATTGCTGTGATCTTGGCTATATTTCCTCACAAACGAATGGTGAACCTTTGCTTTGAATAGATGAATAACATATATTACGTCTCTTTCTATAGCTTATGACTGTATACAAAGAAATTTCCTTATGCCAAGCAAAGCAACGCTGTCCTTTTCTCCAGCAACAGCATTGTTCACATGAAAAAACAATTTTGGCACAATCAAAGATTCAAGTCCAATATCTGAGGACCGTTGGGAAATGCTTTACAGATAGATAAACATCAAGATTTCTTGCTTGCTGGGCAGAAGTTCTACATTTATGTTCCCTGAACCCTTTGCTTTCTGCTTCACAGCATTAACCAGATGAAGTATAAGCTGCAAGCCCTAGGGATACATTTATTCCCTAAGAACTGTTTGCACCACTTTACTTACACTGGTAAATTACCAGCCCAGCCAGGTGATCATCGGGCAGTAACAACATCATATCCTACAGTACTGGGCCAAAGTCAGACATCACCACTTTGAATAGACCTCTCCTCCAAAGGAAGTGATGCTTACACTTAGCATTTGAACAACTTTCTTTCTAGGATTTGAGCTGAGAAGGGGGGAACAGCAATGTAAATGTTTTATGTAGGCTAATGACAGTGAGTTCTGTTAATTACAATTCACAATGTAGCAGATCATTTTGGATAAGGGCTTCAGCACATTTGAGCCACTGTAGCTACCCGAGGCAGGGAGGCCTAGTGGATGCACTGTCACACCAACAGGACAGCTGCCCACTTCTGTGCTGCCACGCAGAGCAGCCAGGGTGTCCTGCGGTGCTGGAAGTGACAAAACTGCCTGTGTTTAAGCAAATGAATCCCCTCCTACAGGTGTCCCACAGATCAACACCTTGTGCTGTTCAGGCACCTTACCACCACCTGGGACATCTGCTCACAGCTGGCAGTTACGACATGGGAGCAGTAGAAGACCCACAGGCTTCTGGAGCAGCAGCTGGAGTCCAGGGTGAGAAGTACCAGTGGATGTCAAATAACACTACAGAGAGGAACATTCAGACACTTGAGCCCTGACCTTCAGACCTGATGTGAGCATAACCGCAGGCAAGTAGTGTCATGTTGGGTGACAGGAACACAGCTGCTGCTCCCAATGTGTAGGATTCATACAATCATAGAATCTCCCAAGTTGGAAGATACCCACAGGGATCATCGAGTCCAGCTCCTGGCTCCACGCAGGACCACCCAAAAATCAAACCCTATGTTTGAGAGCATTGTCCAAACTCTTCTTGAACTCAGGCAGCTTGGGGCTGTGACCACTGCCATGGGGAGCCTGGTCCAGGTCCCATCACCCTCTGGTGAAGAAACTTTTCCTGATATCCAACCTGACCCTCCCCTGACGTGGGTCCATGCTGTTCCTTTGGGTCCTGTCACTGTCACCAGAGAGCAGAGCTCAGCGCTGCCCCTCTGCTCCCCTCGTGGCCGCCATGAGGCCTCCCCTCAGCCTCCTCTGCTCTGGGCTGAACAAACCAAGGGGCCTCAGCTGTTCCTCATACATCTTGCCCTCTAGACCCTTTCCCATCTCGGTAGCCCTTCTTTGGATGCTCTCTAATAGTTTTATGTCCGTATATTGTGGTGCCCAAACCTGCGTGCAGGTCACGTTTGTGTTCAGCACTCTCATCTAGCTGTCTTGGATGCTCCACAGAATGACAAATTATGCTTTGAAGCAAGCCCTTGTTGTCAAAATGTAGTGAACACTTTTTAACACATCAAAACCTCTCATAAGGTAAAACTTAATTGCCTTTTAGAATTGTGACTAATTTTTTTTCCCTTGAAACTTAGATGCTTTTGTTTCTAATAGCGTTACTCATACAGTCAAAAAGAAAATACATTAAATTGCTAATCACACATCTACTCGGTTGTCTTTTCTTGTTAGGCATTTTGATGATGAAAAATGACCGTGAAATGTTTTGTTAAAAAGAAAGATTATGTCCTTGTGAAAAAAATGAAAAAGATAGGATGCAAGTGGCTCCAGTGTCATGCCGTGTGGCTCACTGTGACAGAGGTGTGGCAGCCAGGGTAGGACAAACACGGCAATTAGCTGGTGTGGGAGCGGTGATCAGCACGGGGCGTCAGCACCGGAACACAAAGGACATTTAAACTGCACCCAGGAGTTAGCCTGAGAGAAGGACAGTCTCAGAGCTTCCAACCGACTTGACAATAAAATTAATTTGTTCTATGTGTCAACAGTTTTATTTAAAGCATACAATGAAAAATACTGACATGCTGTTTTATTCCTCTTAACAACAACCGCCGCACTACAAAGTTTAAGTAGTGACATTCTCACATTACATGTATAGATTTTTCTGTTGAAATATGTTCCCTTATGTTATCACAGTTCATCCTTACAGTGTATAATTAGAAAACCTATTTGTATAAGCAGTATGTCTAACACTTATAAGCCAAGGAAATGCTTTACACAAATAAGTTATCTTTTTAACTTTTCTTATTGACAACAAAACTGTCAAGGCAGCAACCAGTGTAACGTCCAGTGCATGAAAACGTGTGTGCTCCCATTCTTACCAACAGATATTTACGATGTAAGTTTACTAACTGCCTGTATTTTTATTGAAAATTTAATTTCCATTGAGAAAACAATGAACTCATACTAGTGTTTTGCATGGCAAAACTCATCTGATATTACCTGAATCTCTCACACATGCTATACAGAACTGCATGCATTTTCCTTCATCTTTTAGGGAACTACTGGGAATAGAGCTCTGAGCAGTGCCACACTGTCGAATGAGCACCTGAGACTCACTGTTCACCCCTTTTTTCCAACAGCCATTTCAGAATGTGACCTTTTCTTTACCATGGCCACCAGCGAAGAGATTTTTTTGAATTAGATTCACAGATGAGCTTTTATGAACTGTATGCATCTGGGCAGTATAAGCATCTGCTTTGGTTGCTTGTGAGAGAGTCACTTAATTATGGGCAAAAAAAGAAAAAAAAGAAAATAAGAGGGACAAGAGATTCTCCACCTGCATGGAGGAATCAGAGTAATCTGTTCATTAACAGAGGAATCTTTTCTTTAAAATGTTGTTGATTACTTATACAAAGCAGGTCTTTGACAAAAGGATGAGAAGATTCATTGCAGATGTCAGGAGACTGTAGGAGGACTATTGGCTTCGACTGCATTCTCCAAGCAGGTAGATTCAGAACTTCAGAAACACCTCCCGGTTTGCATAAGCCCAGGTTACAGTGGATTCAAAGTTCAATTCAACTGAGAATTGAAGATACAGTCAACAGAAAATTGGGACTTGGTTTTCATAAGAAAGGTTGGCCAACCTCAGTTAGGTAAGAAAAAGCAATTCTGCTTATGAAAAGGAGTGTGTTTGAAACAGATCCTTCCTTCCAGCATGCATTTCTCAAACATCCTGAGAAATGGGAGCAAAATCTTAGTCACCTGACTGTGCTAAGGGGCTCCATCTTCTGCTTTCCTGGATCCTCTTGCATCTCCAGTCCTGTGTGTTGCACAGAAAACCTTGAAGCCTACACAGGATTTCACTGAACAGCTATTCCTGAGGCAATAATCCTTATGGGGAAATCTACTCTGTAAAATTTTCATGTGCCTGTATGGTAAGTAGATAGTTGAACGGTAATACTGAGCATCGATCCGATACCTCCATGTTGGCCTTTGTTGTATGTTAATGCTTGCCTACCCGTGCATTTAGTTCTTGTATTTTACTTCTCCAAACATTAATGCATGAGAATTACTGTATATAAGAGAGGGCCCACTGAACTCAGAGGGACCGCATGTTCATACAACTGTATGTATGACTGTTGGGTTTGCAGCTAGAATCACTAAACCCAGCTGTTAGTAGGGAAAAAGTCCCCCTAAACCCATCACAAGTTTTGAAAGAGTCAAACTGTAGAATCGGTGAATCTAGGCTTAAGGATAATATAAAATGTGGTCTCATTCAGTCCTTTAATGAGTCACGTACTTTTTCCTGCAAGAACTGACATTTGAAAATCTCAACACACAACACTTTTTAACACCTCATTCAACCTTTGGTTGAAGCTAATTTTGACCATTTTGACCAGCTAGAAGTCGGCACTTAAGCTGAATGGATTCTTGACTCATCCATATGTGATCTTAGAGTTTAACTCCAGGAAGAGATTAAATGGTCATGGTCTCATCGTGATTAAGAACTATGCACAAAATCTCCCTTTCAGCGTAACTTTCCATCAGTACATTCCTCACTCACAACCTTACAACACGCTCTCCCATGCACCTAAACAAGCATGATTAAACAAGAAAACAAAACATTATCAAACCGTTACACTCACAGAAGAAAGATCATTTTCAGATTTAAATTCCTTGGAAGCACAGATGTTGTAGACTATAAAATGCATGGGCATAAGGAATTTTGAAGACAACATTATTATTATTATTATTACTTACAATTAATATAGCATTAAAGAAGATCCTTGTGGTGTTTTAGCAACCTGTGTCTCACATAGTTGGAAGTTTTGCTGTCCTTAACATCACTGTATACAGTACTTCCTAAACTGCATTTTAAAATTTCTTTTTGGGATATACAATATCTCAAGTTTAACTGAGACGTTCTCATTAAATATTTGGAGATTGAAAATGTGGTACTGAACAATGAAAGAAAACTGTCCCAGAACACATAACATACAAACCACTTTTAACAGGTCTAACAAAATGAGGTTGTACATAAAACGCTCACGATTAGCTCAGTACATTGGTATGATCAGAATAGTAAGTTCAGCTGATATTGTCACATATTAAGGGCCAAATCCTGGCTCAATGTGCAGTTGAAGCCTAAACAGAAGTTTAGAGAAAATAATGAAAATACAAAGCCACGCTGCAGTGCTATAACGATAACAATACCTTTTATTGATCTACCTAAGATTTTTGGCCAATTGTACATACCTAGTTTGTGCGATGGAAGGAACATATGGCCAGCAGTGCTTGACTCCTGTCCTAGAACACTTCCTTAGGGACTTGTTGTGGCCAAGGGCAGTGAGGGCTGAGAAGTCAGTCTTCCCTGTGAGTATGACAGTTTTGCAGGTGTCTATATGTATTCTGCCAGAATTTGGCCAAGAGTTTTAAATCCTGTACATTTTACTCAATAGTCCCAGTGAAGTGAATGGGACTTTCTCTGTGAGTAAGATGAAAAGGATTTGGCCCCCAAAGTTTTTAACCCTTTAAGTAGTAAGAGAGTAGTTTCATTGCACGTAGCCCATCATTCACAGATAAATTTCTATCCAAAACAGCAGATTGGTGTTGATGTGTAGGAAGTGTTGGTTCACAAAAGAGGAAAGTATGCAGAAACATCTGACTGCTAATATCATTTGAGAGCTGAATTCCTAAAGGGAAAAAAGAGATGCTTGCATATGACCCAATTTTATTCCATATTGATCTGAGGCCAAAATGATTGTTTATTCAATTCCTAAATACCATCTTAATGGGTGCCTTAGAACCACTGAACAACTAGCGTACATCTACAGGTATAAGTGGATTTGTGTATGTGTTTCTTCACTGATCTGGGTGGATAAGCAACTACATCTAATAGTATAGTTTTACAAACAATTTTTGGAGCAGAGGAGCATCTTAAAGAACATCTTAAATACTTTCATATGGAACATGTGGTCATGACTTTGGGAATCGAGAAATGTTGCTCTCACCCATGAGAATGTTTTTGACTGGAGTGGGCAGGAACAGCATTATTGTGATTAAAACACAGTAATCCTACTTGGTTACACAATTCCATGTTTGTTCTGTGACTGTGGATTTGAATTATTATTCATTTGGATTAGACAGGATAAAAGATAACTGTATGCAAATTAAGTTAACCAAAACAACCTGACTGGTACTTTGACTACAAGTCATTGTGATGCAGTATATTCTAATAGCACATAGGATTCAGAAGGAGAACTTGGGATTTAAATTTGTGCTGTCAGGATGCAGATATGAATTATAAGTTAGAACTGGAAAACAGGACCGAGTACCATTCAGTGCGATGGTAAAGGACAGGGTGAATTACATCAACTCTAACACTGTGTCATACTCAGTATGTAGCTGTAACAAAGCTACAAAGAGCAGAGTAAGAGGGTCCTTTAAATGTTTGTCTCAACAAAGTGCACATACAGACAATTTTATAGCATTTCTCTTTTGCAAATGAGATAGAAGTTTCGCTGCCTTGGAAACATTGCTGAGCATGCCTTCTCATTGGCACTGGAGCCTGGAGGCGCCAGTTATAATCCAAGGAAGCTGAATGTGAAGCCTCTGTGAATTGGTTGAGTGAATTTCTACCCTTTTGTTTACATTAAATCATTTCAGTTTCTTGTTTTGCTTCTTTCCTCCTCAAACAGAAGGGTGTAGACATATTATACTGACAGCAGTCCTTCAATATGAGATTCTCAGGGGACATTGTGGGCTGCATATCCCTTTGGCTAAGTGAATAGGATTAGGTATCATACTTAATTCCTCCACTGCACACTGAGATTAGGAAAAAGAGTTCTTGGAAGGTAATCTGAGTTCCACAGGCTTCAACAAGCACAGCATTAGTCTAGCCTTTGGAAAACATGACTAAGAACTCCTCAAAATACAAATAAGGCTCAACAAAGGCTTCAAAAGGAGATTATCTAATGGTATGTCTAGAAAAAGTTTCGTTTGGGTGATGTTGTGCCTACACCCGGTAAGAAAGATGTTAAGGTATCTCTTTGTAACTATTAAGGAAAGTCTCTTTGATTTCATCCAGTTCCTCATGATTCATGGCTTCCTATGATTAAAAGCAAATCCTGCAGTCCTTATTCAGTTCTTCGCTGCACAGGGAATTTTTTTCAGAACAATACAGAGTAGGAGAGATGTTCCACACATCTTCTCCATTCTCAGATACCATTAGCCCTTGGTGCCTCCTGGCATGAACTCAGCTTCCAGATTTTGCCCGTTGGCACCTCCTGGCTTCTGGCATGGGTGTGAGCCTTCTCAGAAGAGAGGGTAACCCAGAGGTACATTCCTACACAGGTGAGTACAGGAGGAGCAGGAGGAGACATACGAGGTAGCCTTCATGCCTACCACAGGGAATGACAGGAGAGTCTCCCTGGAGTGAGGAGGAGGTGGTGGTCTGCTCCCTGGCATACACATGGAGGCCAGGAGAGCAACCTGGCACCCAAGGCAGACCTCAGGGCTGGCCATAATGCTTACAGGAGTGAATGTATTTTGTGGATTCAGGCCTCAAGAGCTGAATCTGATGTCACAGCATCAGATAAGAGAACTAAAGGCTCTCATGGCAGAAGATAGGGATCTCTTTCTAGCTTCTGAAAAAGTTTTGAAATTTTTTTCTGTGAATATCACTGCTCCCAAAAGGGAAGTATGCACATGCTATATACATTTTTTTTGTTGTTTTTCCTTTTTTCCTTTTTTTTTGTTTCTCAAAATATAAAATGCTTAGAAAATAAGATAATTGACCAATTTTATGATGACATGGCACATTTCTACATATGTTGAGATTTATTACTACCAGTATTTGACTTTTTTTTTGAGTTCTGAAAGCATGTAAAACTCAGTACTAAAGAAGCCTCACAACCATCTTCCGAAGCAAGTTTATCTCTATTTTACAGGTCAGGAAACTAAGGCAAAAGAAATTAAATGATTTACCACAAATAACCCAGTGAGTCAGTGGCAAAGTCAGGAACAGAATGAAATTCTCTCTACAGTTATGGCTTATCTCTCTTCCTGCTAAGAAAATTAGTTTTATCCCTAATAGGTTTTTTCATGCCACCTGTCTTAAAAATAATGAAAACTAGCCAATTTGTGCTGTTAAAACTGTTGCAAAGCCAATTATTTTTTTCCATATAAGCACATAAATGCTACTTAAAGGGTTAATTATACTACTGTGCTGGTAAACATTTTTACTGGTTGCTGGTTTGACCAGTATTTAAATACTGACTGGTACAGAAGAGACTGAGCTTGCCCTGGACTCCCTTGTCTTGGTGTTGGGCATGGATATAGTACAACAGGATACCCCCACAGTGGCTTCAGGCAGCTCGTCTTCCTCTGTCCACTCATTGAGATCTGGGTTATAGCACTGAATGCACTTCTTATATTTTTTCTCTACCTCATTCCAGCCCCCTACCAAGTAGATCTTCCCGTTCAGCATCGATGCACCGGCCGTGCTAACTCCAGTTTGAAGGGGTGCCACGTAACTCCATTGCCCTGTGTAAGGGCTGTAACACTCCACGGGGAGAACGTCGACCCTTTCCCCTCGCCCCGCCAGCTGAGACCCACCCATGACGTAGACCCTCTCCAGCAGGGACACGGCACAGTGCCACCCTCGTGGAGTGCTAAGGCTGGACTTATCCTGCCAGCCGTCATTGCTGGGGTCATACATGCACACTGAACGAGAGTAAGCATTATTAATGTAACCGCCCGTCACCAGGATCCTACCATCCACCACGGCACTGGCGTGGCAGCACCGGGGCACCTCCAGGGGTGCCTTCATCTGCCACTGATTAGTTGCAGGCACGTAGCACTCAACCGAGGAGAGACAGCCCTCTGAGTTGCGACCACCCACTGCAAAAAGGAGGCCACTGAATACGTTCAGGCTGAAGTGGGTACGCTTCTGATTCATATTTGCTAGGTGAATCCAGGTGTTGAAACGAGGATCATATCTGCAGCATTAAAAACAGAGGGTGATCATCTCACATGCAGCTCTGGTAAATCCTACAGTCCGATATCTGTCTCACTGCTGCTGTGGCTGAGGAATGCTTAATCAATATTGTCTTCAGCTGTCTATTTAGCCCAGTGGAAGTCACTGGAATGAAACCAGTATCCCTGCTTAAATTTTCAAATAAATTTAGTTCTTTATTGGATAAAATTATGTTTATATCATTCACAATAAGTATTATTTCAATAAAATAAATCTGACTCTTCACTATAATTTGAGTTTGTATAATAACCTCTTTGGAATATTGGAAAGCGATACTTTTAGTATACAACAGAAACTCTAAAACATTTTTGCAATTTATGCCTACAGCAAAGATGTAAAAATTTACTCAGAGTAAAGTGTTAAAAAGTGTGAGGTCACGACTTTACATTTGCACCTTTTTAGTACTTTCTAAATGGCAAGTGTTTCTTCCCTGCCACTCCTATCAATTAAGGTTTATGTGGAGACATCTTTGTTTCCTAACACTGTACCTATCTGAAATAACATTCTCTGTACTTGACAATTCAATAAGTAATTCTGAAGTGGCAAATAGAAAATCACAACTCCTTAGGACAAGGAGTTGAGTAAGCTACATCAGTAGACCCATACATTTTTCCTGTTGCATGCTGAGGGGTCCGGAGAAACATGAGAAAAGACTATGGGAGAGTAAATAGTAATTGTTAACTATAATGTAGCACTGTTATTGGTAGCTCTGAAAGCAAGTACACAGACATATTGATGTGAATTGCCACGGCCAAGGTTAATGGCAGAAGAGGAAGCAGAACACTGAGTGGACCACAAGGATTCCCCCACTTCCTCCACATAACCAAGGACCAAACTTGCTGGAAGAATTTGAGGCATAGCTTAGAGGCAAAAGCTTGGAGAGCAACAGCGTAACCTCCTTTAGGTGATGTATTTTTCTGATAAATTAGATTACATATTAGAAATGATCTAGAGAACTTTCCTTTCTATTAACTTTATATGTCGGTGGACCTCCTTGGAAGACATCATCTGAATGTTCTTTTCTGGGAGTAGAAAGTGAAGCATTGGCAGACTGCATATTAGCATTGCACGTCCAGAGTCTTTTACTAGATAAAAGATTAAGTTTTCTCAGCTCCAGCCTTTGCTTCAAGCTATTGCGCGCCACTAGCTTTTAGGCTGAGCCATTTAAAAACCAGCACCATTCGATTAACCATTTGACTACTGCATGTTAGGCTGTGTACTCTTCTGCCCTTGCTGTCACTAGCGCAGTTCTTGGATGATTACAGATCAGGACTGTAAGCAGAGCATTGTTTGGAGTATCTCGTAAGGGAGAAAAATAGCCTCCAAGAGATTGTGACATTGTTTCTAAACTATTCATAAATAAAAAGGCTAAAGGATATGAAATGCAGTGTAAGAGCTGTTAAAAATATGGTGGATGGTGCATAGAAAGTCAAGATTATAATATTACAGAGTAATTTTCAGAACTTTCTCTGAGCTGACACCAACTCTTGAAATTTGAAGTCTCATCTCGTCTGATTTCATGCATTCTAATGCTGCTTTAGAACCTCCCTTATTTCTTCCACTTCCTCACTTCTCATTGTGCATTATGAAGTTATTGCATGATTACAGTTGCATTTTTATGTTCGTTCAAAATTCAGTCAAGAATAGCATCCATACCTCCTCCACCCTGTCCTGCTGTGTGTCTGATCTGACTATACTGCATGTCACAATCCAGCTTGGTCTATCTCTCTGCACTATGTAGAATAAATAAATATTTTTTAAAAAAATAACTAGTTACCTGCAGAAATTGCTGACTGCATGCTTGGCTTGGTTCCTGGCATCATTCTGGTCTTCCCCACCAGCCACATAGAGAAATCCATCCATCACCGTCACACATTGGTTAAAACTTTTAGCAGGCATTTCACTAAGCTTCTTCCATCCACTTTCAGGATCTCTGTATAAGATATCTCTGCTAAGAGACTTTTCTGTTAGAGCAGGGCGTCCCCCGACAGTAACTAACACCCTGAAACCTCCGCGAATCCTTGTTCTTCTAGACTGAAGTGTGTTCTGATGAAAGGGAAGCAAATGATAGTTCATGGCGTCTACCAGGAGCTTATGGCAATCTGCGTCTTGCATCATTCTTGGAACAGTCTGGACATAATTGACAAGGTCTTGAGCTGAGATGGTACCAAAACGAATGTTACCTAAGAGATCAGCAGCAAACTTTACTCTTTTTTGGTCAAATTCCAGCCATTTTATTGCAATCTGGAATGCAACAATTTCAGAAGGCAACTGCAAGTCATCATCTGCAAGAAGTTCATTAATCTGATCAAAAGTAAGTTTTAAGAACTGATCTGTTTCTGAAAATTCAATGAAGTTGTCTCTAATAAACTTGTGTGCAGCTTCCTTGGTTGTTTTTAGTCCGTATGTTTCTGCAATATTGGCAATGTACATACAATTCTCAACACTGATTTCTTGGGTTAGAAAATCACAGCACATCTTCACAAGGGTGGGAATCTGAAGATAAATTGCTGTGGAAATAATACTACCTATTGTATAAAGTGAGAGAGTAAGCTTTCCAGTGTAAGCATAGGTGATAACAGTAGCTAGACCCAATGGGGACACGTCATTGAGGTCTACTCTTTGAGTGGATGGATCTTGCTTTAAGATGTTGTGAAAGTAGTCACTGATTGAAGCCATCACCACCTTATGAACACCGAAGGATTTGGTTTTGGTACTGATAGACAAGTCACAAAGAAAATTTTCTTGTCTCATTCTGCTTAGGCCTTCCAAGAGATTTGGGCTATATGATGAGTCAGAAACTTCAGATGAGATGCAGCTGAAACCATTGCCTCCATCTAAGAGTCCATTCAAGCCATTTAGTTTGCTGAGGGGGCCATCTTCCACAATGATAGTCATTTCATTGATGTCTGCTTTGTTCTTCTTCACATTCTTCTTCTTAGGTGCCATGACTGCAATGAAGTATTACAGCCAAGAGCTTGCTAAAAATAAAATGGAAAAATTTAGACCTACACGGCAGTTGTGAAATTTAATATCTGAACGATTATGCAACAAATCTAACCTTTGTCAATATATACAAATGCCACAAAACCAAAACATATGGGATGGCCTGTCTCTCTAGAAACTGTTACACTGTCCTGGATTGTACTGTGGCTGCTTATTCATAACAATGGATACTCAAATTATGAAGAATAGATCTACATGTAATTCCACAATCCCATTTTTTTTTAAATATTAAGATCAAAATAGTAATAATGTCTTATTGTTAACACATCTGAAGAGTTAATGCTCTTCCTAAGCATTAAGTGGGCTTACCAGTGTGCAATTTGGAAGTCAGCTAGGCTCTAAATTTGAAGTATAGGAAAGATACGGACCCCTATCTCTGTTCAACCTTACTCCAGATTTATAGGTAAATGAATTCAGAGTTTAACCAGGACATACTAAGAGTGGGGGAAATTCTTAACGAAATAGTAACATAAAACATAAAGGAGAAAGTGAATTCTAGGTATGATGTTATGTTGATTTTAGATTTCAGATCCACTCCAAATTGCTTCAACTTTTTATGAGTCTGATGACATTCTATTTGCAAATACCTTCTACTCATAGACCCTTTTCCTTTTTATCTGAAAGAAGTCAAGACTTTTTTGAATTTGAATTACACTTACCAACTTGAGACAAGTTCCAGCTCTTTTTGAAATGAAGAGCCAGGTTTTTGTCAAAGAGTAAGATGGCTCTTAAGCAGTTCTCAAAGGAGCCATTTAAATATATATGTGTGTATGCAAATATACCTTGAAGGAAAGTGCTGATCTTCAACAACAGTGCAGATCTTTGATAAAACAGAATTGCTGAGATCGGCATTCCAACATATGCAAATGCAGCATTGACCTTCGATACAGCCATTGATTTTAAAACAATTCACAAAAGCTGATTTTCTTTGTGATCCTTGTGCTCATGACAGACAGAACATGAAGAAATGCTATTTAATGAAAAAAACATTCTGGATTGTTTCAGATCAACTTAAAAAAAGTCCAGTCACATTTCAATCTGAAATCTCAGCACATCGATTTTCCCTTAAGCACGCAGCACATAACAAAATGGCAATTTAATTATGGAAAGGAATGGTTGCTGCCTGCGAGTACCAAGATTTTTTTCTTCTTCTGCTGGG
Organism: Penelope pileata; assembly: GCA_013396635.1. NCBI lineage: Eukaryota > Metazoa > Chordata > Aves > Galliformes > Cracidae > Penelope > Penelope pileata. The sequence goes on along the minus strand of WBMW01000933.1, from coordinate 389,873 downwards.
TGACGACTGTACAGAGCAGGAGAGGGAGAAGGCCATGTGTGCTGGAAGTGTCAGTGTCAGCGCACGCTGACGTCAGCTGCAGTCCCCAAATGTCTGGGTGCCAGCACGGGGGTCAGCTGCTGCCTGCCTCCCCCCCGCTGCGGCTGCATTCCAGGAGCTGCATCTGTTGAGAGCTATCAGAGTCACCTCCAAGAATAGCAACCTCCCAGCAGCTTGCCATTTTAAGACAGGTTCAATCAGAGGGGCATCTGGTGCTTCAGTCTACTTCGTTGTCTAACACAACTTTTTGCAATAAAACTATGCTGTCTCTCCTGTAATGTATAATTGTTGACATAGAATAAAAGCAAAACAGAACTACTGAATGTCTTTGTACGTTAGCCATATAGTTATAGCTTTATGTATTAATAGCTACAATTTTATAGCTGGCAAGGGCATATTCTTTTGGCAGCCGTATTTGTGGTTCTACATATTTTTAGAGGCCCATAACTTAAAAAAATTAATACATTCACCACTTAATGTTTATTACCTCACTAAATCATTTTAGAGCTCATTGAAATATGTGACATTTCAAGCTCTTTGCTAAAAAATGTCCATTCTCAAAGGTTTTCTCCTGAAAACTACTTTCCCATCAGCAGAAATTGCACTAGCTCCTTTAGGGCATAAGCAGGTAAGTGACAGGAAATGCAAAACCAGTGAAACAAATCAACGAGTCCTGTCACAAATCCATGTTTCTGAGCTTTGAAAGCCCTGGCTGATTTGGTTTTCTATAGCTGCTTGTCTTCACCTGATTTACTTTAGATTAACAACAATTCTTGCTAAAGGACACTGAGGGTCCCCAGATAATGGATTCAAGCATGCGACCTTCCCCCCTTTAGTAGGTTACCTTCTAAACACTGTCAATGTGAGGAGCTAAAACCCCCTTACCCTCCTCAGAAATACCTTGTCCCAGAGCTGTCCAAGAAGCTGTCAGTGAGAATGCCTCTTCCTAGGAAAAATGAGAAGACAAAAAGAGAGGAAAGGTAGTAAAAAGAAGAGAGGAAGATCAGAGGCCACTTGGTAAGTTCCAGCTTGCAGTTTCCAGTGTGACCCTTTGCTGTCACAGTGAGCAAGAGACCGGCGCCTGCGCTCGGGTGCTCTTTAAAATGACCCCTCCTCTCCGTGCCTCGCTCCCTGCCTCTGCCCAGCCACAGGAGTTAGGTTTCCCCAGTCTGCCTGGCCTTCAGAAGCCAGGGGAGCAAACCCGGACAGCTGACATGCTCAGGTACAAGGCAGAAAATGAGCAGAAGGTGAAGATGGTAAATCCACACCAGGTAACGTCTGTGTCAGGTAAGTGCAGGGTGGACCACCAGATTCCCTGACTTTGGGTGCCTGGGCGCCCTGAAAGGAGCTGGGAGATAGTGACGTCTAAGGGTGGGATGTGCAAAACGCGGTGTGCTCTGGGGGAGACACATCTAAAACAACCAGCAGGAAGTGCCATGGAGAAGCTGGCACTTTGGTTTCATATTTTGTTGCATTGAGCGGCTTACCTCTGGGCAGAGGGAAGGATGATGGGGATTTACAGTCATGCCCTGTTTCTCAGAGTTAGGTCACTGCTCCCACAAAGGCTTGCCTCTGCTTGCAAGGATGCTGCTGGCTCACATCCCCTGATATATTTGCACAGGCAGCTGAACTTCAAACTTCTGGCTCTCCAGAAGGTATCCCTACTTGCGGGTTAGAAAATACACTGGAGTATCTTAGCTTCACCTCTGGCTAGACAGCCCCAGGAGGAACTTAAAGCCAGGCCTCCACATCCCAGAGGAATTTCGTACCATGGGAGAGGTAGAACGGGTGGGAGTGATTGCAGGGGAAGGGAAAGACACCTTTCAGGGTGACACATCCAGGGATGAGGATGTCACAGCAAGGGAAGGCTTTCTCTCGGCTGGACTTTGTGGAGCACTTGATGTGGAAGATTTGTTAGATTAGCCTCTGACTCAGATGGGCTTTCACAGCAATTACAGCACTTGTCATTGTGAACAACAGGGCATCGCTGTGCGAGCATAGTTACAAAAAGTTACAAGACAAAAAACAGAAGAGGGAGGGGGATGTTGCCAGACTAGTTCTAGCAGCTCACACCCAGACTTTTACCATTTTTTATAATTAAAGAAGTTCTATAAAGCCAACATTTCTCAGAGAAAGAATATCTTATTTGTTATTTTTCAGTTATCTTATTTGATAAAGGGGACATTTATTCTCTGGAATGAATACACTATCATGATCTGTAGAAAATAAAAGATCATTCTAATTTTAAAGCCATATCTGAAGAACATACTTGCAAATTGTAAAATAAATTCAAGTCTTATTCAGTCTCTAAAAATGCATTTCTCTATATGATTCCCTCTGAAAAAAAAAAAACCCACACAAACTATAATGAGGAAATACCACCCCTGATGATACAAAACTAATTTCTAATTTCCAGAAAATGCGGAACACGCTTCGAGCTGCTCTGTGCAGGACAGAGATAACCATCACGTGGGGGAGGCCACAGCATCTCAGTGTATTAATGCTGGCACAGTCAAATATCTTCCACAGTGCTGAAACTTTGGTTGTACTTTAGGGCAAAAACATGAAACCCTGACTCAGTCTCCAAGATCAGAGGACAACCGATAGGAGGATGAGGTAGCTACTATGTGGCATGCAAGCTGACCTGGGAACGGTCATTCTCATTTTCCATTAATTTGCACACAGCAAAGTCTCTTCAATAGTAAATAGCACCAAGCTGAGCTGCAGACTCTGACACATTTTTAAAATTCCAACTTTGATTCAGTTTTTTAAAAATTTTCAAACATAATTAACATTATTTCCTTGATGTCTGGACAATAACCTCTTGTCTTTCTGATTACTTCCTTTCCAATGGGATTGAAATTAATTGCTATAAAAATATTTTGATAAAGTTCCACAGAAAATATAAATCCTTGCAACCTACTAATGAATTATTTTCTCATTTAAGAGACAGGACAGTACATTTTTGGCAATATTTATGTTTGTAAAGATGTATCCTTTTAGCTATGAGTGAATATTGGGGGAAAAGAATATTTAATTTGCTCCATAATGAGTGACTAAGGACAACAGTATCAATCCATGCAGCAGCAGCAGGTCATGTAGCCATGCTTTAACATTCTTTAGGGGAAAAAATCAAACACTTCAAGAGACTTGTTCCTAGAACAATAAAGAAGAATCATTGCTACTAACTGCACATATTAGCGGCATTAGCAACAAGGAAGGATTTTCCATCAGCAAACACAGGCCTCAAGGCAATTGCAGCCATTTCTTCCAATCCACGCAGCATCAGTAGTGCGCTCTTTCTGGTAAATGTAAAGCCTTCTCCTTAGGGTTAGCGTGTTTTGATTTGTTGGTGGAATGCTAGCATCACAGCCATGGCTCTGTGGAGATCGACCTCGTCCCACTGAAAACGCTACAGAAACTATGGCTCAGCGTTAGATCACAATGGTTTTGTTGGCTCTGAACCCCTGGTGTATACTCAGCCAAGTATCATGCATCCCAAAGCCCGCATTTAGGTCATGATGATAAGTAGTTATGAAAAACATCTTCAAAAGCATTCATCTGAGCGTATTGAGTAATGTCACCCAGAACGCCTCCAGGAAGGCTGAAGCTCCTGCAGACTGGAGATACTGTACAAGCATTGGATTTCAGCTGCAACTGCAGATTTTTCAACTAAACAATGGAAAAGAAACATAGGTTTTCTTCGTAAGCTGCTGAATAAACCCAGGATAAACTCCTGCTGCACAGAATAAAATACACAGACCTTGATTTTACGGAAGGTGGCTCAGAGAAGCTGTGCAGTAAAATAACCAACACCAGTTTGGTCAGCTAATACGAGAAATTTTGCTGTTAGACCCGGGCAAGACACATGTTTCTGGTTCTACGAAAGTTTTTGAGATTTTACTTATTGTCTTCACTGGGATAAAATCACAGTGTTTCAGAAGGATTGTGCAGCCATATAGCAAAATTCATCCCACAAACCCCGGCATTTTGATCATCTGGGCTCTCAAACAACGTGTAGGAAACCCAGCTTTGATTGCACGACTCGTATGGCAATCTGAGCCTCAACCTCCCTACTTAGAGAAGACTTTAACCATAATGCTGCCATGCGCTGAATCTCACCCAAGACTTTCTTTTGCTAAAACTCCACTTTATATGAGTGATTGAATATTATCAGGTCCAGAAAAATAAAGTGCCCACTTGCGGGTGGCTGATTCTCAGGCAGTGTTGATGAAGCCTGTACATATGGTGAAGCCACAATTCTCTGCAAAATAAAAGATGATCACGGGGACTGGAGGGCCAGTCTGCAACAGGGAACTGGATTTGCTCCTTCCATATCCGGAGTGGGACAACCCCTGTCCTCGCCCAGCAGCGCTGGGCCGGAGGCACCCCAGGGTACGGCTGTATCCAACGCGTTGTCAGCCAGAACCCCCAGGGCCCTTTCTGTGGGGCTGCTCTCCAGCCTCCCGTCCCCCACTCTGAGCATGTACCCAGGGTTGCCCTGTCCCAGGTGCACAATGTGACGCTCGTTCTGCTTAACCTTCACGGGGATGGTGATTCCCAGTACCCCAGTTTGCATCCTCAAGGCCTCTCCACCCTCGAGGCAGAAACCCCATCCCCATCCCCATCCCCATCCCCATCCCCATCCCCATCCCCATNNNNTGGCGGAGGGGCCGGGCGCGGTGCGCAGGCGGGCGCTGGAGCTGCAGTCGCGTTTGGGCCACGCTCAGCAGCCCGCGGAGGTAGCCGGGCTCCCGCGGGGCGGCGGCCCTTGGGCCGGGAGCAGCGCGGCTGCCGCTGGTGCCGCTCCCGCGCCGGGCTGCGGGTGTTGTGGTGCCGGGCGGGCACGGGACGGGGCTCGCGGCCCCTGTGTAGAACCGTGCGTCGGGGAGGGGCTCGGCGTAACTCCGGTGTGTAACGCGCCCTCTGTGACAGGCACTGCCAGGTGCCTCCCAGCTGGAAGCAGGTGCCGAGGTGCTCGTTCCTGCGTCTATAGGGCTTCTCGCAGTGGAAGCGGGGCTTGTTTTGCTCTGGTGGAGCAGGACCCGTCCCGTCCTGCGTTGGGATCCCTGGCACAGGGGAACAAACCTGTGCTTATTTTTAGAGGCAAGGAAGCAGCCCGCAGGAGAGCAGAGCGGCTCTGTGGCTGCGGGAGGCGGATAAGGGGTGCCTGAAGCAAGGCAGCGTCTGTCCTGGGGTGCACCGGGCATCTGAGGGGGCTGAGCTGGCACCCAGCCATGCGCAGGGGTCACCCCATGCTGGGCTTGCTGCTTGCTAAGGAATCTTGGTTGACCAAGGGAAGTGCATTACAGCAAGACTCTAAAAAGAAGAGTTTTGAGGGATTGAGTTCAGTTTGAAAATACAAAGCACGCTTCCCATGGCAGATTTGTGAGTTGTTAGAATGTGATGCGAGTTTGCGAAAGCATTTGGAGGCAATGAGCGTTGTGCTTGGTAGGTGATAAGCTTAAAAAGCTTCATTGCTACGTTCAGACCTACAAAACACTGCTTTTCTTAGGCAGTAAAGGTTCATCTTCCTCGTGCTGATTCTGTGGGCTTTCCCTGTCCAAAATGGAAATACCTGCGGGCAGGTACCTCATGTGTTTACCTCCCTGAGATTTCATGCTACAGAAATGATCAGATTTCATGGTCTTCATAATTTACTTTTAATACTCGAGTTTGGTGTGCTATCCTTAATAGGAGATGAAAAGGGAAAAGGAAATGGTTTCAGAGGTGATTTTTTTTAAGTGCCCTCCAAACAACAGGTTTCAAACCACGTTCAGCTGAGGAGAGAGCAGCGTGACCGGCCCTGGCCGGGGAGATGCGGCTCTGTGGAGGGGGGGATGCCTGGTTTCTGTGTGGGGTGGCTGAGAGCAGGCGCTGTGCGAGCTGGGTCTGGTGGTGGTGCTGTGGCACTTCGCTGTCCCTGGCAGAGCTGTGCGAGGGAAATAGTACGGGTGGCGAGGGCTGGGGCGGAGGGAGGGACTGATAGCTGTAAACTGGCAGTCATGAAGTGCGCAGCTAACTAAGGGTAAGGCTGGTGATAGAAAACTTGTGGCTATGTGTAAAGGCCAAGAGGGATGTTTTAAATGTGTGCAGGAAGAATAGTAAATCATTATCACAGATGCATGTGCAGGTAAGTGTTGTGGGTGTCAAATATTTCTGTTCCATGCTTAAAAATAATCTTTGCCTAATCTTGTCACATTTTTCTAATAGCTACCAAATACCCTGATATGATAGGCACCAGAGACGATGCAGAACATCAACTGTTCATCTCAAAAGTTTCTTAGCATGTGAGGTTCAATAGCTCCTCCAGAGAGTTTTCCAAGAACTGACTGAGAAATTAACAGAACTGATGATGAAGATGCTGAATGGTTCTCGAGGTAGCAGGGAAGTTCAGCAGGTCTGGGGGGGGGGAAGAAAAAAGAAAGCCAGCAGCTGTGTGATTGTTTATATAGGCAAATGAAACATAGTGAAGACCACAAAGCAATTCAGTGAGCAGCTGCAGAGTCTTGCATGTGAGATGTAACTGGTGTAGAATTAAAGGATGGTGCCATGATCCATGCCACTCAGTGAGACTTCGTGTAGATACGTACTGCCATATTTATCTTAAGTTATAATCAGCTGACACTACCTGTCATAAACACACATAACATCTCTTAAAGCATTTGATTTGCTGCTGTACAAAGCTGATTACAGAGCAGTGTTACAGACCTGATGCAGTGCATAAAATGGGTTGGAATTGGGCTCAGCAATAACAAGTGACAGTCCTCATCAGAAAGCAGTGGGTGTTTTGGGGGGGTGGTTACGCATCTCTTCTTGACAGGATCTTACTTGAATCTTTCTTGATTTAGAAGACAGCAAGCATTGCAGGGAGATGTTACAAATAGCAAAGCAGTTTGTGTCAGATGAGGAGGGCTCTGAATGCAGCCTTGATCACGTGCTGGGCTGTGTTCATTTGAGCAGCGTGCGTTTTAGCATGGCTCAGTGGAAAGTCACAGCCAGGAGCCATGAATATAGGTCACTCGGGATAGGAGACTGTATTTTGGAAAGCATTGACTCAGAAAATGATTTGGAGCTCTGATGTATTACCACTTGAGCATGAAATTGCAGTACAATGTGGTGGCTTATAGAGTGAGTGCTATCTTTGGGTAGCTTAGCAGGGTTGTGCTATTACTGCTGTATGGTGTTAGAGGGGCAATTACAGGAGTATTGTCATGCCTTGTTGTGGGGGGTGTTATTAAAAACAATGCTGCCAAGCTGGAAAGTTCTTAAAAGACAGCAACAGAGTGGCTATAGCTATGGCTAGCATAACTTCTGAACTCAATCTGTTTGGCTCTAGAAATGTCTAAGATTATGTGCTGTGATTAGTGTTTATAGTTCTGTGTTGTACAAGATGTTCGAAGGAAAGTCCTTCAGTTAGCAGAAAGGCAATGAGATTCAACAGCTGAAAACAAAGCTAGACTTTTCTTGGGAAACAGATTTATTTAGTGAGGGCAACTGAGCATATGAGTGACTCGCTTGGGAACGTGCTAGGTTTTCTAACATGTTGTCTTCAAAGACTTGATGCTTTTCCAGATAGACTTGATGTGGAGTCACCGCTTAGGGAAATCTTATGTTCTCTGTTAGAGAAAAGAACAGGCTAGATGATCACAAGGAACCTCGTGAGGGAGGGGAATGGGAGAAAGCAAGGAGGAGGTACTGTGGTGAAATGAAATGTGGAGTCCCTTGGCTGCAGATGGCCTGGGGAGCTGCTGGTGGGTCCCATCCTTCCTGAGGGCCCAGCCACAGGTGAGGTCCCTCAGGTGCATGGCTGCAGATCTGTCTGCAGGGTGAGCAGTGCCCTCTCCTAGGATTGCTTCCCTTAATCTACTCCAGGGAACTTGCTTTAGCAGGGTGGTTGGACAACTTGATCTCCAGAAGTCCCTTCCAAGCCCTGTGATTCTGTAACTCTGTGATGGGATTGCTAGTGTTCGAGAAATGCTTTCTTAGTGAGACCCCTGTGTTTGTCGTAATTCAGCAAATGTGAGGCACGTTTCAGGAAAACAAAATGAGCGGTGTGGGCGTTGGCTTAGAAGATTTTGGAAGTTTCATCTTTGATTCAGGTGTGCTGATTGTTTTCAGACATGCTTGTCATCTAGGTGCTTTTGTAATTCAGCCTGTTGTTTTGGAGCTGTGCGACTAGCAATTGCTTGGTTCCTGAATCCACTTTAGAGATGCTTCTGAAATGAACTCAGCTTTATAAATTAACCCCTCAAGAGGAAATGCTCAAAATCCCCCTCAAAATTGTTTCTGTAGCTTGATGAAAACATCTTTTAGCATTCTTGTGTAGGAGTGTGGCTGTGGGATTTATTCCCAGTGACTTGCACTGCTTGGGTATCTATATGGCAAAGTATAGCCACTCAGCAATGGGTTACTTCCTTCAGGTTGCAAAATAAATTAAATGAATATAATTTTAATAATAAAATTAACAAAAGTTAGCTAAGTTGACCCTTAGTTTCTAATGCTTATGATTAACATTGTGAGCAAATTATTATTTTTTTACTTTTTTTACTTAACTTTGTAAGCATCTTTGCAGCATTTTTTTTTTTTCCCTGGTGGGGATTATTTAGGATAAATCACTAAAATATACGGACTGTATCAGCTCATTAAAATATGTCAGCTGTATCTGTGAAATGTCTGGAAAAAGGTAAACATTAAGCTTGTGTCATCCACAGGAGGAAGAGTCATTCCTTTGAGATGGAAAATTGGCTTTAACTTTGTTTCATATACGCTTAACACGACTTGCTGGATTGGGGATATCTTATTTCCAAATACAAGCAGAATTTCACACGGCTTAAATAGTGGTTCCAGAATTTCACTCTCAAAGCTTTTTGAGAGGCATCCTTCCATTTTGTGCTGGGCTGAATCTTTTGGGAGACACTTAACTTCAGCTATGGATCTGGTCCTGGGTGTACGCCTCACTTTGCTTCTCTCATTTTGCTTGGCTGTGCACCATTTCTCCTGAGCCTCTCTAGGTTTCAGTAGCCCTACTGTGGTGTCAGTGTTTCCAAGGAATTGCTGCGTGCCAGGTGTGTAGACAGAGCCCACTGCACAATGGAATTCAGTGATAGTCCACTTGTGTCCTTTAGGAACTGTGAAACTTAGAACCGTTGTAGAAGAAAAACAACCCCATAATGCTGCTTGTAAGTCGTCTTAAGCAGTGCTGCTCTCTTATTTTTGAACGTCTCGCCTCCTGCGATGTTCCAGAAGCAATATCTGATACATTAAGTCGCAGTTATTCTGCCATTTGTTACTTAAACTATCGTTGCTATTACTGAAGAGTAAGAAGTTCTGGGGTTGTTGTCTTTGCATCCCAGCAGGTTCCTGCCATTGCGTTTAGAAGAGGTAATGATCTGAAAACCTGCGTAAGTGTTCCGGGCTTTGTTAGAGCCCTGTGAAATGCTGTTACTTCAGTTACACATTAGTTCTGCCATCTGCGTAACACAGCTTTGTGGAAGTTCGTGAAGGGTAGGGCAAGTTGTTGTAGTCAAACACCAAGACTCAGGTGTGCTGCATACCCATTGCCAAAGGAATTCCTACTCCTTTTATAAATAGAACTTTTTTATTATTTAAAAAAGACCCTCTCAGAAGAAGAGTCATTTAGTATTTGAAAAATACTCCCCTGCTTGGAAAAAAAAAAACTCCAACATTTTTAATTGGAAGTGTGCACTTTGCCAGTGTGAAACAAAACAGCTGTTTTAGCTTGATTTGGTCTTGTTCATGTGCAAATAGCAGTTAGTGTTTCAATATCTGTTGTTTTTTAAACTGAACTTTGCCTCAGCTACTGCAGTGGTGCTGCTGACTGGGCGGCTTGCTGCTGTTTTTCAGAGTGCTGGTTCTGCATAGTGCAGCCTTTGAATCAGTTCTGTGCTGTACTAGCATTGCTGGTACATCAGGACTGAGGGCACATACGTGGCCTGTACTACTGTGTTATTGATCTCTAATGTAATCCCTGTAGCAGTAAGTTCATATTTATTGGGCTTCGTGGTGTTACTGCAATTTGAGGTATAGCAGAGCTATGCTGGTTCACCCCATACTCCAGGCACAGCCTGCATGTTCAGCGGAGTGTTACATTGCCCTGGATTTACTGGATATTACTCAGTTTTTTGATTAAATGTGGCAACGGGGATGAGAAAAGCAGGATAGAACTTAAGAATATTTGACTAAAAACAAATTTTGAACCTAATGTTTCCTTCCAGATTCTAAAAGCACTTGAGGTACTACAGGATTTGGATATGTCTCTGGATATTCTAGTGGTGAGTGACCAGTAAGAACCTTACAGTCTTTCACTATGAGAGAGTTTAAGATTCAGGGACCTGCCATCCCAGACGCAGTGAGCATTGTTACATTTTGTATTTCTGACTCTTAGCCATTGTTCATTCAGAGCTCTGTGTAAGAAGCCATGGAGCCTTCTCTGAAAGCCAGCTGGGAGCTGGGCATGCAGCCTGACAAATGCAGCGTTGTGACAACAATACTGAGCAGGGATCTGAACATCTAGAGAAAGCTTTGCTACTCAAGGCTGGCTTCCTCTCACTGTAAAACTGCTTCCAAATCAGTGCTTAAGGTGAAACAAACATGAGTGATCTGTTCTCTAGGTCAGTTGTCTAAATCTTCTGTCTCCTGCTAGCAGCTCGAGGTTAGCTTCTTGCCTCTGAAGAGCAGGCATCTCAAGCTGCAGAGTAATGCTTGTTATTTGTATCCTTATCCACGCTGTCAAGTTTTGTACTGGAAATTCTCACACTGGTTTAGGAAGCTTCTGGTTACTTAAGCAATGTGTTTCTATCTTGGGAAGAAGAAAAATGTGTGTTGTGAGAGAGGTCTTTGGAGAACAATAAGGGAAAAAAATGGTTATTGAAGTATTTGGCCAGCTTGTTTGGGCAGTGGCACTTACCTGCCTAAGCACAGACAGGCTTCTGCTGGAATCCAGCAATATTTCTGTATTTATAATGGAAAATGAAGTAATCTTGTATTGTAATTAGCTGTTTAAAATGACAAAGGACTTATGTAGATTGGTGTTCCCAGCATGCTTGCGTGTTACAGAGTGGCAGGCTATGATGGAAGCCTTCGAGGGAGATAGAGAAAAGGAGTCTAACAGCTGAGGATCCCATGGATTTTTAGTGCACTTTCAGGAATATAAATGTCTTAATCACATGGATAACTTTCGGAAATTCTCCCACCAATTTTCTTGCATGTATTTGCAATACACTGAACTTCTAAAACAGTTATTCCTGAGGCATATAGTTATTAAATCTCCTTAACGTTTAATTAATTTTCCAAGGCTTTAAGGAAGTTCCTTCTTAGGCCTGAGCCTGGAGGAGTGTACGTGCGTAGCTCCCGCTCAGGCTTCACAGGAGTATCACTTAACTAGTAAGCAAGAACATTAATAGGTTGCTGTTGACTTAGGAAATTCCAGTGTTTGCCTGCATCTTCAGTGAGAGCTTGTGAATCAGAGATACTAATAACAGGATTAAAAAAAATCACTTGTGGTAATTACATACTCACAAAGTCTGCAGGATAGTTCTGCTTAGATAATGCAGAACTCAGTAGAGCAAGATTTGAAGACAATGATAATGTGAAAATAATTGAACTGTGGTTGAATAGAGCAATGAAGAGCATGACAGATCTTAAATGTTAAGGGTTTATTCTGTGGCTGAGACTGGATTTACTCATAGAGCTCTGCTCCCCTGACCCCTCTGCTCCGTAGTGCTCCTTATTGAGATTTTTAGATGACACTGCACCAATCATATGTGCTCTCTAATATGCTACACTGTACGTGTATAAGCCTAAAGAAAGCTTGAATTGATCAATATAATTCAGTTTAGCAGTCTACATTTTGAGAGCATAAGCATTCAAACCAAGTGAAATTTCTAGAATATATATTTAATGGAGAAAAGTGGCTTTATGAATTAAGGCTGTGCTTTGTTTCCCATATTTCCATATTTAGTTATAAATACTTGCCTTGCTTTCAGTTCTGCTTGTGGTGTAAAGTGTGTTTATTTAACTGCCATAAGACTGCTCAGAATGCTATGCTAATACTGTTCGTAGCAGTCTTAGAGAAGGTTTTATATGGGATGATGGTTGTGATTTTTCACTCATCATTCTTGCACTATCTCCAACAGGAAACTGGCATAGGCAAAACAGTTAACAGCTTTAGGAAACATGCCACTGCTGGGAACGTAGCTAAATCCCTGGTAAAGCAATGGAAGAAACTTATTCCTCCAGAAAATAAAAGGTAGGTGTGGACTTCTTTTGAAAGGATTAATTATACTATAGTGTAATTTAGTGAAATGAGACTTGGAAATCTTAGAAAAGTATTTGGAATGACAAGTATACATTATGACAAACCCTTAAATTGAATGAAAATCAAAGTCACTGGTATTGACCAATTAGCCAGCTAATACTCAAACTTCAGCTGCTTTTCTTTGATCAGAAGAGGTTCTTAGGTGCCAGCTGATGCAAGCCAGTGATGCACTGGGCTTCTCTAGAGAAGCGGGAATTGTGCTTTCTCTTCTATGCAATTAGGTGGATGTTAAATGATGCAGCTCTTTAGTGATGTGACTGTAGACAGAGATTCCTACAGGATTTCTGTGAACTGAGAGGGGCTTTGCATACCAGCGCAGTCACACTTGATGTGGTTCCTTCTTGGAAGAAATGGACCTCCACTGCCATCACTGGGCTGGCTGTGCTTGCAGTCCTCTGACAGTTGGAGGCAATTGAGCTGAGAAAGCTGGAAGTTCAAATTTGTTAAAATACTGCATATTAAATGTGAAGCTGTTGGGGAAAAAAACAGGAAAGTGGGATACCAGAATCCATGTGCAATAAAGCATACAGGCTGGCGCATTGTAATCTGTATCACCTACAGGACATGTTTTAAATTTGTCTCCTAGTTATTTCAAGTATCATCTCTGTTATAAACCATGCAGAGAAACTTATGTAAAACCAGTGGTATCTAACACATTTTGAACAAGTAGTACTGTCCTGCATATTTGCTTATCATGCTTGTGTCCCTGCTCTCAAGTTGCCTTGCTCCCCATTTCTTGTTGCAGTTGGTAGTGGTGCTGGACACAAGGGCTACTTATCTCTGATTCTGTGCTGATGTGGAAGAGCAATAAGAGCACAGTAGGAGCGCAGTTCTGGGTCTTGGAAGAATTACGCCACGTGGTGTGATTTAATGTTTTCAGTCTTGCTGGTGTAAATAAAAAGAGTGATTCTTCAAGAATTTAACGTCAGATGTAGTATGGGATGTAATTTCTTTGTGTTGCAGTGGTCACAGAGGAAGAAAAAATACTGAAAAAGATGAGACAAAATCTTCTGCTTCCAAGGAAGCTAAGCCTTCAGAGAAGTCGAAAACATCTGTACTGGCATCCAAAAGTTCCAGTAGCTCTCTCGTATCGAAAAAGTTGAACAAGCAGTGTACTTCTGTTGAAAAAGAACACCGAAACAGGGACTCTGAGTCTCGAAAAGAATGTGATGGTAAAGAATGTAGCAACAGTGGTTCTAAACATATTTCTCAGGGTACCAATCCTCAAGCTAATGAAAGTGACTGTAAAGGGAGAGCCTCCAAGGACAACAAGGAGGCTTCAGAAAAGCAGCGGTCCTGTGTAGCCAGTGAAGAGTTATCTTCCATGAAGGAAAAGCCTAAGAACGCTTCCAAACAGAGAGATCCTAAGCATGTGAAGAAATCAAAAGAAAAACTTGTTGTGAAAAGCAAAGCCAAATTACCTAGTGATGAGGAATATGAGCCCCCTACTATGTCTTTTGAATCTTACCTTAATTATGATCAGGCTACTACAAAAAAGAGAAAGAGGAAAGCTTGTTCTACAGGTGAACATCCGCAGAAGTGCATTGAACAGAAGAGCAGCTCGTTACTGCAAAAGACTTCAAAAATTTCTCATGCAAATGAGGGAGGAGAAAAGGTGCAAAACTCTGAGGATAATCAGTCAGAAACTCCCAATAAAAAGGTAAACTGCTGCATGGGTGAAATAAAGGCAAATAAATTGCAGACAAATAAGTGTTCTGGTCTCTAACTTTCAGTGAAGTTCATCTGTGTTTGAGAACAGATTGTGTGGCGTAAACTGCGTTGCATTGGCCAATATTTATGGATAATTTGGGCAAAAAAAACTTATTGCATACTGAGAGTTTTTAATCAGTATGTCTTATATTTTTTAAATTATTTCCTATGTAGCAATAGTCTTTGATCGATATCTGCTAATCTGCTTTTTACCCACAACTTCATTCTTGGCCAGCTTGGCTTGTGGTTGTAGCAGATGTTTGTGTATAGCACAGCTGTTCTGTAGGAAGCTGTGGTTCTTGATTAATAAAGATCTGCAGTGGGGATGAATGGGCTTGTCTTTTAATGCATTATAGTAAACCACATTACTACATATAAAAGTAGCTTATATGAGTTCTTAAACTGATATATCCTAGTCCCTTGAAGTGACAGAAAGCTTCTAAGTAACTCCTTTGAGCTGAAGAAGACCTAAACATGCTTATTAGACCTTTTTGATGAAGCCAATTGTGTACAACGAATTAGAGGTATCTTCAGTCTCTTATCTTTACTGTGATGTGAAAGCTCTGAGGTTTATTTATGGAGGATCTGTGTTACAGATATGGTGTATTCTATCCCAAATAGAGAAATATTAATGTATAGGCTCGTGAATGATGCTCTAGCATAACCTGGGGAATCAAGGAAAGTCTTGGGAAAACTGAAGGAAGAATCTTGGCTGTACAAGTAGTCATGGGAAGTTCTTAAAGATACTGAAATGAAGTTCAGGGAGACCCGAATTTTGGATTGTAAGTGCCTGACTTACAGCTGGAAGATGTCCAAGATCTAGTTTAGGTATTGTACGTAACGCCAAGTATTTGTGGGGTCATGTACTTGCCGGATTTCTGAGTCTTTAGGTCACTTTTTAAGGGAGACATCTATGAAGACTTTAGGCTACATAGCTTATCCAGCACAATTTTGGAGGCTAGGTAGAACCAGCTATAAAGCTGTTTCTTCTTTTTTTTTTTTTTATTCTCCAGGATTGTATTTAGGACGGCTTTAAACATTTAACTCTGTTTTTGTTATCTTGCAATTTTGTCTCATTCACTGCTTGCCTCTAACCTCAATAGCAATTTATCTGATAGCCTGTTAGCTGAACACATCTGTTCCTTTCTTTAATCCCTGATTATGCACTGATTGCAGATATCCCACTAAGTTTCTTGTGTGATGTAGTATTAGTAAGTACAGTATGAAAGAATGTGCTGAAAAGTACTGCAGTGACTAAATTTTAGTGCAGAGGATCAGTAGTTTTGGTTATTCTAGGTAACTTTTGGTCTTGAATTTTTCTGTAGTTTAAGTCTTAGTAAACCCACGTTTGTAACAATGAAGCATGTTTTCTTGACTATGTACAGGCCAAGGTGGCATCCCTCCAAGATCTTCTTAATACTCCACTGCCTAAATTTCTCCCAGGCATCTTAATCTCGTCTCCCCCATATGCTGCTGACTTTAAAGGTAAGTAGTGTGCAAGGCTGGTAAATGTGGAACAGTGCATGTTTTTACAGCTCTATCTAGAGCTGTCTTCATCCCCTTCCCTAATAAGCTGTATTAGCTCATCTTTCTGTGGTGAAGAAATGCCTTTCCTTCAATTATTCCTCTGTAGAAATTGTTTTGAATCTGAAGGGAGCTGTAAAGGCTTCCCTCTTACAGCTTGCTAAATAAATGTTGTAAAAGGTTCCCACAGATGTAGAGGAGGTGCAGGTCAGGGAGTCATTCCGTGGCCTCCATTTATCTTTACTCTTGTCTATGCCTTATCATGGGGGTAGCCTTAGTAGGAATTACCTTAGGTGAAACAAATATGGAAGCACCAGCTGTAGCTTCAGCACAGGAACTGGCTAGCTTCCTTACACAAGACGCCTGTGGCTTCCCCTCAGCTCCTGTGAGGTTTCAGTGACTTTACACTCCCCAGCCTTGAAATGCCATTGCTATTGTACCTCCTGGCTTCCCTAGCATAACCCGGTAACACTGATAGCCCGTGGTGGACTGCGAGCTAGGATAACTTAGATGTCAATACAGCTCACATAGGTCTGAGCATTCTCGTTGGAAGGGGGAGGCTAAGGGACAAGTCTGGATGTGAGCTGGCTCATGTGACACAGGAACATTATTTTTTCGAGAAATATGAACATACACATGTCCTAGGAACTGTTCTCTGAAAGCTGAATGGTCAAAGCCTTGTGAGTCAAAGCCTTGTGAAGTGTCAGGAGGTAAAGGAGACCCTGGCTGATGTTGTTTGTGGCTTCCCTAGAGCCTGTTGTGGAGGCTCCCCAGCAAGTCAGCGAGGCTGTTCAATTCACAGGACGGAGACTGAACTCCAAAATGCAAGTTTACTCTGGCTCTAAACCAGTCTGTCTTTCGAAGATGCTTACGCTGTATGAGCTCTGCATTCGTGTGCTTCAAAACAATATAGACTGTGAGTACTTCAAGGGCTTTGTAGCCGGCTGTGCTGAAAGTGTATCTGGTTTATTTTCTTCCTCCATGTCAAAGCTGACCTTCTAGAAGATATTATCCCTCCCTACAGACAGTGATACAGAGCATGTCGAAAGGCTTTTATAAAACTGGATTTGTGATCATGCTGAAATGTAGCTTTGTTTTGAAGGCTTACCTTTTTTAACATTCCAATTTTTAGCTAAAGTATGATGTCCTATAAAAGTAAAAAACCATGGACTTGCAAAAACAAACATTTTGGAGGGGAAAAAAATAAACCATGACTGATGGAGAAATTGTTTATTCCATAGTGTAGACAGAGAGGAGTGATACAGATCAGTAAAGATGGGGCAACAGCAGTTCGAGGATGCTTTCTCCGTCCTTGGATGTAACTGCCAGTCAGTGTGGAACTGCTGATTTATAAATATTTCCATACTTTGACTTTAGAACATGTGTTCTGTTGGTGTTTGCTAAAATTAATTTGTATCTTTGTTTTTAAGCTGTTTGGTAAGCGGTGTTACACACTGAGTAAAACAAATGAGCTACTGAAAGTCCTGTCCTCCTTTGTAGCGCTGCATGAAGTAGGAGGTGTGCCCTTTGAAATTCTTGAGCCTGTGCTAACACGTTGCACACCACAGCAGTTGTTTCGAGTAGAGGAGTGTAATCCGGTAAATTCTGCCTTGTTAAACTCAGGGAACCACAGAGGGGATCAGGCATCTGTTTCTGGTTTCTGCCTTCCTTGCACTCTGTTTGATAAAGATTGTTCATGGGTTACGCTTTTGTGTCTTGTGTATGTACTTCTTTGAATTCAGGTGTAATTATCAACCCTCCCTTCCTCTACTGTCAGGATTTAAAGCATCTGGGAGAACTATTACAGATTTCTAAATGAGAGCCAGTGTTGGTAATAAGTGTTTACATCTCTGAAAATGAGGAAAAAAACAACAAAGAAACAGTATTTGCCAGGCAGAGTAGGACTGAGCATTTTCAGGTTTAAAAACTTAAGGCTGCAAAGCATACGTGAAATCTCAGCCCAGATACTTCCCAATTCGCGTGTGGTAGATTTCTTATGTACGCTGCTGAGCCTTTGGCTCCATGATGCATTTGGACATGGATGTTCTGGGTGCGTAGCACTTGGTAGTACAAGTTGGCCGCTTGTCTGCGTGCCTGAAGTTCAACACTGGTAGGGCCTGAATCTCTGCTGGAAACAAATTGAGTCTGAAAGCACAGCCCATTAACTCAAATATAGAGCTCTGCTACCTGAAGCTGCAGGACACCTAGGCTGAAGGTGACATTGCTGTGGCACTGTTGCACTCCGTGGTGGGGGTACCAGCAAGAGCACGTGTGGTGGGATTTCTTTCGCACCTTTCTCTACTGGGTGATTTGGCTTTGTTTCAGCTTAGCAGATACTCTTAGAAATATTGCCTTAAAATCCTTGATTTAAATACCTTGTGTTCAATCTAAGACATTTCCAGAAGAGTCTGACCACCTGTGGAAGAAACACTGCCAGAGGGATTTTAAAAATGAGAGCCTCCTGGAGTACGAGTCCTGGCGTGAAATGTACTTGAGACTGTCCAATGAGAGAGAAGAAAAACTGAAGAAGCTTACAAAAAACATTCTTTCAGCTCAGTCTGAGAAACCAAAAGGTAATATCTGTGGTTGACTTTTCGGTTTTCAAACCCTGTCTCTTCTGCTCTTCTTGACGCTTACTATGCAGGGTTTAGTGACTTGTTTGCACTTACCATCACTGATCCTGTGTGTCTAGGTGAATGCATCAAGTAAGGATGCTGTTCCTCTTTAATGTACAAGTTGCACACAAAATGAATATGTGCATCAATACAGCATATTAATGCATAATGCATGCGATGTGTTGTAGAGAAACCTTACATCACTGGTTAGAGTTGGGATTCTAGGCAACAATTCAAAGAGTGCAAATGTAATAACAGCTACCAAGAAATAATATAATGACAAATATCAACGTTAACGTGAGCAAGTACTGCATGCTGGCTGTACTTGACTTGCCACGGCTCAGATACTGCTTTGGTATCAGAGTCATTTGGTATCTGAATGATTTTATTTATTTAGGCAATTTAAACCTAGAAATTGACTCACATTCATTCTCAACTGTTCAGAATGTGATGGGGGGAGGAAGAAGAGTCACATTCTCTTCTCCCTGTTTATGTATTAGGCCGGCAAGTAAAAATGACTTATGTGACCAGTGCAGCAAAACCACCCAGGAACATTCGCCGACAGCAAGAAATCCATGGGACAGCAGGACCTGTCACCCACCTTCACCCCACGGAGAAGTGGAAGTAAGTGTTCTGCGCTGCGCTTTTAATTGGAGATGAGGCATCTGTGTCAGTACAAAAACTTGCTGGCAAGATACTTTTGAAGCTATAAATAGTGCTTTGTTTACTTCCCTTCTTTAAGTGGCTAGTGGCTAGGAAATAACTTGCCTTCTGACTCTTGTCTCCTCCTCTGATGTGCATGCAGTGTCATCACGCGTTTCTCCAAGTGGCAGTGATGAATTCAGCTGGAGAATCAGCAGCCACTGTTTTTCTCCAGGTTACGTTAATGGTGCTTGACATCCTGGGAGATCCCCGATGCTGATGTTGTGTTTATAAACCTGCTCAGCAGTCTCGCATGTTCTCCTGTTCTCATAAGATCCTGGAGTGATGTAACTGACCAGAGTGAATCTCAGCACCTATTAACTCACGTGGCTGTGGGCTTCTGCTCTGGCACAGACTGGTCAGTGGCAGTAGCCAACAGTAATCACTGGAAGAACAGGAAATCAGGATTCCTCAAATATTTTCTTTGTACAGCACAAAACAAAGTTCTTTCTGACAGCTTAGTTCAGGGTGGTTCAGCAGCCATGAGGACTAAAGCAGAGATGTGGGATTTGTCCTGCTGTTCCTGCTGGCCTAATGAACTCCTCTTACACCCAAGGGAATGGCTGCAGTAGGGAGATAAACTGGCTGTGGCACCAGCTTCACCCCCTTTCTCCCCCTCTCAACTATGTGGAGAGAAGAGATGTTATTTTATTTATCTTTTTTTAAAATGTTTGTATACTGCTTTTGTCCAAGAGAAACATACCCATACTCGGGCAGTATGAATCTTGTGCTGTGGTCCCTTACTCTGTGTCTGTGGTTGAGCATCCTGCCCTCCCTTCTCCCCACAGCCTCTGGGTGTTTCCATGTAGACAAAACTGCTCTGCAACTAGCTCTGCCAAAATCATCTTTTTGGGGGAAAACTGTTTTAATTCTTTGCGATTATAGTTATGCAGGCTGCCAAATATGCGAGTGGAAAGTGACAGATAGCTGGGAATGGGAGTATAAAACTGTAGCTGTTGCAAATATAATACAAGCTCTGACTTATGGTAACTGAATGTCAGCAGAGTCATTATATGTGGTTTTTGTCCTGATGCTGCAGGGCCTGTAGTTGTGCTGAGTAATTGTTCCTGTGCCTAAGACTGAACTGGATAACCACACTGACCTAGGCTTACTGAGGTGGGGTGGGAAACAAACAAAAACAACCAACCAAAAAAAAAAAAAAACCACCTACAGAACACTGGGAAACTATATATAAACAAAGTCTGCTAACTTCAGGAGCTTGATTTACAGTTGAGCAGTTTACCTTATTGAGATGATACTGGTGTGGGGTAGGAATGAGAACCCAAATGTACAAAATTCTCAAAACGAGCTTTTATACCAAAGATGATCTTTTCAGAGCTGCATCTTTAGATTAAATTAGGAAGCTTCTTTCCAGACTCTGTTACCCGTGAAAAGATAGCCCAACACCAATGCAGTAGCTTAAAGCACTTTGAGGCTCCTGCTTTGGGTTGCCCTGTGGGAGGTTGCGCCTGCATTGTGACAGACCTGCCCTCCAGTTTAGGTGCTTCAGGTACAGTGGTGTATATATCCTTACTACTCCAGTTACTGAGTAATGTACCCAAAGCCCTGTATAATTTTTCCTCACACATGGCAAATGAGGAGGAACTGCTGTCACGTGAAAGAAACTGCAAGGAGGTTTGTTGCTTTGCTGCCTTGAGAAATGAGTTTGTTTAGGCATGATGTGTTCACTTCTTCGAGCACGTCATCTGAAAACCTATCGGTTTCACTATGTACATCTGGAATCTTTACTGATGAAGCTTGTGTTGCAGGAGCTAAAAAGGCCCTGTTACACATGTGCAGTTTCCCAGCAGGCTGTGTGCATTTTGGCATGCTGTGTTTGTTAACTGGCAGCAGGCATTAGTGACTGGCCCTGAGGTGTACAAGGCTGCCTGCGTTGCTGACATGGTGCTGGCAGCTAAGTGCTGGGGTGGTTCAACCATCTTACGCAGGGCTGATGCCTCCTGCATTGTCCTGTTGATTGGTGTATCTAACCTAACACTTAGGGCTAGTTATTGTGCCTTCTAGGCATTCCTAATTTTAAAAATAACAACAAAATACAACTGAAAACTCACTGTGACAATTTGCCCTCATTTTCTGGCAGAGAGCTAGTTAGTAGTACAGCTGTGTTCAAAAAAGATAGAGAGGGAAAAAAGTTGAACACAGGCCTTAAGAGAACCTGTTATGAGCCATCATGGCATTGCTAAATATCTTGATCTATTGTAAAGTCTGATATGCCACAGTTTTATATGTATCACAGTACTGATGATGAGACAAACTTGTTAAAATACTGTCGTCATTTTTTCCAAAATGAGAGAAAGCAAATGGTAGTTTTATTTTATTAAATCTTTTTTTTTTTTTAAACTTCCTGGCTTTAAAAGAACAAGCAGAGACAGAAACAATAACTCATCAAATCCGAACTCTGCTAGCAACAGTGGAAGCTCAAGCTCAGGTGGAATGACTCAGGATGGAAAGAAGCCTACTAAAAGTAAGTGAAGAGATTATCAAGGTATTGCTTTAACTTGCTGGCTATTGACATATGCTTAATATTATGCTACCATCACCTAAATTACTCACATTATGCTACAATCCTAACCAGTTTTCTTTTCTTGTTGTTGAAGAAATTGCACCAATCATGAAGAAAACTTTAAAAGCGTTGAAGAACAGAGCTGGGCGGCGATAAAATGAAGATACGTACTGGAAGCTTATGTGAATATTTCTATATTGGGCTACAGCTGATGAAAGTAAAATCAATGTTAACTTCCCCAATTTGCCTTAGCTATAATAGTTATCAAATGTTGCAGGAGCAAATGATTTGCAATTAAAAAATGAAACCCTGGACTCCCTTTATACTGCTGCTTCCTTATGCATGAATGAGGAAATCTGAACTGAAATAAGGTCAGTGTATGCTAGTATCAGATCTGTTTATATGGACTCCTATAGGTGCTGTTTGTGTTAGCTGGTGTACACATTTGAATTAGCTTTAGATGAAAGCACTGTAGCCATGGATATATTTTGCCAAGGTTGAAGTTATCTCTTAGGAGCAGTCACAAGTTGTACTTAGATAAGATGCCAAGGCTTTTTTGCAGTGTTAGCACAAAAGTGTTTGGGGAAACTTGGTGTATTTCATTACTCAAGACAGCAAATGGTGGGTTTTCCTACGTGTGGTGTGTAGGGTTTTTTTCTTTTTGCGACTGAGCTTTTAAAGGAGAATTGGGAAAAACCTTCTTAAATTTGAACTGTTTTAAAGCAGGCTGTATGTACTGCTGGGGTGAATAGGGCAGACCGTGACAGTGAGTTAGTGAAAAGCTGTTCGTCATTCAGGAGCCCTTCCATTTGGACATTATTGGTAGAATTACTAAAACCAGACTTCCTGTTGTGTGAGACCCACTACAGGCACTGAGCCCTTGTGTGGGAGTTGCTATTCTGGGAACAGAGCAGACAGGAGGGAAGTCAAGAATTGTATCAACTTGATGTTATGGTCATCTTGTACTAATCTTGTTGATTTCAGAACAATCCCTTTAAGTCTGGAGATGAGTGAAAATTTGTTTTATACTCTGATCTGCTACTTTGAGTCTGCCATGAAGAGGCCTAGCTCTAAACTGTGAGGATGGGCTCCTTGTGTTCAAAGTGAAATGCTGCTGGGTCTTAAATGGCTGCCCTCTCATGGGTTGCAGGCTGCTGCAGCATGGGGCTGATCTACCAATGGTTTTCTTTTAGAACTGAGATAATTCCTAGTTGCTTCATCTAAAAGGGTTTACTTGCACAAATTGGAAGCCTGGCTTTGCCTTGATGGCATGGCTTGCACACGGATGGATTCTTTCTATAGACTGCAGTCACTAGCTACAAGATGGTTTTGTTACTAACGTTCTTCTGTTGGCCTCTGTACTCTGAAGCACAGGGTAAGACTGTCATGAAACCAGTAGCTGTCTCTATCAGGAAACCTTGTGTGTGAATTTTCTCACCATTCTGTATTTGTGTTAATTAAAAATACTACTACTAAAAATGGCTCATATGAGTCTGATAAGGTGTAGTCACCCACAGAAAACCACTTGTGCAAATGCTCTGTTTGTAGAGGGATTTTAAGTGAGTATGTATGGGAGCATGTCATGGCTTCTTGGGCAAAGGAACCGGAAGTTAAATTTTGTTTGTTAGAGTTGCACTAAAAAGAATGAAAGATGAGAGCAGGAATGTTGACCTGCAAACTCTTGTGGGGAGTTTTGCCTGATTCAAATAGTCACTGACTAGTAAGAGGGCTGTAGTAGGGCAGTAGTGTCTGTCATCCACATCTGTAAAGAAATTATCTGCAAGGAGCTACTTGGGATTCAAGCCTGGCTGAACAGTGATTGACAGGTCAACAGACTTGTCACTTATCAAACACTCTGGTCATCATACAGTTGCTAATGAGTTACTGGCAGAAGTTTAACTGAACTGGAGGCTTGTATCACAAGTAGTGTGAATTCAAGAATTCTGGTGGTGTTGGTGTGGTGGGTGGTGTGTGTGCTTTTTTTTCGCCCCCTCTGAATCACTTAATTGCCATAGAGATACTTACGGTATTCTCTCGTCTAGCAGACAACAAAGCCATAACTAGGCCTTTTGTTGGACTTGGGCATTAGAAAACCTATTAAACTACCACTTTGAACAGCTGTAGATGACAGAAATCCTTGAGAGACTGAAAGATAAATGGGTGTATTTTAGCTGGTAAGCTTGTTAGTTGCATACTGATAGAAGCAGGAGAGCTCTTTTTTCCTATCCTTGACGCTGATGGTGGAGCTGTGTGGAAGGAGAGCTTGACTTAAACATTAAATGGCCTTGATCTTCTCACTTTCTGTCACTTCAAAGGACATAGGCGTATCTCTTACCAGAGATTTGTAGGAGGTACCTGTGGGATCAGATTCTTTTTCTGACAGTAGAAAATACTGTGGAGAAGCAGATCTTATTACTGCCAGATAGTTGATGCTATTCTCATTTTAGAGTTTTTCTTTCACATCAAACTTAGTCTGGTCTGTGCATCAGGTGTGCTCTGGGAATATATCTACTGTTTGTGAGAAGTCCTGTTTGTAGTTTGCTGCTTTATGGTGCAAATTGAAGTATACCCGGAGGTAAAAGTGAACCTCACTTCAAAAGCACACTGTTCTAATCTTAATCTGAGCTCAAACAGTTTTGGTTTTGTTACGTGCTCCCCAGTCTGATTGTCACATCCATCTTCCTGATGAGTCCTCCATCCACACATTGTTTGACCTGTTTTGTGTTCCATCCTGCTGGCTGCGAGCCCAGGTGGAGTGCTGAGCCTGGCTGAGGGCAGCTTGGAGGAGGAGATCTGTGCTCTCTATCAGGTAAGTTGCTCTTCTGATGGAAACAATAAGCATCCTTTGTAGGTAAAGGCCTTCTCTTCCTTAGACACATTTCTGAATTATTTAGAGCTGCAGTCTCCCAGCAGCCTTTCATTCCAACAGCCCAGCTGCTTTTCCTTCATGGTTTGGGTGAGTTCCATGTTCATTTCTGGCAAATGAAATAAATAATGGGAGAAAAACATGGTCACAAAAGGAGAGCCCTGCTGTTGTGGAAAAGACCACAAATGAAGAAGACTTCTTAAACCATCCATTTCATGCATAAAACCCACATTCTACTTCCTGCCAAGGTTTTATAGCATTTAGGATTGTTTTCTGTACTTTGAGTGGTTGAGCCCAAGAAGAAAGCTCAGCTTGATTGCTGCTCCATTTTTGAAAGAGGACGCATCGTCTTGCCCTTCAAACAGACCTTGTGGTAGGAGGAGAAAACACAGTTTTGAGGTGAAGTTTTCTCATGAGACTGTCCTCAGAGGGGGCGTGAAGCTCCAGGAGCTGAGCTATTCATAGGGACCACAGATGCTCATATTTTGGGTTAAGTCCTGTTCCAAAGCCAAGGAGGAGGGGTTAGGATTTGGCGTGATCCTCTGGAATGATTTTGGACAGCTCAGTGGTCTGCCCTATGCATTGCCTCCTCAGTTGTTATTCCAGGGATCAGCATTTGAGCTGCTGCCAGTGTTGCACAACTATGATTTGTCAGGAGAGGGGATGCTGCAGCTCTGAACGTGCTGCTGTCACTGTAGTGCTTGGGGATTTCTGGTAGCCATGGGATAGCCTCACGAGAGGAACAAGAATTCCCTTTGCACAATGCAAATCTAGAACTTGATGTCTGAAAGAATTTTAGAATCACAGAATGGCTTGGGTTGGAAGGGACCCTAAAGACCATCCAGTTCTGACCACCTGCTGTGGGCAGGGCTGCCACCTACCAGATCAAGGCCAGGTTCCATGCGGCCTGGGCAGCCTGAACCCCTCCAGTGATGAGGCATCCACAGCTTCTCTGGGCAGCCCATTCCAGTGCCTCACCACCCTCACAGCGAAGAATTTCCTCCTAATGTCCAACCTAAATCTCCTCTCTTTCAGTTTAAAGCCGTTCCCCCTTTTCCTATCACTATCTGCCTATGTAAAAGGTCCATCTCCCAAAGCTCAGGAGAATGTCTGGGCTAGGATTTAGTGTGGTGCAAAATGCTGATGGGTAGCAGAATAAGAACATGTTCCAAGATGCACTGTGTTTTTGAAAGAAAAGGTGAGGATTGCCTGATTTTGCTTATTTCTGCATTGTCTGGTGGTCTTTCATTCTCTGCATTTTTGCCAGTATTTTCCTTCTGATCTTCCAAATGTATCAGGGATGTGTATTTTTAGACTTGAAAATGCAGGATTTTCAGAAAATTAATAAAGCATGAGAGAGCCGGTATTTAGAACAACAGCAGCAAAAGAATAAGCCTTTCCATGCAAAGGAGTCTGTCCCAGCAGACTTTTGAGGAGACTGCTCCTGGAGATGGGCACACACAGTTCAGGTCTCTCATAGCCTCAAACCATGAAGATCAGCAAAGCTGGGTTCTCCAAAGTGAAGCATCCTGGTGTGTAAGGTGGTGTACATTCTGCCTTCCTCAACTTCCTCACTATTGTGGTCCTAGACAAAAAGAAGTATTAAGACGGAGCTCAGAATTGCCAGGATTCTGAGGTAGAATATAGCACGAGGCTGTCATAGTTTTCCAGAAACTAAATATTCTGATGTTTAGGAGATGATGCGTTTTCTTTAGGTATAGAAATCTTATTTTTAGTGTCCAAATGACTTTCGGATTCAGAAGAAAGTATCTGGATCAGAATAGGGGAAAAGACTTCTCTGTGGTGGATATGTTCCCTCCAACCCCCCCCCTTTCTTTTTTTTCCTCAAAAGGAAAGACTTTAAAATCCCTGCTCTAAATGTGAAACTACAGTCACAGGCTTCGTGTTTGTAGATGAAGTGGTGTGCTTCCTGCAAGCAGGGCCAGTGGAAGGTTCAGCAGTGTGTTCTGTGAGCTCTGCTTACAGATAAGTTGCGTCTTTTAGTCCCTGAGGCCGGCCTAAAGAAGGCAGTAGCTTGGGAGAGGGCTGAACAGTTCTGAAAGCTCTTACATAGCTGTCCTCCTACAGAGCTGCAAGTGGGAGACAAAGGTCTTTGCTGTTCATCTGGTCCCCATCCCTTACTGTCTGCAGGATGGTGGAGCCTACGGAAGAGGAGATGCTGCTCGCTGGAGCCTGCAGAAGCAGGACCACAAGCTGTTTGGGCAGGAACAGAGGAGCAAGCTGCTGCTTGCCTCTGGGAGAAGGAAGGAGTCTGCAAGAGAGAAGACAGCTGCTGAGACATGGCTGGGGAGCTGTTCCCTCCCTTTGAGATGCTGATCTCTGAGGGGAAGAAGTTAAAGCCTTGCCCTCTTGCCATCCTGCTCCTTATGTTTCCAAAGTTTCTTTTTCCTGAAGAGGCACTTTCCCCACTTACAGCTCTTTACAACGCTCGGCACATTCTCCACTTTTCTCTCCCACGATGTGCTCTTACCAGCGCTTTGCAGAGCACGTCTCCCATGGTTACCTGTGTTGGTGTGTTTTCGGTGCTTTCAGACCTTTCAGGCTAGAAGTTAGACAATTAGTCTGTCTGAAATTTAGATAAACACTAAAGTGGTGCATTAAAGTGCAGCTTCTCAGAGCATTAGTATTGTGCCAGAGCGAGGCTGACAGCTCAATTTTGGTTTTTGGTGTTTAGAAAATCAAGGGGAGAATGAAATGTTGTGTAGAAATCCCAGGGGCTTAAGCACAAAGCAGCTTCTCCAGGCTTCCAGAAAGCCTCAGCTTGTGCTGCTGAGGGGTGAACAACGCTGGCCCTGAGCAGAGTGACAAACCCTTCCAGTTTGATATGGAAGGAGGTAGTCCTCAGTGCAGCTCTGAAGCTGCAGGGTGAACACAGCAGTGACCTCTTCCCAGCAAGGAGCCTGGGGCCCTGTGCCATGAGGTTTCCTTGTTATCTGGGTGTTCATCGCCCAGTTAATCAAGTGGGCTGTTTCAAATCCCTGTCTTTAGAGGGGACGTGTCATCATTAGGAGGCTGACAGCTGCACTGACCTTTGTCATAGCCAAATGATTTTTGTGCTTCAAGGAGGGGAGGAATGCATGAGGAAATAAGGCTTGCCTTGCCTCTCAGGCTTCTCCATCCACTCCTCTCTTTGGGCCTAATGAGCTGGGGAAATGCATGTTTTCTGAAGCCTATTTTTCCTCGAAACAGTTGCCGAGAAAACATTTTTAAAACAGTCAGAGTAGAAATGTAGAATAAATTGCTTTATTCTAGGAGTCCTAGTAAGGGCTCAGGTTAGGTTCTTACTGGCGTTCAGAAGATGTTAAAATGCGATGTGCTCCAGGAGGCCTTGGTCCCTAACCAAGGCAGTGCCCTCCATCTCTGCTAAATGCTGTTTCCAGGCATCTCGCAGCCTGGAGAGCTGCGCTGCTCCATAGCTGTGTCCTCTGCTGTCTGGGACAGCAGCGTGAGCCCTGGGTAGCAACAGGCACATCTCGGTGGCCTGCCGAACGCGGGAGGCTTAGGGCAGAGCTTTCTCAGGAAAACCGTGGCCTGGGTCTGCTGCTGAGTTGTTAAGTCATTCAGTGTTACCTAAACTCTCAGCGCTAAGATGACAGTGTGTCTTGATTACAGTCTGCATCTAGTGTTGTGCGGAAGAACTCATGCATCGTGTGTTAAGCATTAGTCTCAGTTGTTTGAGTCAGGCTGAGCTGTATTTTGTGTTTAAGTAAACATTGAAAACAGTATAATTTTCTCCAAATTATGGCACTTAACAGCATGGAGAGAATTTTCTGAGGAAAAATCAAGTATGTGACAGACCATGGTTTTGGTGCTGCTGTGACTAGCACAGTGTTTAGCATTCTTCATGGTTCCTGGTAGCCATAACCCACCGAGATGCTGAGCCTTCATGGGACAGGACAACCGTTTGTCCTACCGACGTTCTCCTTGCTCTGAACAGAAAGCTTCAGCCATCATTTATCCATCTGTTGGATTAAATAGAGGAAAAAAAAAGCCTTTCTTCAAGGAGGAATTTCTGTAATTCTCAGAGTGACAATTTCTAGCTGACCTACCCCAAAGGAGAGCAGAGGCTTTTGCTTGGGTGCTGGCCCTGCTCCCGGCTGCCTTGCTGTCCCTTGCCTTAGTAGCGAGCCGCCTTCTCCCTCATATGGCCTTGGCTAGAGCTGCTTGCCTAATCTTGGAGGTTGTTTGACTTCTCTGAAGGCTGTTATACTCTGGTTTCCAGGCAGCAAGCATTACGCCAGCAGGAAGCTGACTCCATCACTGTGTGAGCATGGTCCTGAGGAGGGTAAGGAGGAGGCGAGGGCCTTGCAGCCACGCACTTCATGAAGCCCATCTCCTGCCTCCACTCGTCCTTCCTGGGGCAGCAGGGCTTGAGTTGTCTCCTGCTTGAGCACTTCAGCAGATCTGGGTTCCTGCTTCTCCCTGAAGCTCAGCATGGCTTGATTCTGCAGCTGCCTCCAGCAATTACGAAAATCATGGTCTGGGTCGTTTCCTCTCAACAACCCCCTTACGAGCACGCTGGTGTGCAGCTTGCAAGCTTTTTCTCAGGCTGGATGCCAAACCACAAGCATGGTCAGCCTTAAAAATCGAAGCAACATCAGGCTTATCCCCAGCTGTGAGATTAAAAATAAGACTATTTTTCTGGTCTGCCATCCAAGATGCTAATGGAGCTGTTCGCATTGCCAGCTCTCCCCGTAACACAAAACATTTTACGTCTTTTCTGCCCCAAGCCTGCTGGAAGGAGCTGAAATGCAAATTGATCTTTGTGGTGCCCTTACCCTCCCCATTCTGCCCAGCTGTGCTGTCGGTCTGTTTGCCTCTCCCTTGTGTTGTAACCCTTCCTACCCCAGCTCCTGATGCAGTGCAGCAGGGTAATGCCCCATGAAGGAAAGCCTTTGCAGGATGCCCTGGTGCATGTTCTACCTTTCTCATGCTGTGCATGTATGCTTTTCTATTATATCCCTCATTTTTGGGATGTTCCCTTAGTTCCCTTGTTGAAACCATTCCCTGCTCTGTGTCGTGTATAATTTTGTTAATGTGTTTGCAGTGGCATTTTCCTTTTGCAGAGTGCTCCTAGAGGAACTCAAAGGCTCCCAGTTCAGAGGCTCAGCTCGTGCTGCATAATGGATCCCAAAATAATCAGGGTACTGTTGACGTGCTCAAAAAAAGAGTGTGCTTGCTATCTTTGAGTGCTTGTTCATACTCTTGCAGGCTGCTAAATTAGTTTTCTTCACACTTTGACTAGCCAGTTTGACGTTCAGTGTGAAATAGGTGCTTGTGTTCCTGAGCACAGATGCCATACTCAAATTCAGGCTTAGAAAGTCCAATTTAGTGTTTGAAAATGGAACTCTTCCTGTGAAGCCTGTGTGCGTGGGCTGCAGCAGGGCTGGAGCCACGGGTGAGGCAGGGGAGGCTGAGCATTGCCCGCATCGCACCAGCAGCTCTGATGCCTTCTTGCAGCTTTTTAAAAAGACCTCTTTCTTTGTTTTGGCTTTTCTCTGTGCTGTGTTACCTAGTGGGGATGAGGAGCTTTGGAGCAGCCACGCTGACAGCACAGCTGCGGTCACGGGGAGCTGCGTGGAGGCCTCTCTCCCAGGAGCCCCGGTGGCTGCGGCAGGCTCTTTTCCAGGGGCTCAGGGCCAGAGGTCTGGGTAGGTATCACACCAGCCTGTTCATGTATTGCTTCTTGTCCCCGTTGAACAGGAGGGTTTCCTAGTGGGGAGGTTTCCTCAAAAGCCTTCTGACGCACCACATGTGGCATCTGGGGCACCTGGGCCCGTCCCCGTGCCGCACGTGGTCCTGCAGCACAGCCCTGCCATGCGCAGGGAACTTCACATGGCCTTCAGGGCGAGGGAGCGGTTCCCTGGGGGCGTGCTGATGATGCACTGCCACTTCCCACTTAGGGAAACGTAAGCACAGGCGGCTGAAGGAGAGTGACGTTGCTTCCCAGACATGCCACCCCGCATTTGTGTGCAGACCGTGAGGCTGGTGCTCCTCTCTGCGGGGAGCCCCACCGGCGCTTTGTGCTTTTCCTCTGTACCTGTCTGAACAGCAAATAGTGTCTGAGCATCGCCTGCTTGCATGAGACAGTGCTTATGGCAAAGCAGGTGATTCAGAATGTCAGAGAAACCTGATGCTGCCAGGTCACAGAGGTGGCCCTGCTCGCTTTGTGGGGACGTGAATAGGAGTCGTCCCCTGAAATCCCTCAGATGTCAGAGAGTAACTGTGAGCAGAGAGGCTGACTCCTAAGCGTTGCTGTGGGTGGATGGAGGGGCATGCAGGGCTGAACTCAAAAAGCTGAGCAGAACCACTTCCTTCTCTGCTAATGTTCAGTATTTGCAATTTATTCTATTAAACTTACACTGGAACTTGAGAAATACAGGGATAGCAACAGCCACTTGGGCCATCAGACAAATCGTTTATTTTGCAGTATTCACAGTCCATTAAGTCCAAGAGTTATAAAAAAAAAAAAAAATCCACCATCACATCTGGGAAAACAAACCTCTGTGATACACATCTGTTATTTTCCAGTATATGAATGTAGTTGTAGTCAGTAGGACTTGAAAATTGCAAACCGCTCTGGTCAAAGCTAGATAAATCTGCTCAAAATGCAGCATACGTTGCCTCTCTATTTGGAAACCTCAGCGAGAACCAGCCAGCAATTCTCTGCCTTGTATTTTTTCTTATTACAGGCAGCTGGTTTCCATCCAGATCATGGGCTCAGGGTGATAAGGAGAAAACGACAATGTTGTAGCATCTAGTTTGTAGAAGAGTGAGAATATAGTTGGGTTTTTTTTTGTTGTTTTTTTTTTTAACTTGTGGAAGATGAAGCATGGATACAACATAATTTTTGAAGACCTTTAACTAAAAAGAACATCTCCAACGTCTTACAGAGCAGAGGGAGGAGGAGTATTTTGGCACCTCCACAGACATGTGAATTTGTTACTGGCAGTAATGCCTATGCAAGTTTTGTGCCATTGGAAATATTGAAACAGGCATTTGCTGTTGTGTTTTTACTTACAGTTCTTACACAAACAACTTTATTTCAAGGAATATTTCTGCCTTTGTGCCTCACAGCTGAAAGCAGGCGTTTGAACGCAAACGGAACGCGTGAGAAGGAACCGATGTGGTTGTTTTGTCGTTTTCAGTCTGCATACAGTAGGGTTTCAGTCTGTGATGGACTGGTGAAAGGCGTGGAAGGATGAATCGCTTGTCACCATGTAATCTGTCAATGTACAACTTGTCAACATACAACGTGAGTCAGCCTCTGGAGAAATAAGTACATGCTTTGTAGCTGCGTTCATAATGAACTCAGTGAAATGCAGATACCTTGTACAAAGCCAGAACAATTTAGCTGTAAGGTTAAGCTAATTGAAAAGATCTCTCTAATTTCAGGATGAAGTTCTTGCAGGCGGGCAGGGGCTCTGCATCACAAACTCATCACGGTGCTGTTGGAGGAAGCAAAGCGCCCCGAAGCTCCGCTATTGATGATGTTTGCTCACTTTGGCAATTCTCTCACATTGCAGCACAGGTTGCAACACCTCTCGGAGCTCCAAGCCACTTCTCCCCACCTGTCCCTGCCTGCTGTCTCTAATTTAGCTGCTCCTCATGAGCTGCTTTATGAAGTTTATGTAATTAAAATTACATTTGCGAAGAGGAAAGGCAAGCAATTTGGTTTGACTGGGAACCTTGGCTTGACTTTGCTCAGTGCATTGTTTTAAGCATCTGCTCCCAAAACAACGTAACTTTGCCAGTAAATAAAACAAAATGAATAGCTGTGTACAGCACTAATGGCCCAGAAAAGCTGTGAGATATTAAAGAGGTAGAGAACACCGACAGTAATAGAGGGGGGGGGGGAACGTTTCTCCTTCCTGCTCTTCAGTTTCATATTGCAAAGCGGAGGATGGCAGGAGTTTGCATGCTGTTAGCCACAAGGCATGGCCACCCCAAATAATGCCTGTAATGCAGGAACTTTTAGTGTAAGGGTGCGGAAATCCATGATGGGTTTCACTTCACCTCTCTCACAGCAAGAGAAGAAAAATGTCATATGCTATAATTCTGGAAGAAGAGCTGGTCCTGAAACTACAGTTCCCCTTCAAATACAGTAATGGGAGTGCTCACCATGCTCTCTGCTCACTTTTTTTTTTTCTTTCTGAGCTCTAAATATAGTTCCCAAATGTGGAAGCTGTAAATTCTTACAGTCTAAGATATGGCACTGTGAGCTCATCACAGCTGGCGTTGCCAGAGATTCTCCTCTCTCTTGCCTTATGTTCCTGGACCCTTCTTTGCACCAAATTGAGTGCTCTCCTCATTTAGCATTGAGCCAAATTGGTAAAAATAAGCTCCCAAACTGCTGAAAAACATTTCCATCTCCTTTCATGAATCAAACATAGTGCTCTTGTAGTGTGGGGTGTGTTCGTTCAGCAACTAAAGTCAACAAAATAGGAAAAACTTTCTTTTTGTATTTTTCATATTGACTTGGATTTTCTCTGCTCATTTGGAGGCTCTGCTGCAGCCAGAAAAAGAGCAGCAGGAGAAGGAGGTGGAGACCCCGCAGGTTGCTGTCCTCTGGCTGCACCATGCATGCCACCCTGGAAGTTACTGAAGGAAGGAGGACTGGAGCTCTCCTATTCCCTCTGCTTCCCATACTTGGCTTCGCTGGTTCAGAGCTATGGGTTGTATGAAGAGCTACCTGTAAACCTTTAAGGGATTGCTCTGGAACATGGAAATACAGTCCTAAGAGACGTTAGTTCAAACCAATTTTTGAAGACAGTAAGGGTTTCTTGTGTTTTTTTTTTTTTTTCCCTGTGATTCTGCGAAATGTTTGGTTTTAGGTGAGATGTTTGTTACTTCTTGTGTATGATGCTGTATGGCCAATGCCCAGGGAAAAACGCCTGTAAATGTGCAAAAGTGGCCTATTTCCTCTAAAAGTGATTCTGATTTTTATGTATTTTCTTTCTATTTCTACGATGGTTTACACAAGGCATAATTTTCTCCTCCAAGAATGTTACTTTAGTTCATCTCCTGTGATATGTACTTGGAAATGTGATTAACTGCTACAATCGCTCTGTAGGTATTCCAGTAACAGGAGCTAGCTGTGAATATTCAAACTGGTGCATCTAAGGCTACATTGCTAATCGCACGGCGCGGGTTGCTCGCTGTACTGATTGGCTCCAGAGGGATTGGTTAGGCACTAAGGGCTTCTAAAACTCACAGCCATGTTTACTATCTGTAGCTAAATAAGAGATTTAGAGGCTAAGCTAGAAACGCAATGGGATTTTTTTGTTTTTGTTTTTTTGAGATACGTATAGAAGCGTGAGCCTATCATCACAGCGAAGCAGAGAAAGGAAGATGAAGCGGTACTCCTGGCTGCGTATTACTGGGTAAAGCTTACTGAGACTGCCCCCAGTTTGTTGCATTTGTGAGCCCTTGATTATGTGGAATTTACCCCAGTGCAGAAAGCTTATGTAAAAGCTTTTACTCCACACACGACCTACTTCAGGTCTCTGGGACGTGCAGAAATTTGGCAGAGCAGGTCAGGTGTTTCTGCTACAGACGCAAATCCTTTGTGAAAATCTCTGCTGCAGCGTTCAGCCACTGGATGTCCTCGTTTTCAAAGGTCTGCAAAGGTTGATCAACTGGAAGGAGACATGTTGACGTTTGCAGAGTGTTGCTTAAAGATGTTCTCTGTGTGCTGCATATTGCCAAACTCCAAGCTTACCTCCCATAAAGCGACAGAATCGGTTTCGCTCCTCAGGGCTATTAAACTCCTACTGCATGCAGAGCGTGTATTTAGTCTGCTCCATCCTTCTCGCTGCTTGAAGACTGAACTCTATTTCTGTAAAAGCTTGCATTGCGGGACTCTTGCATTCTCAAAGCACAGTGTAGTTCACTACATTTCTTCCTCCTTGCAATACTACATTCATGAGAGTTTGTCACAGTTTTTGCTGTGCCTTCTGACCGCAGCTTGGTCTTTCCAAATTCGTGTTCCTCTGGAGGGCTGCACCCCTCTGATCACAGGAACTGGCTCTGCTGACAGCAGCGTCAGCGGTGCCAGCACCTGGGGACAGCTCTGATCCAATCCCACCAGGACATCACCAGCGATAGGTGGTGACCTTGTGCCCCCAGCGGGACCCGCTCCTGCTGCCCTTGCCCTAAAAGCTATCCCTCCCTTTTCTCAGGACAAGGCTTCCTTTCTCCTGCAGCGAGGGAGCCAGCGCCGCCCACCTCTGCTTTGCTGCAGGCTCCGTGCCTGGGCTTCCCCTGCGGCTAAAGCACTCATCCACCCTCTTTCTTGCAGCTCTGATGGGATCATCCTCTTTGCAAACGTTCCTGTCTTCTGATTATGGCTTGATAATGCTTGTCAAACACTTTCCAACAGCTCATAAAAATCTGAGCTGGGGGAAAGGTTGGCAGAGGGATGTCCATAGCTGCATGTGAGTTTCATGTTTGTTCATGAAACATGAAGAGCATCTCCATGAAAAACTACATTTTTTTTTTCAGTCTTAAGTTTCAAGGAAAGAAAAATCTTCTTAGCTTTCAGCCTTTTAATTTCTCTAATTTAAGCCACTGCTAAACCACATTGTCTTTCCAACAGTGGGAAGCCTGTGCTGTGTAAACACATTTGAAATCATGACAGCAAGTTTTGCCAGAGGACAAACTCAGTAGAAAAATTAAGGCTGGACTTATTTCCCTTATAAAGGGATCCTCTATAATAGACATGCTAGTTACATTTGCTCTGTGTACCAACAGGGTAGTTCCTTTCTGCCCTGCTGGTGCACGAGGCATCTCTCCAGTGAGGATCAGTCTCCCGTAGCTGCTGAAGTCTTCTAAGGTGACTGGCCAAGTATGCTGCTGTTTTTCTACTTGGTAATGGTTGTTTGGTGGTTCAGCATTTGATGAGTGCTTCAGAAAGAGATAAACATTCTCTTTCCAAATACAGCTCTGTAGCCCTGGTGGGTCCTTGTGGAAACTCCATCTTAGAGATCTGAAGAGGAGCCGTGCCCAGAGCTTCCCCTGTGGACAGAGACCTGAGGTGCACCAGAAGACTCTGGCTCTGGGTATTTGTTCCCGACTAAAATAACTGTGCTGGTTTCCGGACTCTAAAACAAACCTAACATTCAGATAAGCAGGGAGAAAGATTTGGAAGACTGGAAAATAGAGAGAACGGGGAGAAAACTCCTGTGGCAGATCCAGGTGATGTGATGCTTGGTCTCAACATCATTGTCTTAAATCCAAGTACACAGCGATGCTTCCCTAACAGGGAAACTAGCAGAGCGTGGGGGGAGCACGCTGCCTTGCAGACACAGGGAGTAAAGGAGAGCAGCTTCAAAAGAGGCTGTGATGGAGCCACAGAATCACCAAATGGCTGAGGCTGGGAGGGACCTCGGGGTCCATCTGGCCCAACCCCTGCTCAAGCAGGGACACCCAGAGCAGGGTGCCCAGGCCCACGTCCAGGCGGTTTTTGGTGATCTCCGAGGAGTCCTCCCAGCCCTCAGCAGCTGAGGAGCCAGCACACAATCTGGCTGCCATGGCTGGCTGGAAATGAGCCCTCTCTGCTTCTGGTGTGGGACTAACCAGGCTGAGGAAGTAAATTAAATATCATGGTCCTGCCCTAGAAACTGCAATACTGCTGTGAAATTCGCTTGGCTTAGGCCAATGATGCCAAAGGTGTGTCTGAAGTAGTGGCTCTCAGAAAATCCTGCTTCTATGCTGCTTGGGAAGTGGTGACACCTTCAGCATGCTCAGATGCCATCTTCTTGAAGGAACAGGTTTATCAGTCCTTTCCTATTGTCCTCAAGGGTGTTTTGGGCCATGATAACTGTGGTGGCAAATATGGCTGAAGAAGAAAGGGGGCTGGAGCCCGTCAGCAGTGTTCTGAGAACAGTCCCGGGGCAAGCTGCAAGCTTTTCCTCCTGCACCCATGGTCATCCCTGAAGAACTGGAGCCCACTGTGATTTCTGGGTGGATTTTGGAGATCTCATTTGAAAATGTGGGATGCTTTTAGTCATTGCAAAATTGGAGAAGTGATTTGGAGTGCTGGAAGGAGGTAAAAGGTTTTACAAGCAGCACACCCTAGGTTTACAGTGAACAAAGAGGATTTTTCTCTCTTGTATAAGGACTCAGATGCAGCTCCAATGAAAATCAATAATTGATCTACATCCATCTACAGATACATCAACGGTTACATAGGCTGGGAAGCCTTATCCCTGTGTGCACATTTTGCTTTTAAGCAGCTTGTACTTGGGCTCCCTGTGAGTGTGTCTGCTCTCATCACACAGGCGATGCTGGGTCCCTTCTAGGAATAAGCTGGGACCCTTTCTTTTTCTGCTGGATGCCAATAAGAGGACTGACAAGCTAAGCTGCTGAACTGCTCTACAGCTCATTTGATAAGTGCAGAGCCCTTTAAAGCTCAGGGTGCTACCAGGATTTACTTCTTGAAAAACTGCAGCCATTCACAAAGCAGGTTGTGAGGGCAACAAACCTCCCTCAAAACAAGCAGCGTAGATACAACCTGTAAGGCTGAAATCAAAATAAACTTTTTTTTTTTTGAGATTTTATAATAGGGCATGAGGTTGAGCATACATGCTGTGATTCGCCCTGTTTGCTGCTCAGTGCCACAGATCACAGACTGTGCAGCCACTGCAGGTCACACGCCTTTGTTCCCTATATAGAGATAAATCTGTGCTATGTTATGACAACTCTGAGAGGAATTTTGCTTTTGCTTCATCTGGTAAATGAGCAAGCATCTTGCTCTGACGCGTGCTTGCAAGGAGCATGTCCCCAGGTCTCCTCTGTTCCCAGCACTGTGCTTGTGGGATGCCCCATGTCTCACAGCAGAGAACACGTCCTGGCTGCAGGAACCTGCTGAGGCCCTGCTCTGTGCAAGGGCCCTTGGATGTGCTGCAGGACAGCACCTGCTGCTGAAAGCCTGCTTCTGCAGGGTGGCAGCCCACAGTGGAACAAGCAGGGCCAAGTTGCCCTCTTTCCTGAAAAGGAAATACCGGTGTCACAGAATCACAGAATGGTTGAGGTTGGTGGGGACTTCTGGGTCCATCTGGCCCAACCCCTGCTCCAGCAGAGACACCCAGAGCAGGGTGCCCAGGACCACATCCATGTGGCTTTTGGAGATCTCTAAGGAGGAGACTCCACAGCCTCTGGGCAAGCTGTACCAGTTCTCTGTTACCTGTACAGCACACAAGTGTTGCCTGGTGCTCCGAGAACCTCCTGTGTTCCAGCTTGTGCCCATTGCGTCCTGTCCTGGCACTGGGCACCACAGAAAAGAGCGTGGCCCCATCATCTTTGCACTCTCCTTTCAGATATTACAGACATTGATGGGATCCCCCTGAGCCTCCTCTTCTCCAGGTAGAACAGCCCCAGCTCTCTCAGCTTCCCCACACAGGAGGGATGCTCCAGCCCCTTCATCTTCGTGGCCTTCAGCTCTCTCCAGTATGTCAATGTCTGTACTGGGGGGCCCAGAACGGAACATAGGACTCCAGGTGTNGGACCACATCCATGTGGCTTTTGGAGATCTCTAAGGAGGAGACTCCACAGCCTCTGGGCAAGCTGTACCAGTTCTCTGTTACCTGTACAGCACACAAGTGTTGCCTGGTGCTCCGAGAACCTCCTGTGTTCCAGCTTGTGCCCATTGCGTCCTGTCCTGGCACTGGGCACCACAGAAAAGAGCGTGGCCCCATCATCTTTGCACTCTCCTTTCAGATATTACAGACATTGATGGGATCCCCCTGAGCCTCCTCTTCTCCAGGTAGAACAGCCCCAGCTCTCTCAGCTTCCCCACACAGGAGGGATGCTCCAGCCCCTTCATCTTCGTGGCCTTCAGCTCTCTCCAGTATGTCAATGTCTGTACTGGGGGGCCCAGAACGGAACATAGGACTCCAGGTGTGGCTTCACCAGTGCTGAGTAGAGGGGAAGGAACCTCCCTCAGCCTGCGGGTGATACCTTGCCTAAGGCAGCCCGCAGCACCATTAGCCTTCTTGGTGACAAGGGCACAGTGCTGGCTTATGTTCATCTTGGTGTCCCGAGTTCATGGAAAACTAGTGGAATTTTTAGCTGCTGAGTGTTAGACTTGTTAGGTGCCTGTGCTGCTGAATGTATGTGAACTGATTTTTTTTTTTTTTTTCCCCTAGAGGGATCTTGTAAAAATTTCATGCAAAAGGCGCATTGGTGATTTTTCTGCTAAGCAGCCCTCTTTGCTAAAAGGACTTTTCCCAATGTGAGTGGTCTGGATTGCAAGATTACTCTGTGTCTTTTCAGTGCATTGCATAGCATATTTTCTTGCAAACATTCTCTGAAACAGGTGATCATTTTAGCTGACACTTTCTTGAAAACATCTGAATCTGAGTCAGGCTCATGAGGTAGAAAGCATGATTCTGGCAGCTACAGTCTGGTGAGGCTGTAAGCAAGTAGAAACTAGATCTCACAGAAGGCAGTGCTAGGCCAGTTAGTGATAATCAGCTCTTCTCATCATTTGTGATGACAGAAGGAGAAAAGGCTCCCTTTGCTTCTTAGAGAGATTTCCAAATGTGAAGAAAGGGGTTTTGTTCTCAGTCTGAGGGAATTTCAGCAGAGGAAGATGAGCAGGAAAACACACAAAGATAAGAAACCTTCAGCATTTAGGTATCACATGTGAGGGAAGAAGAAACTCAAGCAGGGTTTACCATGTTTCTACAGACGCTAGAAAGTGCAAATACTTTTGTTTCTGGCTTCACTTACAGCTGTTGTGTCCTCTCACCTTTCCTTCTCTTCAGCTTTCAGCTCTGAGATTAATTCATGCTGTAGAGTAAAGCTTCCTTGGTCTCCCATGGGCCCTGTAGGAGATGAAGAGGAAGGAAGATAGAGAGAAAAGCTGCATCATCCAGCCATGACTGCATTGGGCTCATGGAGATGACTGGGCTGTGTTGCAGCGTGCCTTCATGCCCGTGCTGTTTCGCCAGAGCTCATCACCATGCACGGGTCAAGAGACGTTGAGAGGAGCTCAGACTTTCCAGCGCCCTCCAGGAGAGCCCAGCACTGCATGCAGCAGGACGGTGGATGTGCAGGCAGCAGAATTACCAGCTGCTTCCTGCCAGCTGGGGCTGCAAGGAGCATGTGCCAGGAAGGAGGCCAAGGTTTCACTTTCATATTTGTCTATGAGGTCTGTGGTGGAGGCCTCTGGGTGAAGCACTGAAAACTGAAAATACAAATAAATGGTGAAAAGCCTTAACAAGATGTTCACGCTCAAGGTCTGTGTTTTCATATGAGGTGAGTAAATAGTAGTATTTCATAGTGAGCACTGAGTGGTATCCACCATCATCTCTGGCTGATGGTGCTCCCACGTGAGGATTCCCAGCAATGGGCAAGGGCAGGTGTACATTGCACCACTGATCTCGATTGGCAGAAGTCAATTTTTCAGGCTTGTGTCCAACAGAATCACCAGATCCTTCTCTGCTACACACATTTTCAAGTGTTTGCAGTCATCACTTCATATAATTAAATTAATTTCAATACTTTCTTCAAATCCAACACAGTACTGAGCACGTTGGTACCTGGAGAAACCTTTTCTCTCATAGGAAGGCTACTGATGGCCTGGCAGCAGATCCTCACCTCTGGGAGTTTGTAAAGGGTGTGCTGGAGTCCCACTGCAGCTCTTTCTGCTTTCTGTTCACTTTCTGTTGGCCTGCAGAGCTGGTGATGTGTGTCTGTAAACTTCCCAGTTCACCACAGTGTGCCTGTTTGCCAAGGTTTACTTGACCTGATTTCTTTTGAAAACAATCGTTTGTGACAATTTTAACATAGGTTTTACAGAAAAGGATAGCCGGTTTAATAGATGCTGTGACCTGGACATTTATGCTTTGCCATTTTGTTATCAGCAATAAATGCATGCGTTTTTTTCCTCCTTTATTTATTTTTAATGTTAGCTGATTTTTTTCCAACTTTATTTTTTCTCACAACTGTACGATTGAGCTGTTGTATGTATGTCCTAAATTGCTAATTTTCCTTTTGATATTCAGCATAGTGTCTCTTCAGAAAGGCATTTAAGTTTAAAGACAGTTGTGCTTCTCTCTGCACAGCTATATAACACCGAGTCACTCACTGGATACAGGCATCTGCTTTTAACTGCGGTTATCGCTGTGACATAATTAGAGGCAGAAAAAATATTTTACCTGGTGCAGCTGCTCACTACAATTTTCCTGTTGGGCATTCTAAACACATTCTAGTTATATTTCCTTATCCTTTGTCTGACCCATTAAATAAGTCACTTCCATAGTCTATCTGCTCCTCTTTGTCTAAGCAGAAATGTCAGATATTTCTTCATTCTTTTTAGTGAAGATCAATAACGCTTTTCTAACATATTTTATAATTTGAAAAAAAAAATCTCCTGTGGCAAAAATCAGTAAGGCACAACAGTCTAATTAATGTGCACCATACAAGCTAAACAACTATTACAGGAAATTAGTG
The DNA here is from genome assembly GCA_013396635.1 of Penelope pileata. Taxonomy (NCBI): domain Eukaryota; kingdom Metazoa; phylum Chordata; class Aves; order Galliformes; family Cracidae; genus Penelope; species Penelope pileata. The sequence continues at coordinate 349,074 of WBMW01000933.1, read as the reverse complement.
AAGAGTATAATCAACGTTAAAACTTCCCTTTATGAATTCCAAATGTGGAATTGTATGTGCATCTGTAGTTGTAGATAAGACCCCATGTGATTACTCTAAGGGCATTAAACTTCCCTTCCAGCCAAGATGAGAGGAGAAAGGAAATTTAGAACCACACACCAAAAAAAAAGTAATATATGTATATATTATGAGCCAGTTGTAATATTTTTCATCATTGTCAAATTTGCCTCAGTGCTAGTTCCTTTTGCGTCCCATCACTCAGTAACACATTCTGCATGTCCATCGATCAGTACCAAAGCAATGGGCCATAAAGATGGTGCAGGCACGAGTCATGCTCCTTGCTGCTGCCTTTGCACTGGCACAGACCTGCGCCAACAAAAATGGTGAAGGACCTCAAGGGCAAGATGTTTGAGGAGCAGCTGAGCTCCCTTGGTTTGTTCAGCCCAGAGCAGAGGAGGCTGAGGGGAGGCCTCATGGCAGCCTGCAGCTGCCTCACGAGGGGAGCGGAGGGGCAGCGCTGAGCTCTGCTCTCTGGGGACAGCGACAGGACCTGAGGGAACAGCATGGAGCTGCGTCAGGGGAGGGTCAGGGTAGGAGTTAGGAAAAGGTTCTTCACCAGAAGGCGGTGGGGAACTGGACCAGGCTCCCCAGGGCACTGATCATGTCCCCAAGCTGCCCAAGTTCAAGGAGCATTTGGACCACACTCTCAGACATAGGGTTTCGAGTGGTCCTGTGTGGAGCCAGGAGTTGGACTCCATGATCCTTGTGGGCCCCTTCCAGTCTGGGATATTCTGAGTCTATGATTCTATGAACCCTGCCTGGGCCAGCTCTCCAGCAGACAGTGTCTTCTCCTGCACGGTGATGCTGAATGAAGCCGAGCCCACTGGGAGCTGGGGTCCTTCTTCATCCAGAGGATAAAAAGCATGGATGAAGGTGTGGCTTGATGCCTACCAAAACCCCAGGCTTCTCTGTTAGCTTTGAGTGGCAGGGTGACTTCCCTCCTTCTGGTACCTGTCTTTTCATTTTAATCTCAAACCCAGGAGCGTGGTTGTCTCTGTTGGGCATGGGAAATCGAGCATCATAGTGGAGTGGCATTTAGCTAAATGGTGGCGTTGATTCAAAAAAATAAACACAGGCCTGAATTCATGTCTCCACTTGCTTACTTCACAGTGGCTGGAGAAGTAAAATCTGCTGTGAGGGGTCATACTTCTTCTTGGACCAAGCAAAATAGTGAAAGCCTGAAAAAATGTTTGGGGCTCACAATCTATCCAACAGCTGTGACAGTCAGCCTAGCAATGGAGAAGGAAAGGAAAAGAAAGGAGAAAAAAGAATCATAGAATCATACGAATCATAGAATGGCCCGGGTTGGAAGGGACCCCAAGGATCATCAGGTTTCAACCCCCCTGCCACAGGCAGGGCCACCAACCAAGAATGAAAGGGAAAAAAACCCATTCCAGCCACTGGCTTCTCCCTACCTGCCAGAACCTATTACTTTGTTCTTCTGGCCAAAGAAGATGCTGGGTGTCAGCCCTTGAAAGTTGGTGTGAAATACGAAACCATGGGATACAATGCAGCCACATATTACTGGCCACTCCTTACAAACCAAACTGAAGCAAATAGGATTAAATCAGAGTAATACCTCATGTGATTACAGCTCATTGTGTTCAAATAAAGGGTGACGTGAGCGATTTGTTTGGGGGTGGGGGTGGAGAGGAGGAGAGACGCAGCAGCTATTGCTCAAAGTGATTGCCATTTATAGCGCTGCACAAACACGGCCAATGTCTTAAATGCATCACTGCCAGCATGTGCCACTGAGGCTTTGCATTATCCCATGATAATTCATTGGAACTTGTAGGGGTATTTTTATAATAATAATTCCTTAATATTATTCCATACTGGTTATTTCAGACACACAAAAAACTTTGTAGATTGATGCCTGTGAGTAGGAAACCAGAGCATTTGCAGCTCTATAATCAATACGGGAGTGCTTTGTAGTTACACCTGCCTGCTGCTTGTACAACCCCCTCCTAAACAATTCCAACAAAAACTGAAGGATAAATGTGGCGGGAGTCCTCAGCCAGCAAAACTGAGAGAAGTATGTCAGTGCTAATTAACTCCAGCCCTGTGCCAACCGTGGCTCTCAGCAGCTCTGCAGGCTTTCTGCTTGCTGGTAGTTCAGTAGTGCTCACATGGAACCTGTTCGGGGTGTGGGTAACTGCTCTTCCAGTGGCAACCGCAGTCTGTGTATTGAGAGCACCCTTAGACCCCTGCACCCTGGGCTGCTGCCATCACCTGTAGTCCTTCAGTCTTTCCTTCTCTTTCCTTCCTGCCCTCCTTGTTTTGCCCCAGCTCCTTCATGCTCTGTAATTGCATCTCCTGTGCTCCAGGGGCACCAGGGAAATCTGCCTGGGGGAGGGAAGAAGTCCCTGGTGCCCAAGAGGCTTCAGGAACATGGTGTGCTTTTTTTCCAACCCACCCCCCCCCATTATTTTTCCTAGTGTTAATTTCAGTGGGTTTTAAACTCTGAACTTTATGAACTACTTAAACTATGTTGATGCTAAAAACTGTTTCTCTTTCTTTTTTCTCTCTGCCCCATAATGCTCTTTCCTGTTAAGTTCTGACTGAATATCCCCACTTTCCCTGAATCAGCACTCACCTTCTCCACGCTCCCAAACCTACGGATATCCGTGTTTTATGGCCTTTTGTAAGAAACTCAGAACTTGCTGCTGTTTGCTTGAGCTGCACATAAGCAGGGTGTTCTTGCTGGAAAACCAGAGAGCAGTCAGTTCTGCACGAGCCGTGCCAACGAGGGGTATCTGCAGTGTGACCTTGCTCTCGCTTCTTCTGAGTAATAACTTAGAGCAATGTGCCTGAGGTCAGCACAACCTTATCCATATTTTACATTTCGTTGTCTGAGGTCCTTAAAAATCACATAATTTTTTTTTGCTGGAGGGCACATAGAAGGACAGTGTCTAGAAAGAGAAATAGAGATTTTCAGCACTGGTGTTCTTGCCTACACACCCAGACCAAACTGTTCGTGGTTGAAGGATGGCAGTTTGTTTGATAGTCCAGAAGGCATTAAGGTTTCAGTCACGACCTGTCTCCCAAATTTCAGTGACTGCACGTGTGAGTGGCACCTGGGAGCCCACCAGCAGGGCAATCCCTTGGCATGTGGCACAGCCCCATGGGCAGTCCTGCACGGCGGAGGTTGCTCCTTGTGTGTGTGCTGTGGGTAACTGGGGGTGCTGCCAGCTCTGAGGGACACGTCCTCTTCAGAAGAAGAATGTTTTTAGTAATGAATTCTCGTGTGTTTATACACACCTTAATGCTGTTTGACAGAGCAATGGCAATGGACACAATGCCTGATGTGTCCACACATCAGAACAGCAGAAAGGAAAGTGGACTGTGGCATCATGGTGAGGCAGACTTCACCTGTTCCCTTTCTAAGCTGAGTTTGGAGAAGTCTGACTGTGTCCACCTGGGGCTGAATAAAGCAGCCTGCCAAGAAAGAAGCAAGGAGCTACTCCTGGTGTTCATTTCTCTAGCAAGAAAGGCTGTGGCATTGCCTCTCTTAGGATTTCATACAGCTCAAAGGCTCTGGGCATTGTTGGGAGAGTCGTAAAATAAAACCTAGCTGTCCTGGGTAACTAAAACTTGGCCAAACAGTATATAAAAGTGCTGAAGTATGGAGAGGAAGGGAGAAGGCTTAGATAAAAAAGCTCAAAATAAAAATGAAGCCAACCAACTGGCTCTCCAATGGCAGTTGGAGCCAGGCAATCCCCTGCAGATCTGTAGGCGAGGCACAGCTCGGCTTGCCACAGATGCGTGTAATCCAGCAGGATCGCTGCTGCCAGAGCGGGCAGCACCTCTCTTATCCCCAGGGGCGCCGTTACCCCCAGTAAGAATTTTGTCAAATACGTGCTCGTACAAATCCTGTCAATGTGGTGTCCCCCTCTGATTGCTCACTGGGGCACACAGCTTCTCCTGATTATCAGATCACAATTTCCCCACTCATTTTCAAAGACCTCTCCCACAAAAACTTCCCCCCTCTCTTCTTCTGGCCCCACAGGATATAGAATTGGCCTCATTTTAGGGAAGGGCTTTTTGTTGCTGCTGCTGCTGAGTAGGAAACAGCAGAGACCAGTAACTCATTACACCTACCAAAACTGGACAGGTTTATTTGCAAGCTGAATTTCAAGACGATGCTCTCAGCTGTCAGGATGCTGTTAACAATGGTGCTGCTTTGCCTCCTGGCCTACTTGGTCTCTGCTCCCATACCATGAGTTCAGCCACAGGCTCTGCAGACTCACAGAGGCCCACCAGGGCCACTGGCACTAATTTGATGTGCAAAGCCCCAGGTATTGTATCAAGTGCCCTGTGACAGCACCTGTCTGTCTTGGAGAAGAGGCTCTTTATCCTTACCTTTAATGTCAGATGCTGAAGGCAGATTTGACAAGAATTAAGTGACTTTGTCATCACTGTGTCCCCTGGACTGCCTGACACTAATGAGAAGTTTGCAGATATTTTGTTTAATTCTTCATTGAAGCACCCAGGCTCCCCACAGTCACTGTCACCCTGCTGTTACTGTCCAGACTTGTCGCAGTGAGACCCAGTCATGAGATACATGACAGCATCCACACTTGTGATACTTCATGCCAAACTTCATGTCCATGTCATGCAAGAAAGGCTCCAACCCTTTACAAGCCCAGAGACAGCCAAGCCATCCTCACACCCCGTCCCCACCAACCCTGCACTCCCTGCAGTGGTTCCCACTGAGATACGCGTGCCCCCTGCCATGACCCATGCTCTCTGGCTGGGCAGGAAGCCGCCTGAAGGCTGATTTCCTGAGCCCTCTGCTTGCCCTCGGGGAGGACCAAGGCCTGCAGCTGGATGTGTGTGCTGATGGCCCTCCTCCTCCCTCCTCTGAGCTCCTGGGACCAGCCTCTGGGATCCCTGCCTTTGCCAAGTCCCATACCAGCGCTCAGCATGTCTGTTAGATTTTCTCTTCAGAGCCCTGTTGCTATTTAATTTCACATCCAGGTTTTGGGAAGGCCCGAGAGGACTGGTGTGTGCCCGCCCTGTTTATAGGCACACGTGGACACATTTGAACCCACATTTTATTTGTGGGTGCTGCAGGAGCTGAATCAAAATGCTGTGTAGCTGTGCTTGCCCACGGTGTGGAGAAGGTATTTGAGACAATTCATCTCAAAGGCCATTAGGTGAAGATCCTCCTTTCACGTGCAAGATGAAGAAGGGCAATCACAGCTTTCTTTTTCATGTGCTATAAACAATTTGTGCACTCACAGCGGATTATTCTGAAAACCCAGTTCTGGGCCCCCAAGATGAAGTGCTGCCCCTTCTCCCCAGCACCCATCCGTAAGGGTGGCACGGTCAGAAATCACTGCAGCAGATCACTCCCTGCGGAGCTCCAAACAGCTCCTCGGTTCAGTCCCTGTCGGGGTGGGGACATTTGCAGTCCTTTCCACTCTGATTTCTTTGTGTACTGCATTGAGACACACTGGGAGTTTCCATGCATCAATTACTGAATATATTGGTTAAAGAAGAAACTCTCGGTTCTGACAGCCAGTTAAGGTGTGTATAATGTGCACAATGCATTATTACACAGTAGTACCTACACATGGTAACTTTTTAAAAGTTCTTTATTCTGTAGGATGGCAAACTGTAACAGTGAACAGAGTCCTAAAACGTCCTAAAGCAGGCAGATCACTGCAACATCCACAGAAATTAAGCTTTAGGAAAAAAAAGTTGTGATTTTATGACTGCTTACCCCAGTGCCATGCAGGGACTGAAGGGCAGAGGCTGCTGTGATGAACTTCCCCCTCTGCCCCACTCCTGTATCTGCATGCGGTTATAATTACGCAAGCAAATAGCGCTGTTTCAGGAGAAACTGACGCCAGGTGCCTGTTGTCACCCCTATTCTACGTTGCCACGTGGGTTCCCAAAAGGGCATTGGGAGGGCATCAGCAGAGACCCTCTGGGCCGTGTCAGCGCATCCCTGGCTGGTGGGGGTGCGAGGAGCCCCCGGGACCTCATCCGCCTGCGCAGGCCCTTCTGGCCTCCACGTCTGCTCGTTTGAAACGGGACCTAAGGGTCTTATTTCAGAAAGCCTTGAGCATAGAGTACTGATTTATTTTTTTCATGACACGGTTTGCGGGAACGAGGCCAGCACCGCCCTGGCAGCGTCCCGTAGTCGCACAGCACCGCGTTCCTCACAGCCTCGCGTTCCAACTCCTCAGGAAGAACGCGCTGGCAGCTCGGTGACGCCGGCAGCACCCTGGGCACAGCGGGCTCCGCGGAGCCGCCCGGGCCACAGCCGGCAGCGGGGAGTGAAGCGCTCCGCACCCCCGGCCGCTCCCGGCCCCGCGGAAAGTTGCGG
>WBMW01000933.1:271491-342271 GCA_013396635.1 Penelope pileata | reverse complement strand
CCTGGCGGTGCCCGCGCGGCTCGTCCCGGCCCGAGCGGAGTGTAACGTGCTCCTGTCACGCGTACCCTAAGCTGCTGTCTCAAACCCCCCCACAAAGCAAACACAGAAAGCCCCCCAAAGCCAGAAAGCGCCTGAAAAGCAGCTTAAAAACTTAATTCTCCTGATTCTTGACGTCCCTCGAAAAGATTCTTCATGCTCCGCTCTCTCCCCTTCCTCTCTGCTGCCTTGCAGGTTCTTCCATCCTCTCCTCCTGCCCTTCCTGCAGGATGAGCCTGGTGGGACGTGCTGGAGGAGCAGGCTGTGCTGTTAAGCTCCTGGTGGTTTTCTACGATACTGAGGTCTCTCTATCCCTTCTTGGCAGATGTGGGTATTTTCCCACAGAACAGCAATTTCTAGCTGTCAACATGCTGCTCGCTGCTGCTGCTTTACAAGACAAATTAAGGAGCTGCACCCTTCGGTCTCAAAGGAAGGGCTTTGTGTCTAGGGCCAGCCAAAGAGTAAAACTCTTGTTAAAAAAATTCCTCCTCCTGTGCTGGATGTGAAAGGTCCCATCTAACAGCCTTCCAGTGAATATCTGGTGTGTCTGGTTCAATTGCAGGGGAAAAGAAAAACATTATGTGGGCACCAGTATGCACAGAGTGACTTAAAAATGCAGTTTGTGCTTTTCTTCCTAAACCTAGAGCATTTTTATTTCCCTTCTGAGTGAAAATCTGAAGGCTGAGATGTAGCGTGTAGCGTATCATTTGCTGGGTGTCAAGAACTGTACTTCACTGAAGAGCAGGCTCTCTGGCAAATTGCTTTGATAGAAGAAAATAACGCATTCTGCACGATGCGTGTCAGTAGCCAACCTAATGAAAAGCTTCAGGTAAAAATAGGATGCTTTCAATTCTATAGATCAGCCTGTTGTCCATTCAGTATTGTCTCTACTCCTGTACATTAGAATTTAAGGGCCAGTGCATCCCATCAACTTAATTTCTCTGTCTGTGGGATTTGCAGTAGAAAATTGGATCTCGGCATTTTTTTTCCTCCTACTTTGTAGAAAATTGAAATTTCTTATGAATGCAGTATCACATGTTAGCTTTTGTTGTAAATCAGTAGCGTTCTTCACAGTGGTGAGTAATGGAAGTAATTTGTAACTCTTGTTTTGCTGCTGTTCTGTCTTACTGCTGCTGTGTTGCTTTACTCAAAGGATAAAGACCACTTTCCCTTGGGACGTTGTGCAGGTGTTGCTTGTGTGAAAAGTTCAATGGAGGAAAAAAAAGACAAAATTTTATGTATGCATTTCATTTAGCTGAATGGTCTGTGAAACTCTTTCTTCTTTTGGGGATTATTTTAATGTAGTATTTGTGGACCTAATCTGTTGTAACTGAATCATTTCACTTCTCTGAGCTTACCCTTAACCATATCTGTCATCTGTGATTTTAATTCTCTGTGTTATGTGCTGATGCTTCTCTCTGGAGTTCTTTGACTGGAGTGAGACCACTTTCCCAGGAGACCTGGTTAGACACTGGCCACCTCCTGTGCCCCAGTTTCTGTGTTAAAGAAACCTAAGCTGCTGCTTAGCATTCGGCTTGAGCAGTGTCTGTGCATCTCTTTATTACAAGGGGTGTTGAAATCCAGGGTGCTGTTTTCATACCAAAATCTTGTGAAAGCTCCTTAAGAAAAAGTCACTCTGTTCTTCCCATACTGCACCTTGTTTTTAGAAAATACCTCTCAGACTAAATTTCACCATTCTACCATAATTTCTTCCGTGGTGCTACTTGCTGGGTTGATGGCTGGTAGTCTGGTGTGGAGAGAAATGATATACTAAACTTCTCTTGAAGTTTGTATTTAAGGGTTGTAGCTGTCCCTTCTTAAAATGTAAACATCTAGCAATTTGTATTTCCTTTTTTAAATGTATAGATCTCGTTGGGATCGTGGAGATGTGGTGTGGTAGCTGACATAGCTGGAGTGCTGCAGGGGATGAGTATTGGCTCTTTAAACAGGAGAGAGCAGGAAGGCAAGGAGGGGGAATGGAGCTTTACATTAGAGAGCAGAGGGGACATGTGAAGCTTGGGCTGAATGATGAGCCAGTGGAGAGCAGCTCGGGATTAGTGGGCAGACCAGCATGGTGACATTATTTTGGCTGTCTGCTCTAGACTGCCTGATTAGGAAGAAGTAGATGAGGCCTTCATCGAACTATAAGCAGCCTCACATGTGCAGAGCCAGGTCCTGTGACAGTCCTGAAGCAGCCTGATGTTAGCTGGAAGGACAGCCTAACAGCAGGAGCAACCCAAGAGGTTTCTAGAGTGCACTGAGGACAACTTCCTAACACATGTAATCAAGCAGTCAATGGACAGAGGTGCCCTGCTGGGCCTTCTGCTTAAAAGCAGATGTGAAGGTCAGGGCAGCCATAGCTGTAATGACCATGGTCACCTTGGTTGCAGTGACTATGAGATGGTGGAATTTGGGAACCTGCGAGGAGGAAACAGGGCAAAAAAACAGGATCACAAACACAGACTTCAGGAGAGCAGATTTTGATATGCTCAGAAATCAGCTTGGAACAATCTGTGAGAGACTGTCCTGAAGAGGAGAGGGATACAGGAGAGCTAGCTGATTTTCATTGGTTGCTTCCTCGAAGCTCAGGAAGGACTATTCTGATAAGCAGAAAATTAAGCAGAGGTGACAGGAGATCTTCGTGGATGAACAAGAGCTCTTGACAACACTCAGACAAAAAGGAAGCGTGGAAGAGGATGGAACATGGACAGTTGACCCAGGGGCGCCCCAGGGACACTGTATGTGGTTAAACCACTGTATGTGGTTTGACTCCAATGGGTCAAAGCCCATTTGGAGTTGAATCTGGGAAGGACTAGTAATGGGAAGAGGACAAGCAAGTGTATCAGCAACAAAAGAAAGACTAAGGAAAATATGGCTGTGCTTTGGAGTGGGGCAAAGAGAACACTGAAATGGTGATAGAGAACACAGAAAAATCTGAGGTACTGAAAGCCTTCTTCATCTTGCTCTTCTGGTAAGACTGACCTTCAGCAACCCTGGATACCAGATACCAGTGGGAAAAATCTGGAACAAGGAAGAGTTACTTTTGGTAGAGGAGGATCGGGTTGGGGAACATTTAAACAATGTGGACATAGACAAGTCCATGGGACCTGGTAGGATGGACCCGTGAGTGGTGAGTGAGCTGGCTAGTGCTGTTGTAAGGCCACTCTTGATTATCTTTGAAAGGTCTTGGTGATCAGGAGAGGGTCCAGAGAACCAGAGGAAAGCAAATATTACTCCTGTCTTCAAAAAAGAAGATCTGGAGAACTACAGGCTGGTCAGCCTCCCGTGTGAAGGTGGTGGTGAAAATCCTCCTGGAGAGCAGCTCCAGACATGTGAAGGATGTGACAGTACAGAGTTACTGAGGGGAATTTGTGCTTAATCAGCCTGCTGGCTTTCTCCAATGAGATGAGTGGCTTGGTGGTTGGGGGGAGCACTGCATGTTGTTTGGCTTGACTTTAGCCAGGCTTTCAGCACTGTCTCTCATAGCATCCTCATAGACAAGCTGACAAAGCACAGGCTGGACAAGTGAACCATGAGGTGGACTGAAAAAGGATGGACTTACCAGGCTCGAGAGGCAGTCAGTCATCAGTGGCACAAAGTCCAGGTGGAGGTCGGTTCCTAGTGGTGTAACGAGACATTGACCAATATTACTTAACATCCTCATTAATAACTTGAGTGATGGGACAGAGTGCTCTGTCAGCAAGTTTGCAGGTGGAACAGAACTGGGGGGAGCAGCTGATAGATCAAAGGGTTGTGCTGCCATCCAGGGGGACCTCGGCAGGTGGGAGAAATGGACAGAAAGGAATCTCGTGAAGCTCAGTAAAGAGGAATACAGAGTTCTGACCCTGGGGAGGAATCACCCCCTGCTGCTGTACAGGCTGGGGCCAAGCAGCTGGAAAGCAGCTTTGAAGTGAAAGGCCCTGGGGGTCCTGGTGTACAAGCTGACTCCTTCATAGCAAGGACGTTATTCTGGGCTGCTTTAGGAAGAGCATAGGTCAGCAGGTTTATCCTTCCCTTCTGGCCAGTGCAGAAGGAATCTTGAACATTTTGCTCTTCCCTCCTTGTGCTTGCCCTTCTTGCAAACATGAGGAATGTGTTTACATGTACACCTATACAAGAATTCAGTTATTAAACGCTTCCCCAGGAAGCAGAGTGCTAGAATTCAGCACTGCTTCTGCCTTATGAGATTTAAACCTTCCCCTTGTAGTGTCCTGACCACCAGGCTGCATGTTGTCCTAAAGAAATCTTGGATTTCCTCTGCTCTCTTGCTGAAGCTCTGCAACAGTGCAAATAGAGAAGTGGCTGCCAGGGACCAAACCCAAGTGATTCTGTAGCCCGGTGTTTGGGGACCTCGCTGGAAAGGTGGAGGGAGTTATGCAGGCTGTGTCGTGAGACTATCTCAGGGATGTAATGCTGTTTGCTGTTTTGTTAGCTTACCAAAAATGAGTTTAGCTTCTGCTTGTGTTTGCCCAAAGAAAAACTTGTGACATTTTTCTGAGGTCTTTCTGAAGCAGTACAAAAAGGATGGGGGAAGGACTGATTTCAGTTTTAGCCATCTGGGTATTGGAAGAAGACAATGAGCTGGTCAAGGGAAAAGAACGAAGCAAAGGCTTTCCTCCTTGGTTATGTTTGCAGTGTAGGAAAAGAAGATGAATCCTGAAGAAAGATTTGAAGGAGGAATGCAAATAGGAGTTAAACTACTTTTAAGTTATTCTGTGCTACTTTTCAATTCTAAAATGCAGATATCCTCTAACTGGTAATTTGCAAGTTTGAAAAATGAATGAAGTAAATATAGGTGATATTTAGGAATCAGGAGCAGGTAACATGCTGTAGTACTACTGAAGAAGCCTGGCAAGCTGAGGCAGCATTGTGTCAAAGGGACACTTGACATAAGAGCAAGTACTTACAAATTTTTAAGCTTGTCAGCAGCAGCTCAGGTATGTGCACCAATAAATAAATAAATAAATAAATTCTTCTGTGTAAATACAACCCTGCAACCCTGGGGATAGTTATGCAGCATTCCTCCTTCTCATTCTCATTTCTGCTGAAAATTAGTCAGTGGATTATGTTAGTCTCTATTTTTGTTCTCTTTTCTGCCGGTAGTGGCCTTTATATAGAAACATTTTGCATAAGACAGCCATCATTTATTTGCGGTACCTGTGCCAAATGGAGTTTTGCGTTACCATGCCTCTAGCACTGGAAGGCTTCAGCACCGCAAAGTTGCTCCTCCCCTTAAACAGCTGTAGCTGTGAGTAGGTGTTCCTCCCCTCCTGTGTTTCTGATTGCAGTTGGCAGCTGTTTTCATCTATTTCCATTTTTTTAATTTATTTTTTTTTTTAAGTCAGAAAAGGTGCTGGAACATTCAGGCAGCGTTCTTAGGCATAAATGTTTTTGTTGCAGAAGTGGATCATTCAGAGAAAGCCAACAGCATGCGTTGCTTTGGCCACTTTCCCAGGAGAAAAGCTTGAATTTTATCAATCCAACTAGTTTGGCTTCACTTCTGTTAACTTCTGTCTCTGGAATCAAGAGTGCCACTTGTATTCTAAAACACAAACACACAGCCCCCCTGGTCACACTGCCTGTTCTTTTCAGTGAGTTACTTGCTCATCTCTTTTTTCCTTCTTCCATTGGCTGACATTAACCCAATTTTGTCTGAATGAAGGGTTGGTGTGGTTTTATTTTTATTTTTAAATATATGGATGGGTGGAGGAGACTTGATCAGTTTTCCAGTGAGAAAAGGGCTCTATTCAAGATGTGTGTTCTTAGAAAATCTCTGTAAGAGAAACCTCCATGCGTTCTTTGATAGTAAGAAAAGCTTCAATTTAAGGCTGGAAATTGCCACTAAATAGAAAGTTGTAGGCTCCTTTAGTGCTGATGCTCATGGAATTATTTGTCTCATTGAAGCCCTATTAATTAGGCTGGCTAAACTGAACAGCATTACAAGTGTTGCCAAGATACCCATAGAGACGTCGGGTCTGCAATCCAAGCCTGCTATTACAGCACGCTGCTGGGCTGTGCTGCTGCCACCACGTCCGGCTCTGCGGAGCGGTCGTGTGTTCCTGGTGCAGCTTTTCCAATGGAGGCTGCATTCTGCCTGCTGTATTAGAAGCCTTTCTGGTTGACGTATCCTGCAGCCATAACTAATATTGATACATATGTTTACACTGCCTGAGCTCTCTTCAGCATGCTCTTGATTCTCATTCTTCCCTGTGGACCTTTTGAAGGGTGAAACAGATATGGCAGAAAGGAGTTGTTTGCCTCTAGGGTAGTGCTTGAGAGCGTTCATGTTGTGCCTTGGATGAGGGATGAGCAGTTACTGAGAAGGGAGTAGGATGGACTAAACATCTAAGAGTCATTATGTTCTGTAGTTTAGAGGAAAAAGCAAAGCAAGAAGTTCAGAGAAATGCCATTCACATAACTGCGGTTTATGATTCTATCTAGGAAATGGTGTCATTCATTAAAAATTGTTATGCAAACTAGAAATAGAGCTCCCAGTTCCCGTTTCTTTTAAGTAGTCTGTTAAAAGAAAGGACAGTACCTTTAAATATTATGTAACTTGTTTGTTGCATGTCTAGGAACTGTATCCAACCCTGATTCCTGTGAGGTGAGGGCTCCTAACCCTGCCAAGGGGTGCCCACCTCCTAACAGATTTTTGATGACTCTTTGGTCTTGTTCCTTCTGTTTTTTCTCACTTGCAGTTGTGAAGGATCTCTTGCAAGGACAGCTGTTGCATATGAGAAGATTTGGATCAGAGCACCAATGTTGGTAACTGTGGCGTAGCTCAGCAGCTACAAACTGGCTGAGAAAAGCCAGGCAAGGAGACACCTTTTCAGGGCTTCTTGCCAAGTTTTTATTTTGTGTTGGGACAGATTGGGATCTCTTCTGTGGAATGTGCTCGTGCTGTATTTTAACAGAAGTATCTTTAAGTGCTTTTCTAAACTTCTGACTGATTCTTGGTTTTGTCGTATTAACAGGTACTTAGCAAAAAGAGTGCATTTGGTTAGAAGATAAAATGTTAACGATATGGAAATGCAGTTATGGATCCTGTGAGGACAAAGGGTTTGGGGAAAAACCTCCAGATTTCTGGATATCTTAATTGTAATGCATATTCTTAGAGAGCTTGAAAGGTGGAATTGTAAACACTTTTATCTTCCTCTTACTGTTCTGCCTTTGTTGTCATTGGCCTCGTGTCAGACAGGGAGGGGGGAGGCCATTCTCAAAAGGCCTTGTAATTACTGGACTCCTATCTAGTGCATCTTCTGCCTTCTGGGTGTTTACAAACTTGTCAAAGCACTGTCCTTTTTAGTCCTTGCAAGAAAACCATGTTTTTCAGGGAAAACATTAATTTCAGTTGTGTTCTGTTTTTCTGTGACAAGGAACAAAAACGTGTCTGGAAAGATTGTTGCTGAGCTTGCAAATTCCTGCACTAGAAACCTCATTTCTGATCCTGGGCACAAGACACGGAAACTAAGCTTGAAAACCTGTGTCATGACATAGATTTGTCAGACTGACTTCTACCTTGTTTTCATGGCAGCCTGAGGAAGAACTGAGTGATGTTCAGAACACACACTCCAGCACTTTGGGGGGGGGGAAGGCAAAAAACCAAACCAACAAAAAAGCACTGAAACACAGAGGCGTTACTTTCTAGGGATGGATCACAGACATCCAAAGCTGTTAGCATCATCCTGTTGCCCTGAAAGTTTCCTGAGGAGAACAAACCTGAGAGTGCAAGCACGCGTGCACGCTACAGGTGGGGGAGGTGGACAGGTAGGCAAAGATGCCCAGAAGCACAAAACTCACTGTTTGAGGAGTCCAGTCACTCATGGTCAAGACTACCTGTGTGTAACAGTGTGGAATTCTGCCCAAATCCCCACTGCTTGCAATCACTTTGTCAAATGCCTGTCTGGAAGAGAGGAAGGCTGTGGTAAGGGCTCTCAGCCCTTGCTAGGGATGCTTGCATCTTAGGAGCTTTTTAAAGGCCATTTTGCCTTTCTATCACCAGCTGCTCCTAGCACCTGATAAGTGTAGTGTCAGGCTGATGGGACTTGCAGTGCCCGAGTCTGCGCAGTTAAAATGCCCTTTGCATGCTTGGCTGGTGTCATTTGATGGCTCTGTTGGCCTGGGGGCTGCCAGGACACACAGCCTGGGGGCTGAGCTAGCGTTAGTGTCCTGCCTGCTTTGCCTGCCCTGTCTGTCCCTGTTGTGGCTGCAGTTGGTGAGCAGTTGTTGCAATCTACCTGCAAACCCTCTTCAGAACTGCCGCTGTGCACAGTGTCTGCTGTCCCCCTTAGACAAAGGCCGCAGAAACATGGCTGTGTGCTTGCTTGGGAGGCTGGAGAGCCTGATCATAGAAACAGGTGGTGGTTTTGTTCCTCTTTGTGCTGGAGAGACTTGAAGTCATGAGCATCACACACAACTTTCATTAGTCCTTCTGAAACTGGGCCACTCTGCAGACAGGAACGTGGGATTTACGAGGCTGGGAAGGAAGCGTTCCTGGGGGAGAGCAGCTCTGAAACCTAGTTGGTTGTTGCAGTCGCCTGCTATGAAGACCTTGGCAGCCCCTCTGTGTGGGTTTTCTGGATCATCCTTTAGAAGTGTCTCTGTGCATTAGCTTCCTAATGAGCCCTGGTGTGTAATTAGGATGCTTTTAATTACCCTGATGGATAACCTCACCCCATTAATGATTTTGAAGCAGGCACTCTGGATTTCACTAGTGTGTGTCTGCTGTGATCTTTGATAGCTAGCATTACGGATTTGATGTTTGCATGTAAAAATTAAAGCAAAGTTTTCATTCTGATGCAGTTCTGAAAGAGGTCTGCATAACTGATTTTAAGGAATAGGTTTAGCTCAAACTGTGTGAACAGCTTCCGGTTTAACATTTACATTTTATTATTACTCATCACTTTTCATATTTGCATGAGTTCCATGGACATCTTCTGACACAGATTTTTCTTTCTTTCAGCCTTTCTTCCAGCTTGTGAAGTTACGGAAACTTGGACTTAGTGATAATGAAATCCAGCGACTCCCTCCAGAAATAGCGAACTTCATGCAGCTGGTGGAACTTGACTTGTCTCGAAATGGTAAGCTGCAAAGTTAATTTGTTTGATTTTATACTGTCATATGACAGGATCTACAAAGCTGGGTTAGTAGCGTTTCTCTGGCTCTGAAGCTGCTATCTGTGTCTTGCAGAATGCTTTTCTGCGTAATGCATGGATTTACCATGATGTACTAGATGGGAAGAAAGGGATGAGCAGAGGAGAGGCAGCGGTAGAAAAACAGCAATAAAACAACGCTTGACTGTAGTTCTGCCTTTCTGAGAGCCTGCTTTATTTTCCAGTGTATAGAATGCTTTAAATCCTATTTTTTATCTGCCACTGCGTTGAGTTCTTTCCCTGAGCTCTGCAAAATGCCTAGAATTTAAGAAGAAAAAGAGGCTGAGAGAAAAAAATAACAACCTCCTGTCTGTCTGTCTGAAAAAAAAAAAGGTGCCTCTGGGTTAGAAGTCCAGTTCTTCATTTCTGCTCTCCTCTTTGCTTGTGGCTAGCAAGAGTCAGAGTGCTTGTAGTTCTAGTTTCGCTTCTAGTAGAAGAATGTCTTGTTACTTGCAGAGAGAAATCCAGAAAAGGGTGCTGTGAGAAACTATATTTTAAAATATGTTTTTGGAAACTGTGTGGGTTTATCATTCTGTTGTAAAGTTTACTGGTGCTGCTTATATTGTTCTAAGCCGTGGCAGGGTGAAACCAGATTGGGTTTTACCTATTTTTTGTGGTCTGGTGAACTTAGCAGTTCTCAAACTGAACTTAGCTGTGCAGGGTCTGGTGGGTCACCTGTAAGCAGCCTTAGGACCCAGTGGTCCAGAAACAGTGAATGAACAGTTAATTAATTAGAGCAAATGTCAGCTTTTTTTGCCTCTTTATGTTCAGTGGATATGCACAGAATGCTCTCTGAGGTGTGGCTGGTGGGGTGGGAGAGGCTGAGGCTATGCAACCTTGTAAATAAGAGAGGGGTGTCACTGAATATTAGGAGAAGAAAGTGGAGAAGGAAGCCTTTTTTTCTTTACAGTTTAACATCGCATTGACTCTTTACCATAGAAGAATATTCAGTGGTCACCTCACCTTCCTGTAGCTATCTGAATTTTGCATCTATCCTTTATTTGTTTGGTGCTTTTAATGCGATCTGACAATATAACTGATGAAGTGTAATGAGTCTGTAGGCAGTTTATGATGAAAATCTGTGAACCATATAATGTTATGCGCGTTTGCAAACCTTGTAAGAGAAGAAAATGGGAAGGAAATTGTCTGAGAAACAGAAAAATCACATTAGTTAAAATATTTTAGAAATACGTGAGCATTAGTTGATGTAGTATTTTTGGCTACCGAGTTTGGCTGAGATTGGTGCTGTCTGTGACAGATCTCAGTAAAAAGGAAATACTATGTTGGCTGGGTAATTCTTTCTGCAAATGAATAACTAGCTGCAAAAGAGCTGATGGATCAGAGCCATGTGAACTGTTGTCAGCCTGACTTGAAAGTTGGCTGGAGAGCTCGAATGTAACAAGAACAGATGGTGTGAACATTTATGGCTGGGTAGATGCATGTGTGTCAGTAGAAGTTACTGCACAAGGAAGTGTTTTCTAAAGTAATGTGTTGAACTAATGCAGGTTGCAGGAAGCAATTTCTATCCTAGATCCAAAGTTCAATGGTAATCATGCATTTTATTGTGTTACTTATTCTTCTCTGTGGTTCATTGCAGAAGATGCCTGATACTGCTGTCCCAGAGGACATGGTGCAGTTAACACAGGGTTTGGCTCTTCAGCTTAAAATTGAAACACACGCTGTGAGGTGCTACAGGGAAACCACTGCGGAAGAGGACTGATGTTACTTCCCACTGTTTAGTTGTGTTTTGGTTGTCTCACAACTCATTTGGCTCTCCAAATTAAAAGGCAAAGCACACACCATATGTGATGCTGCAGGGGGAAATTCTCACATGAAGTTTTGGATATTTGCAGTGTTTTTGTTTCTTAGCTTTTGTGTTTTGAGCCCAAATTCCAATATGTTAGATTTGCAACCTGCCAAAGATTTATTCTGTTCAGTGGTTTGCACTTCATCAGTTTTTGTTTTTCTAATTACCGAACTACTTGGGAAAAAAAAATAGGAACTCTTTGTATTCCTTTCAGGCACAGAAAAACAGCCCAGCTTTTCAAAATGCAGTATGCTGCATGAATAGGAAAGTGTGATGGTGACATCTGAACTTGGGAAATAAGAGATCATTGTTCTGTGTTTTTTGTTATTTTAGCTGTCTGGTTCGCTGCACTAATTGCTTTCAGTTCTGGCCATTCTGTTTCCTCAAGAGCCTAAAAATGCAGATATAAATTCATTTAGCGATCTGTGTACAGGAGTAGCCCTTTATATTTTAAGCTCTCATCAGAGGAGGAGGACGAAAAGCTTTCAAATAAACAAAATACTTCCATTTCCCTCTTAATAAAGCGGTAACATATCTTCCTTTCTCATTACTTTCTAATCCTTTGGTCTGAGTGTGATTTTTGAAGCTCCATGAGCAGATGTGTCAGTCCTATGGCTGAACTTCGGGACACTTCCAAGCTGTGGTGGAGGCATTTGTATTTTGTGCAGTGATGAAGTGCTGTATTTGGAGGTGTGTCGATACCCTCTGGCAGGATCCCTGCTGGCTCTTTGGAGCCAACTCTGGCTGCCCGTGCAGTGCAGCGTTACATGCTTCCAGTGTAGCTCTGATTCATGGCCTCCCAGTAAAGCGGGACAGGGAAACTCCTTGAGTGTGGCTTTCTTAAATTCCCAAGTGTTTTAAAGTGTCCAAGACACATTCATGTTTGTTAAGGATGAGCTACATTGTTGATCTTTTAAGTAGTTTTTGGTTAATAAGTGAATATAAAACTTCAAGAATTCTTCAAAGTAAACTTAAAAGTCTTCAGCAGACGCACACGTGATGCTCCTGAGCTCTCACCTTTCATTGTGAGGAGTGTACATGAGGAAGCTCTGGTTCCAATGAGGTGAGACAGCCTTACTGGTGCAGATGGAGGAGGATTTGGGGTGTGGCTAAGAGCCATGGGATCTTAAACTTTTCCTTATTATTTGCATGTTGATGCTATTCCTTCTTCCTTTGTGAGGATATGTTCATGTAGGTTTCATAGGAAGCATCCCCACTGTGCTTTTCTAGCCTGGATGAGGCTGTTATTTGAGCAAAGGCTGAATGAGTAAATTGAAGATGGGAACATCAGAGGACAGAGGAAGTGCTGGGCAGACAGCATACTAATGGTGAACACATTAAGGGTGATTTGGCAATGCAGTTCATTTCTGCACCTATGTCTCAGGTTGTTCAAAAAGCTGGTGTGCCAGGTCCAAAGCTAACAAAAGCAGACTTGCAGCATTGTGCCAGTGGATGCTTTTGCGTTGCTGGCAAGGTGTTTCTGAGACTAGGAGCATTCGCTGTAGCATCTCCTGACACACAGGACTCTGCTGCTCATCTATGGTGTGTCTGAAATGGCTGCTGCATCCCTTGGAATCCCCCCGTTTAGGTAAATGCTCTCCAGGATTCCCACATCACTGGTGAGTTCTGCAAGGACACAGCGTTGCTGAAGCAAATGCATGTAGTTTGGGCAGGGCTCCTGTGCTTTGCATTGAATTTCAGAGCAACTCTACATGGTACAGCAGAGATTCTGCTCTAGGCAGAATAAGAAATGCCTGTGTGCTATGTGTTTTCCCACAGCACTCGGGACCAGTTCTCAGTTTCTGAAGACCCTGTGATTCAGAAGAGGAGTGCAATCCCAAGGGAGGAAGATATGCCTGAATTTCTGCAGTTTTTTTTTTCTGTGAGCCTCGACAGGTGCTGCGCTTCCGCCTCCCTCTCTCCAGAAGCATGTGCTGCTTGCTTGACATCCGCTGGCAGTGTGGCAGGCTGCTGCCTTGCTTCTCATCCTGCAGAGGTTTCATGCAGCAGCCCCCCACCCCTGCCCTTTTCTTCTTCACAACCCCTGGGGGCTAAACTTGTAGAGCTTTGGGCCCTTCCATCCCAGATTCATTAAAATGTTAATGGCATTTCTTGTTCTGTAGCTTCTTCCAGACAGGAGGGGTACAGCACAAAGTTTCTGTCGTTAATGCAATGCATGCTGATAGGTGGCATTATGCATGCTATGGGTATATGCTGTGCTGTTGCAGATGTGGTGCATTCCTTTTTAGTGTCTCTCTTCTACAAGAATGTATTTTTCTTCCTTTGCCTCTGATAAATATTAAATCATCCACATTTAAAGTGCCCCACAGGTGTTACCTTGCTTAGTAACAGTATTTTTGCCTGAAGGAAGTTGCCACTCTGCATACTTTCTGGTAATAATTTATGTCGTGTGGAGTCCTGTATTTTTTTTTTTTTTTATTTGTTAAACATCCTGTGCCTTCCCTAGCCTTTGACAGCTCGTTCAGCAGCTCATTCCATTCATCTATTTCAGGATCATCAGAAAATCCCTGGCAGTTCTCACACTGGACAGGGGCTGCTGGTGATGAGGCACTGGTGGCAGCTTTTCGCTGCGGGTGGCCAGGTCCCTTCCCACCTGTGGGAGTGCCATTGCAGAGGGCCAGCTGCGCACCCCTGTCTCCCATGAAGAGCAGCCCTCTCGCCTGTGTGGGAGACGAGCCGTTTGTGCTCATGTACGTGTTTGCTTGTTGCTGTCTCTCTGTGATAAAGCCTGGCAGGCTTCTCTGCTGCTACTCTTTTTGTTCCCATTAAACACGCTTACCACGGACTTAGTCATGCAATTGATGTAATGGCTGTAGACCAGCAGATCTGTGCTGTCTGTTGTTCTCTAGCTGGCAGCAACTCAGAAGCTGATCCTCTAGAAGTACTCAGTAACCTTCAATTTTTTCTTGTGTCCAAGCCCTGAGTCTCAAAGCAGTGGAAGAATATTAAGTGGATTTTGGTGGTCTCCGTAGATGGATTACACTGGTTCTGTTTGTGACTTCTGTCTCTGGGGGGCTGTGATCGGTTACTTTGCAAACCAAGGAATGATAGGTTTGCTGCGGCAGCTATTAAAGAAATCTGTGTGTGGGCAGATCTTGTTAAGCCGTATTTGACTCAGCGTGATGCTTGATACCACAACCTCAGAATGGTTCTTCACTTTGATATCCGTTAATGATAATATTTTGATTTAAGGTGTGTAGTTGGATACCTACTGTGGAGATGGACTCTGGCTATGTGTTAGTTTAATAACCATTTCTGGGGTTTTTGGTTAAGCTGAGTTTATGACTGTATTGATAGTACAGTTGTTTTGGATACAAGTGTTGTGAAATCAAGATCTGTGTTCTAAAATCCTGTCTTAACACAATTGCTATATTATGGCAAATATGCAATAGTTTATATAAAAATAATTGCAGAATCCTCAGAAGCATCCAAACAGAAGTAAGGCTGCAGTGTAAGGAGAGACCTGCTGCTGGTAAAGGCTGACAGCCTGGCCGGTGTCTGAGATCTTTGAGGTCAATTTCTGGCAGCTGCAGGCAGTGACCCAAATGCAGAGAGCTTTACTTTACCTTTTCCCTGCTTCTAAAACGGATTATGTTTGTAGACTGAAATTCTTATTTGATATTATCTTCAGTTACCATTGTGCATTCAGAAATCAGCAGCAACAGTACTTAATTTCTATTTGATATTACTGCTTTTTATTTTAAGTGCTTGTTCTTTTCAGCTGCTTTACAATCTGATCAAAAGTCTGTTTACAGGTCTTAGTTATCCTCGGAACACCACAGTCGTTGCATTTGTGTGATGTGCACATTTTAATCAAAGTATTTTAAAGCTTTCTTAGAATGCTTTGTGAGCTCAAGAAAGTGGTGTGTGTAATCTTGGCTTCACTCTCTAGGGCTTCAGCTTGCTTGCTTGTATTGGGGCACACATACCAATGCTTTCCCTTTTAATTCAGCCGTCTGCCACCAAAGACATACCTGCCATCCTTGCTGTAGAATTATCTCCCTTCTGCCCACAAAATGGATGAGTATTCCCACAAAAAGCAAGATAATGAGTGTTATCAAACTACAAGTACTGACTGAGAGGAAAATGCTTGACCCCTTGTTTCAAGTCAGCCTGGGCTGGTAGCCCAGCTGTTTCACAGTGAGAGCATAAGCTAGTTAGGCAGAAGCACTCTGAGGCTTCTGATCCTATTCTGCAGTTCCACTTGGGCTATACTCTCTCATCTACCAGCTGCTGCCTTTTGACCTTTGGTCCAACCTCAGATTTCTGTCTGCCTCTGCCGCGCTTCGACAGCATCTGACAAGAGACACCAGCAGCCCTGACACAAATATTCTGGTACAGTTCTGGCAGTAGTAAAACTCAGAGTGCTGAGAAATTTATGTAAATTGACACTTGCTCAGTGAGCAAGAAAGAAGAAGGCAGTGAGATGTGTGCTGAGGCAATATAGTTTGCAAATGGTTATTTTTTTTTGTTAAAATAAAGCAGCTGTTGGGTTTGGTAGGCTGTTTGTTTGCCTTCAGAACTACTTTGTGAGCACTTAAGGAACTTCTCTATTACTCCTGCCAGTGCTATGGACGCAGTCACTGTAACCCTCATTGTGAACACCCCAAAGCCATGGGATAGCCCACCAGAAGCTGTTGTGGTTTGTAAAGTGGCAGAACACTACTGCAGATAGTAAGCTCTAGCCTATGTCAGGCCAATGACACTTTTTTTTTGGGTGGTAATGGAAGTAAGGCTCCCTTATTGTAGACTAGAAGAAAAAGATATTTTTTTTCACTCTTTCAAATGATTGCTTCTGACAGTTTTGTGTATGTTGGTTTTTAGAGATTTTTTGGATAATTCTAACTTCAAGTGGCATATTTTCTTTGTATTATCTGCTTTACCTCTCTTGAAGATGCCTGTGAGTTGGGGAAGAGATGAGCTTTGTAAGGTGAGAAAGACGGGACCTTACCTGCTCACTGAAGAAGGCACGTCAGGGAAGGGGGAGGAAGAAGCAGTAAATGCTGACTGAGATTGGGGAAGAGATGAGTGAAATCTCGTGATGGAATAATCTAATTAGGGAAGTTTAGTAGGTGTTATTTTAAAATGGATTAAGGAAAAGTAGATTTTTTCCAACACAGTGTTTTTTCCATCGTGGTATATTCTGCCAGATTTCCCTGTTTTTCTAAGGGAACTGTGCTGATGTATGTAGCTGGCAACTTTGATCCCAGTGTCTGGTGTCATCCAAATTCAAGAGAAGCTATGGATTTCAAAGATGGGGCTTTTCTGAAAGCAGCAGGACAAGTTGGAAACAGAAACCTTTGGTCAAGCATTAAACATCAATCCATATGGGAGTGACATAAAATAAATACTTCAGTTGGTGGGTAATTGAGATTAGAGATCATAAAACAATGATCTGCAAACAAGATTTGTTAGCTCTTTTCTCCACAGAGCTGATTGGGGTTTTTCATCGAGAAGTTAAATGGGATGATCATGAAGTTACTGAAGAATTAATCCAATAAACATGCAACTTAGTTGTTGAAATGCTTACACAGTATCTGTCATCCACAGCTTCTTAGGTAGAATACCAGTTTTTGCTTTTTTCTTTTTTTCCCTGTTGCTTTTGTAAAGTATTTAATTCCTTCTAACTTGGAGCTCCGAGACAGAAATCCTCAGAGAAGCGTCTCCTAGCCTTATTTAATTCCTTTACTGTTAGGTGCTAATGAAAGGTAGGAGATCTAAACTCCTTGCTGAGCTTTGGCTGTTCCACGTAATTCACCTGGAACTGTTGTTTCCCTGTGATCTAATCTTTGAGCTTTCCCTCAGCCCTGGACCTTTTCTTTTCCTCATGTTTACAATCTGCAGCTTATGATCCTACGTTTCTGATTGTCCTTCTCAGCTACAGAAACAGTCTTTTGATTTACCACATGCTAAAAAAAACAGCTTGTTTTTAAGCCTTCGCAATTTTCTTCTAAGTAACATGCCTACTATCTATGTATCTGTGAAATGCTCTTTTGTGAGCATTTTTTTTCCTCCTCTCCTCCCTTGAAAAAGAGAAGTGTACAGAAACGAGGAGGAGGAGGAAGGGATATGCTTACCTCACTCCAGCTTGTTGTTAATTAAACAGTAAGGGATTTGGCTGAGAAAATGCAACCTGAACCTGTTTGTGTATTTTCCGTAAAGCTCTAAGGGCGGCTCTTTAAAGAGCAGTTGCTTTTGTATTTTGTATATCCTCAGCCTCAGAATTTCAAAAGAAAAATGTTACAACTTGTACAAGAGCCACTCAATCATAATAGACTTTGCAAGAACAACATGACTCCTGTCACATTTTGTCCCAGAAGTTGTAACACTTCAGGTAAAGAGGTTGATTACTTCAGCCTTCAGGGCTTAGCAGTGGAGCCTTCTGGCTTCTAGCATTAAAAAAACCAACTTGTCATTTTTCATGTCACGATCTTCATGTGGGAATGGAGCGAGGGTTAACCCTTCTCCCTCCCTCCTGCTGGAGGAAGCAGCCCCTCAGGAAGTGGCGTAGCTGCTTTGGGAAAGGGGAGAGGTGCGATATTGGTGTCTGTGCGGTAACAGCCTCCTCAGCTGGGCTTTTCAGCTGAAGAGCCCTTTGCAAAGACAAATAAACACTTGCAGCACAAATTCCTTCTTGCAAGGCATTTAACTAAGTGGATAGTTTCCTCCTCTCGAGCTTGGAAGGTAGAGGAGGTGGTGAGCAAGGTGGAAGAGTTCTTACAGGGCAGGCTTCAGCCTCCAAGTTAGGCTTCTCTGTGCTGTGAATGGCAGGAGAACCACTTGGAACTGGTTTTAAACTGAAAGAGGAGAGATCTAGCTTAGCTGTTAGGTGGAAATTATTTGCTCAGTAGGTGGTGAGACACTGGCACAGCTGCCCAGAGAAGCTGTGGGTGCCCCATCCCTGATAGTGCTAAAGGCCAGGTTGGATGGGCCCTGGGCAGCCTGATCTGATGGGTGGCAACCTGCCCATGGCAGTGGGCTGGGACTTGATGATCTTTGAGGTCCTTTCCAACCCAAACCATTCTGAGTTTTTGTGAAATGAAAGGGGAACCTCGAGACTCCTGCATTACTGAAGCACTGCAGTTCTCGATGATTTGATGGACTACTGGGCCTTTTGCGTGTGCATAGAATAGATGTGTAATGTGAGAAGAGGCAGGGGAAAAATCTTCCTTGTATTGAACCGGATGGATATGATCTGTTTAGTGTCTGGTTATGTCTCGTAAGGGACAGTGCTGCATTGTTTCATAGTTTTTAAGTCTNTGGTCTAATGGCCTTCTTGCAGCCTACCACCTTCCTGGCCATTACTGTCTTGATACTGATAGTTGGAAATGACGTTCCTTGTTGCAGCATACAAAAAGAATGCTGGCCAGACTAAGGATAAAGAAAAGAACATTGCCAGTTTTTGAAATTTTGTGTAAAGATGCTGTAAAAAATGTGCCATAGAAAAAGTTTTATCAATTTAAAACAAAGGTTGTCTTTCCTGCCACCCTTCCAGCCATCGGAGGAAGGGAACAGGGCTGAAAACGAGTTGGGACATATTGCTGGTGTAAAAATATTCAGCAAAAACAGATTAACAGCGAGCAAAAGGATTTCTGTAAGTATTTCTCTCATTCAGACAGTTCAGAATTCCCTAGTGTTAAACTTGCTTTTTAAGTCGTGTGTGGGGCTTGAAAGCTTAGCTGATGTCCCAAGTGCTTGTGTAAACTAGAATGGTTTACCTCTGAAGAGGCATCTTGAATAGGAATGTGTGTGTGTGTATTTGCCCTTTTATGCACGACTGCTACTTTTTGCTGGCACGACTTTTTTGTTGCCATACGTCACAGGGCTTATGCTTGGTTTATAGCTTTATTATTAGCAATGCTGCACAATCTGTATGCCAGAACATCTGGAGCATCATATAAATGTGGAGCATTCCTCAGTGTGCGGTATTAGAAGAATCCCAGATATTTAAGTAGGATTTGAGTCGGTTATCCAGCGGTGGCAAGAAAAGGATTCAAACTTGCTGCTGCTAATATTGGCAGAGATGTATGTGTTAATATCTGTAATGAAATCTAGTAGTAAGCAGTAATGGCAAAAGCTGCTTAATCCATCAGGAGACAGGGCGTCTTTATGTATTTTAATATCCTATGTTGCATTTCAGTTGATTATGACAATGCTTCTGTTATGGACTGACGTCTCCTCTGCTGTAATAATCACTTCAGGTTTTTTGTCATATTCTAAAATGCTCCTTGCCTTTTCTCTTCTGAGCTTATTTGTTCAAAACAATCCTACAGTAGTCTTCATGTGTAGTGATACAGTGTCTGCTCATAAATCAATTCTGTTTTGGCTGATAAATCTTTTTAATCTCTATCTTTCAACCTTGTTTTGCTTACTCAATGTATAATGATCCTCTGTTCAAGGAGATGGACTGAATTTTTTCTATATTTTGTCCAGTTTGATAGAGGAGAAAAATGAATAGCGAAAGTATCAGCGAGGGGAGGACAATGCACTTTACATGCAAAGAAAAAGCTGAACAGAGGAAGGGAATTTTCCCTCTTTTCCCAGTGTCCTTTACCATTTCTTACTGACAGATTTTGCTCATGTAATGATTTCATAGTCCGGACTAAATAGGCTGGGTAAGCACACTTTACTTTCAAAAAAGATTTTTGTCATTTCCAAATGCATCCAAACTATAAACAGTTCCCATGCAGCTTTATTGCAATGAATATCTTTTATTGGAATAAATTTTACTTAGTTCAGGTAATTAACTGTTAGCTTTTACAGACTGTGGCAAAGACTGGTAAAGGAAAGAGAGTATCAAAGCAATTTGGCTTGAGAATGTATATTATTATTATTATTATTATTTTTTGTAGCCCATTATATAGTAATAGAAGAGAAATTATTTACAGTATGCCAATAAAATCACACATTGATAGAGGCAATCGGTAGCATGATTAGTTTGAGACTCTGTGTTGTCGTTGAAAATTTACCTTCTGCTGTTTGTTTTTATGTATGTATATATGTGCATTAGATATATTTTTCAAAACATTAAAATAGTTGCTCTTACTTGGGGCTTGCTTTTTATTTAATCTGGGAGAATGGTTCACACACAAAGTGCCTCTTTGTATACAAAAGAGGTATGTGTGTAGTCCTGTGCATGTATAAAAGTTGAGGATGCTGACTGGGATGCAAAGTCACAAGTTGCTTTGAGACCTCTGAGGCTTTAAAATAGCAAAGTTCCTTTCAGGACTGGTAAGGCAGTGACAAATATTACATGGGCTCCTGTAGTTCAGAACAAAGATCTCTGCTGAATTAGTTAAGGCTCATGTTAAATGATGTGTAGTTTTGATGTGGGGGAGAGGATGAGAGAGAGAGAGAGCTAAAGCTGTTAAAAAACAGAAGGTAAGCTGCTGCTATTCCATTCACTTTCCAGCAAGTTATCCAGAGAAGGTTGCTATGAAGGACAAATGGTAGACAATGAAATTCTGGACTTGCTGCTGATTAGCAGAGCTCTCAGTATCAGTATTTGTCATTGCTGTGATGCCAGGCAGAAGCTCTAATGGCTGTTGAGTGCAGGTAGGGCCTACAATAATCCTGCAGTGAAAACTCGGTTTTCTACTGTTGTGCTCACACAGAGGGCTGGAATGAATACAAGCATCAGCTTTGCTTCTGTAAATACAGTTTTGATTTTGTTTTGATTTCGTGTGCCTTTCATGTAGGAAAAGGGGGAGGTTTCCAGTTCTGCTGCTTGCATTCCTTAGAGCACCCCTTTTAAAGTGAATGCTTTCACATGAATGCTTTAGAAAAGAAACATCAAACACAAAAGAAACCAACAAAAAAATTGTCATCTGTTTTGTAAGACAGAGCAATGTCCCTGCAATGACTCCAGTACTTTCACTTTCTACAGTGATAGTGGCAGGCAAATGCTTTTAAGTGCTCCATGTGTTGCAAGAATTTGTCACATCTGATTATTTAGTCAGACAATCTTAATGATTTTTTGTTTTTCCTTGCAGTTATTTAGGTGTCACTGTTCATAGCTGATTGTCCCTGCCATAGGAAAGGACTAACGTGTGAGGTTTTGCCCCCTGAAGCCAGGTCAGCAGAGACAGGTGTGATGATGGCGCTTGGAAACAGGCTGGCCATTCAGCAGCACTTGTGGCACTCCTAAAGTAGCTGTGTGGCTACTTCAGAAGCTCTCAGCGGAGAGTCTACTCATTGGCTGTATCACTGACACACATTCTGGCAGGATGTAGACTTCTGAAATCCATGGAGAAGCTTGAAGGATCTGACCACGAGGTTTGGGTGCTCTTCTGGGGGACATCCCCAGTGCAGCCCTCTGGGCCACAGCAGCATGGCCCCCCAGGCCCTTGCTTCAGGCCGTGGCCTGGCTGCTCCGCTGCAGAGCTCTTGTTGGGAGGTGAATCACTGCAGGGGATCGATCTCTTTCTAAATACTCATTTGAGGACTCTGTCTTAGCTATCCTTTCTGACCTTAAAGGCCTCACATGATGTTTCACACTGAATTTATCTTGCAATTATTGGGTTTCTAGGCAGGATCAACTGTTTCCCTCAAGTAGCAAAGTTGTTGTGAAGGAGTTATGATATATAAGGCATCTCTGACTGGACTTTGTCTCTAAAATAACCTGTTTTGCTGCACGGGCCAACTAGTGCCACTGGCAGACCTTCGGCTTTGTGTAGTTTCAAAAAGAGTTTATTTCCCTCCTTATAAAATGAACTCTTTGTACCTTGTACACTACTTCATGTAAAGCTAGACCTGAGCTGTTTTTTCTCTGTGGCGTGGTGTTGTGGGAGAGCAGCTTGTGCTGCACTGTGGGCATTCATCCCTGTTGGTCATGAATTGCTTTGATATCTCGTTTGCAGCGGATCCATCATCTGAATGTACACTATGTTTCTGGGGTTAGTGATTAGACCACTCCAGAGCTATCTGTAAACTATAGGAATCATTTTTTCATCTGCTTGGACTAATTTCAAACCTGTGTCTGATGAATATACAGGGAGCAGTAGAGTTTGTGTTACAATATATTTTTCCTCTGGGAGAAGGAGATGACTCCTGCACTGTAGAGAGCACTGTTAGGAATGTGCTGAAACCCACTGGGAAGTGCCTGTTTCCCTCCCTCTCTCCAGCCTGTCCCAGTCACTTAAGAAGCAGAAAAGGGTTTCGAGGAGATGTTCTCATGCCGTCCTTTCATTGACTGTTCATCCCTGGTGATGTGTGGGCTTGAGAGATGTTCGTCCAGGCTTGGGGTTCAGTTCTGAGCTGGAATCATTCAGAATAAGTGCGTTTGCTCAGTTGGCCTGGCAGGAGACGGAGCCTGGTGAGCAGGTACTGCTCTGCTTTCCACAGCATCGCTCCTGGGGAGAAGAGCTGAATGAACTACGTAGGTGTTCAATTCTAAGCTACTCAACTAGGTAGGAAAAGAGGTCTAATTTCCAATCTTTTTCAGTATATTTAGATCACTGGTGGCTGTTGAAGTCAGTGGTGCTACTTATGTGGGAAAAATCTATGCAGACGTTTCCTGAATTATTATTTGTGGTGAGAATTGCAGGAAGGGGAGATGAAATAGATGTAATGCTGTACAGGAAGAATGGAAATAGGAAAACATGTGAAGCACAAGTCTGATTTTTATTTTAAGATTTGCCACCTTTTCTTTTTGAATCCCTTTCCGAATGAATCATATCAATCTGAAGTCATTGAACAAGGAAACTGAGCATATTTGTTTAATTCTTGCTGGATCTCAATGACAATAAACAAAGACTTAAATAGAGGGCCCAGCCTGAAGTAAGAGGTCCAGAAGAAAATTTTATTTCTAAGACAGCATGACTAGCTTCAATAGAAAACATAGAATATTAGAGATACAAGAAAAAAACTGTTTTCGTGTAGAAGTATCTCTGATTAGTTTCTGACAATCTGAAATAGTATGCTAGCACTTACGTGGGACCTGTTGATTTGAATAATATTTTCAAATTACCTGTCTTCAGTGTGGTTCTGTTCCCATGAGTGCATGTTATGAGCAGAGAGACTTGCACATTCACTTCTTCCCTTCTTTGTTCTTCCTACCCCTGTACTTTCTGCCAGCACAGCCTGTGGGTGTGTATTGATCAAGTTACATGAGGTTCAGACTTTAATTGGCTCTTTAGAACAATCTTAGAACACAGAGAATGTTTTTTGCTGGACGGAGACTGATACAGATCAGTCCAAGGATAAGTGAGTAGTCTAGGATCAGGAAAGAGGATGCAGAGGAGGGGGAAATGGGATGTGAAAAAATGCAAAGAAACTCTGCTCTGGTAGCTGCTCTTGCTCTCATTTAAAGTGTGGGTACTTGGACATGAAGCAGTCTTGCATGTTGAAATGTCTTGAAAGATACTGAGATAACTCCCTGCAATAGCGAGTTACTGAATGTAATGAGGCAATAGTTTCACTGTAGATGCAGTACAATTGTTGTTGATGATTATGATGGTTTTTATTCTTTTTTTTTTTTCCTTCTGCAGATATTCCTGAAATACCAGAAAGCATCTCATTCTGCAAGGCACTTCAGGTAGCAGATTTCAGTGGGAATCCACTAACTAGGTAATTTCCACCTTCTTCTTAGTACTTGCCCTACCAGCATTGCAATCTTGCTGTAACAATTACAATTTTAAATAAGCTCTTAAAAGTTATGATTTAGGATCTGTATGGAATCTTGCCAACGATGTCTGTCTCTGGCAGGGACTGTAGCAAAAGTTCAGATTTAAAAAACAATGAGCACCTTTACTGGGAGGGGATGAAGTTTGTTAGCCTACCAGGAGAAATGGAAATCTGATTCTCTCCTAAGTACTTTACATTCCTCTTCTTAAATGCATAGGAAAACCATGCTCATACCTGGGAGAGATAAGGCAATGGCTAGCAGGAAAGCATTGGCCCAAGCCCAGGTGCCTGACAATGTGGAATAGACTGTAGATCAGCTGCTGCAGATAATGGCTTTTCCTAATGATTAAAGCCTGGACTAGTGTTTCATCACTCTCCCGTCAATTGGGACACAGTGACATGCAGTAACGTGGCAAAAAAGCGCTCCATCTATCATTGGCTGCTGCTGCTGCTCCGTGTCTGTGTTCTGATGAACTGGGGTCTGGGATTTACACTCTTACAGGGGTTTTGTTTACGTTTCTCTGTTCCATTTGCTGAAAAGTTTGGAATTTGGATAGTGAAATGAGACCGGAGATAACAAGGAAAAGAAGAGGTGATCTGCTAGCTAAGGCCTTTGAACGCTATTTGGAGAACTGTTTCCTAAACCAGCCTGTGCCACAGAGCTCCTTTGTGATGCTGAGCAATTCACATAAGCCAGACTACTCACAGTGGGCGTTAACCGACTTGCTTTGCTTTGCTGAGATAGCCTGGGCATACTTGCCCGATTAGCTGGCTGGCTGGGGTGCGGGAGCGGTAACAAGCAGCTGAGTGTCTGTAATATCTTAAGCTGCTACAGCGGTTTTGCAGGACAGCTTCTCCCACATCGGCAGCTGAGATTCTTCAGAGCTGTGCTTTGAGCACAGTGCATAGTGCATTGTAAGTTCTCGGGAAATTCAGATCTCTAAGCATTAAATGGACACTTGTGATCTTAATCCCTGTGCCTCTGTAGCCCATTTGTTATACTGAGGATGATAATACCACAAAAATCTGGTAAAGCAAACTGAGGCTGAACGGATGTTTAGATATTAAAGTGGTAAGAGTCACTGAACAGCGTTTTCCTAGAAATGAGTGTAATATACATAAAGCGCAGAGCTGCGTCTCATAGTATTGAAATAAAAATGTTTAAATAGTAGCATGCTAGCTATCATTCTCCATTTTGTGCGCTGATAAAGGCCCGGTGCCCAACTGCTGTATCTCTATCAGCAGTATCTGTAATGCATAGCTACAGCTGAGAGGAATTGACCAAAGAGTTGAAGGGTTTTTAATGGGGTTAAAACAGATCTCATAATTCTTTGTTGGCAGTTGTAGGAGGATTTTAAAAATTCTTGATAAAGTGGCTCCAAAGTATATGCGTGTCCTGGAAAGCATCACTCCAAGCAGTTTTTTAAGTTAAAAAACACAGATAATGGAAGCTGCTTATACATGGTTGCCTGGTGCTTTCTGTGATGAAGTCCAGAATTTCAGTTTTACCTGTATAATAGCACATAGGTCTTGGCACTAGTTACCCCAGATGGAGTGATAAAGCCTAGCAGTCATTTCCTTTTGTGTGATATCCTGGAACTGTTTTTAGCCATTGATTCTTGCTCTTATTTCCTCTAAGCCTAAAAGCCAGTTGTAGAACTTCCCGATCAATGTCCTTCCACTAACAGATTGTGTTGCCTCGTTGTCAAATTTAATGACTTCAGTATGAAAAACGGCTGCTTTTCAGCTGCTTTCAGGCTTATATTAACAAGGAGGAGGCACATTTCGGTAGGTTAGACTGGAAGTCCTCTATATGCTATAGCTAATCAGACCATTTGACTGCAGTCTTAAAACTTCAGATCCTAAATGGTAAAACTGCTGTTTCAAAGCATGCTGCTACTGCTGTACACTAAGAGGGTGAACAGTCACAGCAGAGCTCCCATTGTAGACATACCAAGTGTATTCAGTTAATGAAATATAGAAAATGACAAACAGCGCAGTATGAGGTCAAGCACATGAGAAGTTGCCCCCCTGTAGTTTGTCTCCTTCCCTTTCCCCATCACACACAGTTGTGTTTGCCCATACACCTGCATCTCTGGTTCACTAGCAGTCTGTGGATTGCACAGTGTGCCTGGAGCTGGGTGACGTGGGGAGCAGGAACCAAACCGAATGCTACAGCTTGAGCTTAGGTTGCATGCAGTGGGGATCCCGCTTGGTGCAGCCTGGCTGCCCTCCAGCCGGGGTGCAGGAGCTCTTCAGTGTGAGCAGGCGGAAGCCAGGCATTGCAGAAAACTGGGTGTTGGACCTAAAGGCTTTGGGAACTTTGGGAGTGTTGTGCATATGCTTACATTTTATAGCATAAGAAGAGAGGGATTGCATGCTGTTGTGTTGTGAGCTAGTACATGTGAAATGCTGTAACAATAGAATGTTGTCCTGCTAGCGAACAGGCTGTTTCTTCAAAAAGCAGCAACTGAAGAGCAGCCTAGTAGCTAACACAGAATGGCCCTGCTGTAAGCATGTACGTAACTGAAGTCTAAATGAAAGTAATTAGTTTAAACCATCTAGGAGATGCAGGAAAATGCCAGTAGAATGTTTTTCTCTGTTTAATTTTTTAAAATGCTTCATATGTAGCTACATGTGTATAGCTTTTTAACATTACAAATTGGAGACAGAGAAGAGAGTAATGCCTTTTTCTTACTATGATCTCTAAAATTTTTCAAGAGTCATGCTGGAACCTGGTCATTCCTTCCCTCTCTGTGTACATTGGCTAAAAAGACTTTAGTTTTATGGTACTTATTCTTTTTTCCACTGTGTATTGTAATGATGTGAATAGTTACCCTGGAAGTCCTTAATTTGAATTAATATCTCCATAGGTTGCCTGAAAGCTTTCCTGAATTACAGAATCTAACGTGTCTTTCAGTAAATGACATCTCTCTGCAAGCACTACCTGAAAACATTGGGAAGTAAGTGATTTTCAGCTTTATTGATATCTTAATCTCTTGCATAACTGTATATAATGTACACCTATAAGATATACCTATAAAGTCATGTACAGATCTGTGCTTATTTTTTATATCAATCTGTTTTAAAAAAATCCCTTTGCATTTTCACTTACCATTAGCAAGTTAATTCAGAATCTGAATCGTGTGTGTATATATTTAAGCTCTGTTATCAGGGATTTGGATTAACTTGGATTTTTAAATGCGAAATTAAATAGGTATTTAGTGATGCAGAGTTGACCTTTCACTTTCCTTTTTTTGTAGTAAAGGACATTGATCTGTTATTGTAAACATGTCAGCCAGCTTGCAGCTTAGCTCAAAACTAGATAGTGTTGACACAAGAACAAACGGGTAAAAGCTGGCCATGATTGTCTTAGTTTCTAACAGAAGTTACTTTTCTCGTAGTGTCTAATATGAAGCTATGTTTTGGTCTCAGAGGAAAAACAAAACTGGTAACATCTTGGCAGTGTTGAACAGGGCCAAGGACGTGGTTCCTCATTATTCTGCCACTGAAGCAGTTAGGGGGGCATAAGGAGCTGGGAACTGGGAGGGGATAGGACCAGGGCAGCTGACCCAAGCTGACCAAAGAGCTATTCCATCCCATATGGCATCATGCGATTTTTACGGAAGAGGTTAGCGGGGAGGAAGGGATTGCTGCTGGCTATGAGCCCTTGCTCTGTGTATCCTCTTTGTTTTTACAAATATATGTATATATGTACTGGTATTTCTTTTACTTTCTTTACTATCTTAGTAAATAGCATTTATCCCAACCCCCAAGTTCTACTGTATTTTTCTCTTATTCCCCCATCCCATTTGGAGAGGGGGGAGGGTGAGCGAATAACTGTGTGGGACTTAGCTGTCTGCTGGGTCAAACCACAGCAATGATCAAGATGGAAATTACAAGGTTCCTAGCTGTAGCAGCAGTTTGGTTCTGAAAAAACTCCAGCAGGAACTGTGGAGATGGAAATTCACAAAACAACTCTTAAGATGAAATCTGATAAGCTTTTGAGATGTATTTATTAGCTCTGGAAAGTAGAGCATGATTGCAAGGACAGACTTCCAAAGCAGAAACACATGAAAAGTAAACTTTATTTATTTGTCTCTTTTAACTGTAACAAACATCCACACTTGTAAATAGGGATCCCTCTTTTCTTAGTGGAGAGATGGGTAGCTCCTATGGTTTGAAGGAGAAAAGGTAATTCCATGTCTCCTCAATTAAATATATGAGAATGGCTGTGCTGGTTCTGATCACGGGCATATCTAGCTCAAATTTCTTCTGTAGCTGTTCTGATGTGGATTAAGAAAAATGTGTGTTTGGTTGCTCCTGTTACCATTCTCTGGTTGAGGGGATTTCCTAAGCTCTAGATTGTGGTGGCTAATGTTAGCCATAATGATCCGCTTCAGCGCATTTGCCCAGTTTCTCACTGAGCTTATGGAGACATCTTTAGTATCCACCCCTGGTAAATAGCTGCAAAGCTATTACCCATTGCATTGATTTTATTATATATTTAAACATTTTTGAGCCTGTCTTACTGCTATGATTGCTGGCATTGGAAGAGGCAGTTGAACAGCTGATCCCTATGCACTTGGTCTGCCATTGATGGCTTAATAGAGTTCTGCCGTATCCCCAGGTGCTTTTATTTTCCAGGCCGAAGAGTCTAGCTTGCTTATTCCAGCTTCAGGAATACTTTTGACTGAACTTAAGGGATCTGTGCTTTAACTCAACTTCATTATGTTTGCAGGGAAACATACCGTTTTAGAGAAACAGCAATTTCTGGCAGCACGTGATAGTTTGTTCTCTCTCTGTCTCTCTGCACCTGCCCTTATGATTTCTGTGCCCATATTGTTCGAAGTTGCCATGCACTGAACCACTTAAACCACTTCAATCTCTTTCTTCCTTCAGAAATGCACAGGAACAGAGGAAGAACAACTTAGATCTTGAGTTCTCTAACAGTAAAGGCCTATTTATCTTGGACATCCTTTCATAAAGTGGAATATTTTTGACACAAATTCTTTGGGGAGTTAGTTTAGTCCCTAACAATCATTAAAAGCCAACTTTCTTAATAGAAGAGTCTTCCAAAAGGGATCTTATTAAGAGTTCCTGCAATGTAGTCAAGTCCAGACCAGCACTGCTTTAGCCACTTCCCGTGGGTATTAAAGCTGTCAGCAGGCTCCAGTCCAGCAGCAACAGAGGTAGAGAATATCTTTTGAAACATTCCACAAGCACTAACAGGTACAGCTAATTTGTGCCCACTGACTGCCGCAAATTACATGGGCTGGGGCTTTTGTGACATTCTTCCTTTTCTATAAAAAGTTCACAGAGCTTTTCCTGCAGCTTTTCACAGCACTGGCAGCTAAGAAAAGGCTTGTTCAGGCTTCTCAGTTACTGAAAACCTAGGGCTAAAGTTTTGGGTTTTTCCTGATTCTGAAAATGAATACAAGAAACGTGACAAGCTGACATGATTCCCAAAGTATAAGGTAGACTGCTGCTTTGCAAATAATAGCTGAAGGAAGCTCACTGGCTTCCCTGGCTGGTCACTGACTGCTGGCACTCTGGCTCCTTGCTTAGCCTGCCTGTCATTTGGTAATGTGGCTCATGGTAGGCTCTCTTCTGGAGGAAATTAATAGAAACAGTTTTGTTTGAAATGGGGATACCAGGCATTTGCAGAAATGTCAGTATGTGGAACTACGGAAGAATAAGTGTAAGAATTTTCCTATTATTGATCGTACGCAGTCTAAGGAGATACTATAAAACCATTACAAGTGCATGTGAGCTGCAGAACACAGCAGAGTAACCCATTCTTCCTCGAAGTCTGTATTCATTTCCCAGTACTGAAGCTGAAAACCAGGGATCTTCACTTGCTTCAGGAAAACTCATTTGCTTGTCTTGGTGTTCTTGGTGAATTTTCCTGGAGGGCTAGACTTTATTCAAATCTGATAGACTCACTTCAATCTGACAAATGCACCCAAGATAGCTTTTTTAAAAATCTGCATTTTTGTTTTTAATACAAAAACACTTCGATTTTTTAGCAGAATTTTCTGCTAATCAGATTTATGCATGAAGCAGAGACAAATGTGTTGGGCTGTTGTCTTTGGCTCATCACGCATTCACAGTAGAAAGAAATAAGGCAGTTAGGGAAGTAAATTTGGGCTTTTCCAAATTAGAAGAATATTAACAGGAGGGAGAGTAATGGCATGTCCCTCAGAAGTGTTCTTGAAGTCTGTTGGGGAATGCTGATCTTCGTGGAATGCATTCAAGTAACCCAAACCTGATGATTTTTTTTTTTTAATTTATTTTTAAATGCATCTCACTTCATGACCAGTAACAGAGAGGTATAGTGCTCCTTTTCTCTCCTTCAGATTCCTTCAGGAATTTCAGCCATTACTGACAGAGAAAGATATTCTTTCTAATTAAAAATGATTGAGAGGTCTTATTTGCAGTCAATTAGGACTGCAGGATCAAATTCTTACATGACATTTACCTCTAAGAGTGAATTTTATCAACATTTGTTTTGAATACTCTTATGTCTATAAATAATAATTTTTTTTTTTCAGTCTGGCTACCAACAGGTGCAACTTTCCTTTTTTTAGTTCACAAAAGTTTTATCATTTATTTTAAGTGTGAAATCATCGTTTAAGTGAGTTTTTTGGTCCAGTTGGTAGGCTGCCTTAGGTTTGGTAAAAGCACTGAAATGCTCTGTGGGTTCTCCAACCATAACATACCTGTGCTTTATGTTCCCTTCTCTGTTCTCTTTCTCCTGCCCTTTCTGGGACCCCCAAAATGCTAGGTATTAGAAAGAAAGCAATGCTGAATGTCTGCTTGTGGCTGAAGGGATGAAAAAAGACTCTTCCAGGTATTTGAATATGTTTGCAAATGCCTTGCTGGAGCTTCTTTGTGCTTTGGATAATGATCCGTTTAGTGGAATAGGCTGGGACTACTTGCATTATATAAAATTGGTCAAAGAGCGAACAGGAAGGTATATATATACTGGCATGTTGGTGAGTTATTCCAGTAGAGTTGTACTTATTCTGGGAACAACCTAAGCCTGTGTACTCACTACTGGTCCTCTGGCCACTAGAGTATGTGGAAAATTAGGGAAAAGCATCCTGAATTCATATGGTCTTAGAATCTTGTTTGTGAGACTGTCTAATACAGTCCGTGAAATCTCATTCACCATAACGTGGTACAGTGATCAGAATGTACTTTTTTTTTAAACTATGTACTTAAAATGTTGTGGCACTGCAAATATGCCCACCCGCATTATATGCAGAAAGCAACAACAGTAATGGAGTAATGGCTCATAGGTTTCAAACAGCATGTTAACTTCAAAGGTTAGTTCGGAAGTTCTTCCTATCAGTAGGGAATAGACTTACATTTCACATTTTTGTGGAAGAGTCTTCCAAATATCCAATCCAGTTTTCCCATGATTTGATGTACAAGATGAATATCAATGATCAATTTCACTGTCTCAGGTGACTATCGTCATTTATTCCAGCTTTTGACATGTAAAGTTGCTGTTTATATTTTTGTTGTGCCATTAAGAATTCCGCATAGTCTTTCCAAGTTTTTCTTTTCCTTTGTGTTGCCAAAATGGAGTGTTTTTAAGGGTCTCCACTGGATGCTTGAATAACACAGGCAAGGCCTCCCTATTCCCTCCTGTCTTCTTGCCTGTGCATAGCCACACTCAGTGCATGTCAGCCTGTTGTCTTCTGAGTGACCAATTCAGTCTGTTTATCCAGTGCTGGTGTATGTGCTAGAAGCTTTCCTTGATAGATAAAATCATTCCTTTTTAAAGCCTATGCCTTGTATATAATTTTAGCGTCACACACCATTTTAGTAAGCTTTGCTTTGGGACTCGATAAAAGACTAGATGTTTTAATATTAGCAGTGCTTTTCTTTTTTTCTTTGTGATTTGTGATCTTCAACTTGTGGTGCAGAGTAAAACCATGAATGCTATGTATGTGAGATATTTAAGCTAATAATTAGGTGTGTAGGAATAGGAGCTTTCCTGTTACCTAGCTGAACCATTCAGAGAAACAGGTTGCACAATTTAAGCTGTTAGTGGGAGTGGCTCTTTCAGTGTTTCTCAGCCTAATGAAGCGAGTCTAATTTCCCTGCGTATTCTGCTTGTGATGGTAGAACTGTGCAACGAGCAAGTGTGGTCTGTTCCTACCACCATGAGTAGCATTTAGGAATTTCCCTTTGCTTCCAGAGTTTTTGTTCAATAGTTCCTTATTTGTGCAACATCCAGAACACAGGGCATGTCTTTTTCCTGGAATTTGAAAATCAAAGTGCCTGTCTGAGAGCCTTCCTAGAGTATGCCTTACAGTATTATGAATAATCAGATGTGCTGATGTCCCAAGGACATTCTGTCCTCATGCGTTCGTTCAGTAGCATGTGCTTTAGGGTTAGTTCCCCCTGCCTTACAGTGTGATACTGGCTTTTTACCAACAAAGACTTGGGAACTTAGATTGTCATGCTGTGCTCTCATGGCTTAATATCTAGAAAGAGAAGACAGATTGCATGTCATCATTGTATGTTTGTTTATTTGTGGTTCTTTGGCCTGAATGAAGTCCGGATATCTTTGGAAAACCTTTTATGTGGGTCTCTGATGTTTAATCTAGCATTGGTCTTTCAGATGTGTGCTTCAAAAGAAATCTGCCCTAGCCAAAAAAGCATTCAAATCTGCATTTCATGCTGAAAGGACTTAGTTATCCATCAGACTGTAACGTTAACAGGTACATTAACAACAATATTAACAGGTACAACATTCTTTTTTTGGATGAAGATAACTTTAATACTGTGCCTTAAATCATGATTTATGGCCTTCTGCACATCAGCGTACAAAGCTCTTATCTAATCTTTAGTGTTCACCATTTCTTCGTCAATCTTGCCTGTGCCCGGAAGAGATGAAGATGTGGTTTGTAGTATCCCCATGATTTGTAGCTCCTATTTCTTTAGAGAACCGTACAGTCTGTGATACAAGAAAGCAGAACAACTATGTTTTGGCTTTAGAAACTTTGAAAATGGGGACGTGAGAATTTCTTTAGCTGGGAGGGATATTCTCCTGATGCCAATGACTGATGAGTCTGGTTTGCCCCCAAGCTGCAAGCAGGCTGAATGGATCTGTGGACCTTACTACTGAAAGGGAATTATCAGGTAAGCAGAGAAATTTTCCTCTTAAAGTCAGCAGCTAGTGTATGCATTTCATAATGCAAATTAACATAATGAAAAGAATAGAGCAAAAGTT
Organism: Penelope pileata; assembly: GCA_013396635.1. Taxonomy (NCBI): domain Eukaryota; kingdom Metazoa; phylum Chordata; class Aves; order Galliformes; family Cracidae; genus Penelope; species Penelope pileata. The sequence continues at coordinate 309,381 of WBMW01000933.1, read as the reverse complement.
CGAGCACTTAGGAATACTGTTGTGCAGAAAGATTTGTTATAGGCACGCTTTTTGAGAGTCACAGAACCATGAGTATCCAGAGATTTCATGTTAGGGAGCCAAAGTCACGTGTTTTTTTAAATAGATATGTTTCTAATTCTAGAGGTTTTCAGCAACTTCTGAATTCAGAATCTGCAATGCTGATTTTAATGGGACTGTCTGGAGAATAAAAGGTCTTCAAGGGCAAGGATGATGCTCTTGGTGCACATGGTCCAGATGCAGAACAGAATAGCATTCTTATTTTGCTGACAGATTCCTTGGCCAGTCTTTGGCTGTGATTTTCTTAGCATATGCTAGAATGTTACACGTGTAGACTATACAGCTGGTAGCATTGCACAGAGTGGGAAAAGCTCTCAGAGTTGTCTGGAGCAAGTCAGTATTAAGGTTTAGCGTAATGTGGTCTTACGTGATACAACGAAAGTGGTAAGGAGGCTTATCTTGCAAACACGTAGAAAGAGAACTGTTAGTAGGTGGCCTGGCTAGGCTGATATAAATAGTATCAAAAGTTTTCTCTCTGGCTAATCTGAATTTAGCAAGACAAGTAATATTTTCAGAGTTTGAGTAGGTGGAGCAGTTGGTGTTAATCCCAGCAGTTTCCTAAATGGCAAAACTGAATGTTAAGGAATTTGAAAGTTGATTTCAGGAACACTGTTTAACAATGTAATAGTGAATGCAGTGCCATCTGGCCTTTAAATAAGAGATGTTACATCATGTGTGCTACACGAGGAAGAAATATTTAACATACAGTTTACAATTGTTTTTGGAAATAAAACAATTCAGGATTTTATTTAGGTAGTGAAAAACTAATGTTAGTTTCCTTTGGACAGGGAGAACAGGCTGCAATGCATTTAAATACAACTCTTGTTTCATGTGTTTTGTTTGCTGGTGTCAGTACCAGTTAGCCTCTCGACTTCTAGAAGAACCTCGATAGACAGGAAAACCAACACGTTCCTATCTGCCCAAAAAAAGAAAATGAACTGCTGCATTTAAACTCCTTTCCTTCCTACTCCAGTGTCATGCTGAATGTCTCCAAGTGTGTGTGCTGTGCAGAGGTGCAGGGGCAGGACTGTACCAAAGTAACAGCAATCTTCAGGTGCTGGCCCAGTGGGCAGAAATCTTGTGGAACTGGTGGAAATGGCCGGAAAGCAGACTTCTTATCACAATTCTGCATGCTGTGTCCTGGGACTGCGTTCTGTGGCCGTGGCTATAGCTGCATAAAAAACCATAATAGTGGACCAAATAGTGAGTTTTTACCATGTTCTTACCTTAGCCTCTGAAGGGCAATTTTCTGCTTATTCTTAGAAATCATTCCCTGATGAAATAACCACCTGTATGGTACCACTACTTTCAGAGAAGGCATTCTTATTTTCTTCATCTACTTCTCCCCACTCCTTCTGACTACCTTCGAGTATTGCAACAGATTGATTTAGAAATCTTGCTGTTTCTGAAATCCATAATCAAACTGTTTCTCATACTGCCTGTGTGATGTGTTATGCTGCAGAGTTTCATAAAGATAAGAGCTCAAAGCATCTTCTGGACTGCTACTTCTCCTTTTTCTGTCAGGAGAATGGTGAGTTTTTCTGTGCCCAGAATCTGTGCCCTGAGTAGGACTTGCCTTTGTTTCATTATAAATATGTGCACTGTGCTCTCTCTTTTGTTTCTCTTCACAGTCACGTGAGGAGGAAAAGGTCTTTCTTTATTGGTTGATGTTTCTAAAACTGCATTTTTTTGCATTTCCCTAACCAACTGAAGCATGTTGGAAAGTTGTAAATGAGGCCTTGGATTTCAGCAAGCACTTTTTGTCTTCATCTCATGCAATTTGACTCCATTGTTTTCCCAAAGTCTGACTTTTCTCGTATGCTCAATTGTGCCATACTCTTGACATAAGGTCAAAATAGTTGAGACTTCTGTTAATGAAATAAGACTTTTTTTTTTTTAATTGTTGAAGTGCCTTTACCTTTCATATTAGTCCCCTTATCCTCCATCTTTATTTTCTCCAAACTTTTTCCACATTTCTCTTTTTCCTTCAGTCTTTGGATTTTTTTCTCTTCATTTTCACAAGAAAATAGCATGAGTGTCACTGTCCTTCCTAGTTCTTTTCTCAGAAGCCTTTGCTTCTGTATCCAGGGGCTTGAGCACTCCGAGTCCTTTTGTGGTGAGAGGTGGGATAAAATGGGCCAGATGATGTTCTGTTGTCACTCTTAAGGCTGACTTTCTATTGCCATAAGTAGGAATGTGATAGGGCTATCCCTTATGTTAAAGCACCAGCATAACTCATCTCAGATTTGTATTTTATAACTTAAGAATACGCAGTATGTTTACTGTGTTGTGATTTCATCCAAGATAACTTGGATTTGTCTACCTCTCTCTCTCTTTATTTTTTTCCTGCTGTTATTGTTTTTGAAACTGTAGTTTAGAGTGTTTTACTTACTACAATAATTTGTTGTTGTCCACAGTGTCATGAATTCAGCTGGGATAGAGCTGATTTTTCCTTCATAGTGTCTGGTATGATGCTGTGTTTTGGCTTTAGGAGAAGAACAGTGTTGATAACACACTGATGTTTTAGTTTTTGCTGAGCAGTGCTGTACAGAGCCAAGGACGTTTCAGTTTCTCAGCTTCTCGTACTGCCCTACACGTGAGGGGGAGTGAGGAGGAAAAACCCCTATGAGCTTCTCTCTGAAAAAGTGCCTGGGGCACTTCCTCTGGGGCAGGCTGCTTTTGAAATGGATGTTTTGTAGGACATGTTGCTACTGATAGTTTCTTTGCAATTAATACAAAGAAAAATAGACTTGCTTTGGAGGAACAAGAATGTGCTTTAATTCCAGTTGTAGTTGCTTGTTCTGTATCTCCAGATTGAGAGAATTCCAGAAGTTGGCATGAATGAGTATTTGCAGAGTTCCCTAGGTTTATTCTTTTCTGTAGGACAAGTAAGCACTGGAACAGGTTGCCCAGAGATGTGGTGGAAGCCTCATTCCCGGAGACACTCAAGGTCAGGCTGGATGGGGCTCTGAGCAACTCGAGCTAGCTGTAGATGTCCCTGTTCATTGCAGGGGTTGGACTAGATGACTCTTAAAAGCACCTTCCAAATCTAATGAACCTATGATTGTATGATTCTAGAGTTGGATTGTGAATTTCTCTCTTAAATCCTGACGGGCACATTCAGGAGAGACGTTTCCAGCATTTGCAGACCACTTTGTAGCTCTTACCTTTATTCTCAATTATTGCTTTCACATTTCTTCTTTTCATTCTTCTAGCTATCGTGATGAATACTAGTATCTAAAATTACTTTTGGTACAGCACAGAATAAACATATCTGATTGTACTGAAAATGGCACTTGCAGCCGTGTCATACCACTACATTTGACATGGTTCCACCTTTAAGCCAGAAATCACCTGGAAAACATTGTAATTATTTCTAACACTGGATCCTCTGATTTTGCTGTTGTCTTACACTCGGGAATTTCACACACATGCTCAGTGCATGTGGTAGCTTTTGTGATGAGAATTGTTACAGTATTGATGCATTTACAAGTTTTGTAGCTTCTTATGATGGTGACCTTGGAAAAGCACTCAGATTTTTTTTCCCCCCCCTTTAGAATGTGGATGATGTGTTGTTTGCACATTTTCTGCACAAAGATGCGGGGAGCAAGGGCTGTTTGTCTCTCTGTTCTAGAGCAGTCTGCAGTGCTCTGCAGCACGTTGGTATTTCTGAGCGTGGCTGGTGAACAGCCCCTGACAGAGCTGTGTCTCCTGCTTGAGTAGGCTGTGCTGCCTCTGTGCTCTGCAGGTGGAAACAAATAATCCCCAGTGACTGCTTTCCTCTCTTAGATTAAAATTAGGGTTAGGGAAAGATTCTGGAATTGTTAAGGTATGGCTTCTTTCAGTTCCTTTGAAAATCTTTGGAAAAACTCTACTAACAATGCACCCTAACATCTGCACTAACACTGATGGCAGAGGGAAAAGAATTCTTTCATTTTTTGTATTGTGAAAAAATTTTATTTGTATCTGAGAATGGGAAAAAATACACTTTCTGGAGAGAATGTGTCATTAAATAGGAAAATGTATTTCAAAATAGCAAGAAATGTAGGAAATGGTCTTGGAAACAGCTTAAAATCCTGTCTGTTACATACTGTAAAAATAGGAAAATGTTAGTGAATGTATAACGTAGTAAGAGCCTCTTGACAAATATAAGGCAGAGACTAGACCTTCCCTCTGTAACGTGTCAAACTGGGGCCCCGGTACATCGGCATGCTGTTTGCATTTTTGCCTGCTATTTTATATGCTAATTGTCTTGTTTTCCCATTTAGGATTGCAACACATAGTTTTGCTGGGAGCAGCTTCTGTAACTTGTAGAGGTGTAAGAGTAATGAGTTTCCTCACATTTTCTGGCCTCTTTTTTTCAGAAGGATTCACCTCAATCACAATACATCAGTCTAATGGAGCGGCTTTGCTGATGTAAACTTCGTAGCCTTTGTCTCTTTTTTACATTACTTCATTTTGCCTATTGGGGTCTGCTTATACTGCGTATGGGTTGGACCTGAGAACCTGGAAGAAGTACAAAGGATAGGTTAAAGGCGTGGAGGGGGATGTCTTTATTTTGTTCCAGGATGAAGTTGTAATTGTAAGCATACTGTGAATAAGAGTAGCTGCAGAATAAAAAAGTTCTCTTCTAAAAAGCTGTGTCACTAGGCATGAAGGCATAATCCCACAGGTGGCTTAAGAGAAGAACCTAACCTGGGACTGTGATCAGCCACAGTCACTCTGAAGCGCACAGTAAGCAGCTGGATGCAAATGCAGTTCTTAGCAGGTATCCATGGGACCACAGCTGCCCTCGGAGTTCTCATGGCACGGCTGGATTTGGCAGTATTGATACTTTCTTTGCACCTTTCTGGCGGTTTTACTGGGCCAGGTGTTTAAAGGGATTTAAACATGTTGGGTTAGGGATCCGTGTTTTTCCTTTTTGCTGGGTTATTTATGAGGAGGATCAATTTCCTGAGCCGATTGACCAGTCTGTCCCAGTTTAATGATACAATGAGACAGGCTGAGGAGGTGTCTTGCGCATCCTTGGTGTTTAACATGTTTTTGCTGACCAAGATTTCTGTTTAACCACAGCTGAAGTGCTGTCTGATGTAAGAAGAGTAATTAAGAGATTGCACCATTTTACTCATTGACGCTTCAGTGTGATGGGGAGGGAGATAAGCAGAGGCAAGATGATTTGTAAACACAGGATTACTTGCAGCTTGGTGATGTATGCACCCTTTTTGTGTTCTCTTGATAAAAGTGGGTCGTGGGACTGACCTGCTATAAGCTTGAAGAGAAAGTGCAAAATTGGAAAAAAGGTTGAAATAATCATAGAATCATAAGACAGCTTAGGTTGGAAGGGACCTCAAAGCCCACCCAGCTCCAACCCCACTGCTGTGGGCAGGGAGCCTCCCACCAGATCAGGCCGACCAGGGCCCATCCAACCTGGCCTTGAACACCTCCAGGGATGGGGCATCCACAGCTTCTCTGGGCAGCTGTGCCAGTGCCTCACCATCTTCTCAGGGAAGAATTTCCCCCTAACATCTAACCTAAATCTCCCCTCTTTTAGTTTAAAGCCATTCCCCTGTGTCTTATCACTATCTACCCATGTCAAAAGTCAGTCCTCCTCCAGAATAAGTTTCTGGAAAGGAAACCTGTGAACCAAAGTGTTGTTGAAGTCCGTAAGTGGTGGTCTGAATGAGAGCAGACCCACACTGTGAAAGCTCTGGAGAGAAATGGTTCTCCATCACTGCTTCCCTCTCCCTCTCTACCGGTTTGGTTTATGCAAGAATGTCAGATACTGTGTCTCATCCTCACTCACGTTTACAATGTTAAAATTTTTATGTGAGAGTTGTGTCATTGATGTGATGGCTTCCTTACTACCTAGTTTTTGTCAACTTAGTTTTGAGTAGCTATCGTTGAGTTATTTTAACTGTTTTTATAATAAGCTTCTACTAAAATATCTTTACCCATATGATATGTTTTAACTGTATTTCTTCTGTAGGAATGCAGAGCCCATTGGGTGAAATTTGCTTATTTTAAAACATGGGGAGGACTGTTCAGAATGCAATCAAAGCTCCTTCAGATTTCATTCAGTGTTTCCTGAATGCAGTGCAAAATTGATGCTTGAAGTAAGGGGTATTTTTCTTTTTTTTCAGACACCATCCAAAGTCAATCTGTGAAAAATCTTTTTAGTACACCTTAATAACTCTTTACGTCAATGACGTTGCCTCTTCTGCTTATATAGCTGTATTTGAGTCATAAATTGAGGTTTTCCTTCAGTTTATTCACGATATTGGCTGAATTTTTTTTATTTTTTTTTACTGGGACTAACTAATGACCGTGTGATTCAGTACACTGATATTGTCTGAAGTCAAAGCAAAACCATTGATTTTATATGGCCTTGGCACGTGTTGTTGTTTTCCTTAGGCATACAAACAAACATTTTAGGCTTGGCTTTAACAGGTGTTTCAGATTTGCTGATTTTTTATTTATTTATCTTCAATGTAGGTATTATTTAAGACACAGGACACCATCCTCCTCCCCTGCACACCAAGACAGAACATATTCCATCGTGGGGAACTACTTATTTGTAGTCGCTGTATCTGATTTGTATTTTTCTCTGGGATGCTGAAGGATTAGAGCAGATTATAGTGTTGGGATAATGTCTGACTCCTTGTGTTCCATTTAGTCATAAATAAACCCCTGAAAAATCTGAATGTTGCTATGGTGATGTCAGTGAAAGCCTGGGGTGTGGAGTAGTGAGCCGCTTAGAAGCAGAATGTCACTTACGGTAATGAGCGTGCTGTGGTTATAGCAGTGATGAGTTTACCTGATGCTCTGTAACTTTTGTTGCCCGTGACAGGTTCTGACAGCAAACATGTAAATTCAATTCATGTGACTATACTCCGTTCAGTAATGTTCTTTTTAACAAGTGGAAAATTGTGTTTTGTCTGTTTGCTTTCTGGCTTTAATATTTCAAACTATTGCAGGGAAACGAGCAAAGATTTCCACTCTTGGTATGCTTCACGTGATGGTCTGATCCAATTCAAAACAAAACAGCTCACAGCAATTTTGTTATAAACTATCTAAACACTGTTTGGTTGTTTTTGTGTTTTGTCCCTTTTTAGTCTTTATAACCTGGCTTCACTGGAACTTAGAGAAAATTTGCTGACATATTTACCTGAGTAAGTGATATTTCAAATGTTTGGTTATGTTAGCGTAAAATATTCTTATTATAAACATTTGCTGGCATGTGAAACTGAATGACAACTAGGAAAAAAATATTCAGTTTCAGATTGACAACCTTTATGGGATGCAGCTTTGTTTTAATAACACCTGGTTACATCTATTCTTTGTAGTTGTAATTGCTTAGCTGCAGGAGTCTGCAGTCTGTTTAGATTTTTTTTGCTGTATGTGATTGTTCTGTATAGAATACAGCAGTGCCAGGCGTTTCTTCTGCATGCGCAGAACTCATGTGTCAGCAGTGGGAGTGGTAGTTGGGATTGTTCTCATGCTGAAATTTCATAACCATTTTCAGGAGAATGGGATCTCATAGTTTTCAACTCTGAATTGGTGTATGTATGGACCTTCATGAAAATTTAAATCAATATTCACGTTAGGAACTTAAGTAAATAAAAACTTAAAAAAACAAACAAACAAAAAAAACCCCTGGAGATCAAAGCCTTTGTGAAAAAGCAGACCTACTGATAGCTGAAGTCCAGCTTCCTCCCCAGTGGTTTGGGAGGACAAAAATCCAGATGTCTCTGTATTGTCTGCATTGTGACTGAGCAGTTGGTGATCTTTTGTAAGATTAATTGAATACCTGACAGTTCGGGGGTCTGTTTTGACTGCTTGGAAGAAGCTCTTTCTATCTGTAGTGAAGTAATTTCCTTTCTTCACTGTCTGTCTGCTTCTTGCAAGAGTTCAATTCTATTCAGTTTGTTTAGATAATCTAGCGTATAACGTACGTAGGTTGCTCTGAAAGTAATGCCTCCTGTTTATTTCCATGGAAACTACAACAGGTACAAAGAGCACAGCAACACTATTTGGTACAGTAATTCTCAGCTACAAAACACTATTTTTAAACACAGTCACCACATTAGCTATGCATTTTTGCCAGTGATGAATGGGATCCTGCATGCCAAGCCTGTTAAAATCTGCACCAGCAGAGGTTACCTGCTGTTGCCGCTGCTGAAACACACCCCCACCACCTTACGGTGCTTATATCCACTGTTTGGTCTCCATAAACGTTCAGCAAACGTAGATTAATGTCAAGGGGTGCCATTTTTTCTGCATGGAGGAATTCATACACATTTCCATGTCAGACACCGTTGTGTCAGGCTGCCCCAATGCTGCCGTCTGTCACATGGTAACAAAATGGAGTATTGGTGGGTGGGAAGGTTCGACCTCTACTGCCATACCACCAACATCCGCCTTTGATGTTGTGAGCCAACATAACAAAAGAAAAGGCATTACTTTCAGAGCAGCTCTCAGATGCAAGCTATTGTATTCAGAATTTGTTGCCCAGTTATGTTTGGGTCCCTTCTTCCTGTCAATCTAACCAGTACCTCTGTTGTAGCTGTTTATAGCTGTGAGCCAGACGGAACTTTAAATGTCAGTGATCAGAAGTTATAAACTGCTAGCTAGGTTTCTCCATTCAGTGTCAGAATGAGGCTATCATAGATGCTGACAATTTGATTGCTACTGGAAAATTCTGAATGTCAGTCATGTAACTGACAAGTCTCTGGTTTTCTTGTTACTTCAGCTTTGGGAAAGGTAAGCAAAAGCTCTACAGTAGATTGCTTTTGAAGTAGAAAATGACCCTCTGTATCTGTGCATGTTCAGAGACCTTTTTACATCCTTTTGGGATTCTGCCTGTTTGCATCCTCAAATTTGACCTGAAATTCTCCAGAAATTGATCGGCCAGGTTGAGAAGACAAATGATGAATTTAGTGAGTCTTAGTTAGCACTGTTTTAGGCACCGTCATGTGTGACCACTGTGGAATTTTTATACAGTTGCGTAACTGTAATGCCCCCTTAAATAAATCTAACCAACTGTACTAAATGGTGTGGTGTTGTCCACCCCAAGAACTGATGGTTAAAATCAAGGATAATAATTTGATTGCTTATACTAAGTTTTATGTTTCAAGGACATACAATTATACTGACAAACCAAATTATTTTTTCAGTAAGAAGTTACTGTAAGTAGTCTATGCCCAGTAAAATAACTGTCTGTCTACAATATGTTGTAATTTGAAATATGAGTTTCAGTAAAATGAGCTCATTCAAATACGTTTGGTTTCTGTTGGTTTAGTCTGATGTGGTTTTGTTTTGACTTATCTCATCTCACAGATCACTTGCCCAGCTGCAGCGACTAGAAGAACTTGATTTAGGAAACAATGAACTTTATCACTTGGTAAGAGAACATGCCACTGAAAGTGCACATCGGTCTTAGTTCATGCATAATTTAAATTAAATAAGCCATGGAATATCCAAAATTGAAGTAAGAAAAGTACAGAGAGGGGGGAGTCTTGTTATATATACAGATAAATTTTGGCAGTGGGTTAGAGCTTCCTGTATTTGCTTCATCTTGTTCAGTACAATATCACCTTGCCTGAAGAACTTCTGCAGCTCTTCTCTAGAAAATGAGAGTGCTCCACAAACACTTTCTATGGAGAAAATGAAAGCGTGGAAGGACACAAACTGGAGTAGCATCTGAAATAAACACATGAGCATTTGTTGGGAACTGGAAGGGATGAGCACAGATACACGCTCAAATATATTTCCAGAGCGAGAGTGGGAATCTTTGGGATAAAGCTGAGGCAAACTTCGGAGTTGCAATGTCTTTAATTATGGCAGATATGTATACCAGTAGATAAGTTGTCTCCCTTAAGCTGGCTCAGTTAAATTTTAGATTCGCAGTAGATGAAGAGTATGCAGTGCATGTCAGGTGAAGTCATATAGGCTATTAAGCTATAGTAATTAATTTGTATGATGGAATTCCCAAATGCTTACAGTCATTTTTGCTGCATTTGACTGTGGTACCTCTAAATACTCTTTGCAGTAAGAATTGGTTTACTCAAACTGTAATTGTGGAATGGCCATTTGGATTTTATTTAAATGACCTGTGTTACTTGATGTTATCACACTTTACGTTATAGCCAGAAACAATTGGTGCACTTTTCAATCTTAAAGACCTCTGGTTGGATGGAAACCAATTAGCTGAAATACCTCAGGTAAGAATGGGCTCTAACGATACTATGTTGAAGGTGCTTTTAAAAGAAAACCTTTTCATTCATTTCTAAAGGGAGATGATCTACAATTGGCTTGTTTTCTCAATTCACTTTGCCTGGGTTTGGTTTTGGATGTTTAAGGGTTTTCTCTAATAAGTTCGCCTCTAAGGGATTGTACATGATACTGTGTGTTGTCAGACACTTTCTTTTAAACTTTTTGATAAAGTAATTGTTTGCTAATAGACACATTGTTCTGTTTGTAGGATGACACATCTTTACAGTCTTGGTGCAATGATCAGGGAACCACTAATTGGCTGAGCTAACCCTCACCTTTTATATCTAAATCACAGTTTTGACAGTTTCGAGGATGAATCATTGTTTTCTGCTGTCATCTTCTATGTAGATACATTATTTGGTAGAAGAACAATGACAGAACTTTACCATGAGTAGAAACTTTGACCTATGGAGGCAAATTTCACATCTGACATCAGTAATGGAAGTGGGGCCTCAGCATTTAAAGCCTACCGCACTCTAAATTCTCTTTCCTGAGAACAATGATGATGTGTGGCAGGGTTTCTTTTCCTTCGCTTTCCCTTAGAGCCAAGTTAAAACCTATTTTCCCCTGTTCCTTGTTCAGCTTGCTGTTATTTGCTGTATTGATCTCATTGTCAACAGTGTAAGTGGAAATTGGTTACAGTTTAGTGGACTATGTTGATTTTGTTACTTTTGGCTTGGCCTACTAATTTTTTAAATGTATGTACTTAAACACTGATAATCATTCATAAAAGGTCAAGAGTGACTTCGGCAGCTGTTTTTCATGAAGGTGGCCATAACTGTGTTTTGTTTAATGTCCGAAGGATAAACTTGTGGGATAAAAGCTGTGTGTGTGTTTAATGAAAGATTCTCTTGAGAGGCAAACATTTTCTAAACAAAAGGAATGATCTTGTGAGTCAGGATCAAGGCTGTCTCTGTATGAAAATTTTGCATTTATGAAAGTAAAGGACAACTCCCTTCTTCCTCCTACCATTCTGTTCTCCTAAAGATGATTTAAATGACTCAAATGTGAACTATTGTAGAACGTGTAGAGGGGTGTACGTGTACGTGGGGAATGGGAGGGTTGCTCTGATGGCTAATAGGGAGAAAGGCATTTATCTGTCAGACTTTTAAGCTAATTGTCAGATTACCATTGTAAAAATTAAGTAATCATTAATTGTAGATGGTGGCAGTATAACTCGGCACTTCTAAGATGCTTGCTAGAGCAACACTCCCAATTCCTATTTCTACATTTGTTGCAGTTGGAAGATGTGAAGATATGAAATCCCTAGATGTCATGGCATGTTGCTGTATCAGCCAGGAGAGACTAATCCTAATTTGCCTAGGGTTAATTGGGAGGGGCAGACTTCAATTATACGGAGGTTGATAATCAGTAGTTCTGAAAAAATAGCTTTGCGTTCTTTACTTTAAGAAAATACCAGCTTTGGTTGGTGCTTGCCTGGATGTGCTTAGTGTATCCTGTCTGGCTACTGGGTCCAGTTATGATATTTAGAACAAGAAACTGCAACTGAATCACTTGGTTGATTTCTCATGCAAAATTTACTTCTGTACTTTTTCCAGCATTTAGCAGTCATACAAAGAATTGTGTTTCATTCTGGAATTTCATTGTGATGGTACATTTTTCAAATTGCTTTGTGGCATGTTTGAGCATGACTAAAGTTTCACTTTGTGTTGCAGGAAGTAGGAAACCTGAAAAACCTGCTTTGTCTGGATGTTTCTGAAAATAAATTGGAATGCCTTCCTGAAGAAATTAATGGTCTGACTTCTTTAACAGACTTGCTTGTTTCTCAGAATTTACTTCAAGTCTTACCTAATGGCATTGGTAAGTACAGAGTGAATGTTATCATTCAGAACTATTTAATCCTCTGTAAATTGGAAGTCATTTGTTTTCATGTCTTTTGAAGTATTCTCTTTTTCTGAAAGAGATGAGCTTGTCTTAGATTTTTTTTTTTTGCTTAGTATGAATTACGTAACTATTAATTTAGCATTTTAATTGTCTACACAATGACTATGTAGCTCTTAATTCATGTTTGACCCGCACTTGATATTTACTAGAACAAAATAAAAGTTGATGTATCCTCACTGTTCCTACTATGTCTAAGTCTTAACTCTTCAACAATGTAGAATTCTAGCTTGTAATGTGCTTTAGGTCACTTGATAGGGTTGGTTGACAGTATCACTACAAAAAAGATGTCCTCCTTAGTGAGGATGTGTAACTTTCTTGAGCTGAACAGTATGGTTAGTCCAGTACTGAACCCAGTGGAAGGCTCTTCCAGCTTCAGCTTTCACCCTTGAGGATCCAAACTGCAACCTTTCTGGTGTGTGACCCTTTCAAAATGGTTTAGTAATTGAGCAATGTTTTCTGAAGTGAATGTTTTCCACCTTTTTTAAGGCAAATGTTTTTCCCCAAGCAGTAGCTAGTAAGACATTATCTCTGTACTACTCATCAGTGGTTTTTCCAGAATGTTTCTTGTTGCAAGAGTTTGCCTTCTCCTTGCCAGAACTTTCTTCAATTCTGTAGCAAAGGGAGAGTTCAAATGAGAAAGTGGAAAAGAATGGACAGACCACCCTGTTCTCTCAATATGCTGTGTGAGCCTGAGAAAAGATAAATGTTTCTCTAGAATTTAAATTTAGGGGCATGGGGTGAATACCGTGGATCCTACACAATAGAGATGTAGCAGCCCTTTCTGATGACCTGAGCTGGCCAGTACAGTTTTTGCACATCAGCAGTGATATCTCATCTTCTGGAAGGGTACAGACCATGCAGCTTGCAAGAGGGAAGTTTGTAACACCAGCCGGTAAACAAGAAGAGCTGCCTATTCTTAAGACTGTTGTTAAATGGAGATCCATTGCTGGGGAAAGTGATTGCCAAGGGCCAGGCCATTTCGTGCCAGGCCTTGTTTGCAGATACTTTTTGTAACGTTTTCTCTATGTGTTTTTGTCATAAATGCAAAAAAAATGCTATTTATGTAAATATAATACATCACTTTTGTTTGTAAAATTGGATAGGATTGTTTAAATAAACTTGCAAAAATATTGCGAAGGCCAAGTGGAGCAGTGCCTAACTTCCTTTTTCTTACCTGAAAAAAATATTTCATTGTATTGTAGAATTTGTAAACGTTTTGCAGCAGAACTATTTTCTATAATTAAAGCAGGGTAGCTGAGGTTACTAAGCCAAACAAACATGTTGTTCTTTCTGTCTAGGAAAATTGAGGAAACTATCAATTTTGAAGGTTGATCAGAACAAACTTATTCAACTAACAGATTCAATTGGAGACTGTGAAAGCCTTACTGAACTAGTTCTAACAGAAAATCAACTGCAGGTAAGTATGGTCTTGCCTGTTCAAATGACTGGCAGTAATAAGGCTTGCTGCAAAGTGTTGATTCACTTAGTTTGTAAGGCTACTCACCACTGCTACTTACTAAGTAGCAAGCTTCTTTTAAATGCATCTTACTTCTAACCTGTTAAACGGATGCTGAAGATCAAGTTGTGTGTAGTAAAAATTCTCCCTTCCAAAAGTCTAAGCAGTTACATATTCACTCTTGAATCTTTCATGATCACTAAGGGAATTGGAACACCTGGAATGCAGGTATCATTTACTTTGTTGTGTTTTTAATGTGGAGTTTGTGCTGCATTGTGGTTTTGCCAGATTTTGCTTTGCATTGTCTGGTTCAGACTTGTTGGAACTGAATAGAAGCCCCAGCTGCTGCAGAGCTACTATCATACTGTTTCTTGCTCTGCTGATCTACTCCAGCCAGGTACTAAATATGTGGCCAATTAAAATAAAATTTCAGACTCATTTCCACTAGGTGTTTCCTTCTATTGTTTTAAAGTTGTATTCACATGATACTGGTAATTGACATTGAAAGTGAAAGTGTTTATAAAAGTCTAACTTTGAGCATTTCTAAAGTTAGGTTGGTGCGTGGTGAAATTCGGAGCTAAAGCCTTTAGGAAAGACTTCCCGTGTGGAGAGGTCAGTTTATAGCACCTAGCTTGAGAGACTTGCCTCTCAGTTAGCTATTTAAGGAGCCTCCTGTTAGGTAGTATGGACATCCTGCATATATGCTCTGTTAACAGCTGTTGTGCATCTATCATCTTAGTACAGAGATAACATGAGTGAATTTGTGTTAGAAATTCTTGGACATTTCTTCTGCAAGATAAAACTTTGGAACTCCTTTGGAAGGCGTGCTACTAACCAGGGGTGGTAACTGCATACCAACTTGGAAAATGGATCAGTCTCCTAACTCATTTTTAAATTCAGATAAGTTTTGTTCTGTCTCTGTGAATTTACAGAATTAATTTGCATATTACTTTGTTTTTGTTGGCACAGTCGTTACCGAAGAGCATTGGAAAACTAAAGAAGCTGAACAACTTGAATGCCGATAGAAACAAGTTAACATCATTGCCGAAAGAGGTAAATCTTGTGCAATTAACTTCAATAGATGTGATTATACAAACAGAAAACTCTGATTTCACATGTCTCCAAGAAGTAACAGACAGCTTTGATCCACTGGATATTCTTCCCAGAAAGATCACAACCAGAAATGTGTCCATTAGATCTCAACAGAGTAAATCTGAACAACTATGTCCATTTGGTGTCTTGCAAGTGCAAAATTTGTTTGCAGTCTAACAAGAAGACCCAGATCTAATCAACTTGTAACTGGTAATTCCCAGTGTGCATGTCAGGTCCAGCATTATTTGAAGACTGAAAGTTCTGTTTAAGTGAATGCACTTAAACATAGGTATGCTTGTTCTATAGACAGTATGAAAATCACAGAATCACAGAATTGTAGGGGTTGGAAGGAACCTCGAGAGATCATCGAGTCCAGCCTCCCTGCTGAAACAGGTTCCCTACAGCAGGTTGCACAGGTAAGGGTCTAGATGGGTCTTGAATATCTCCAGGGAAGGAGACTCCACAGCCTCCCTGGGCAGTCTGTTCCAGTGCTCTGTCACCCTCCCTGTGAAGAAATTCTTTCACATATTGGTGCAGAACTTCCTATGTTCCTCTTTTTGGCCATTTCCCCTTGTCTTGTCCCCACAGACCACTGAAAAGAGATTGCCCATTTTCATTTGCCTCCTGCACTTCAGATAATACTGCCAGGAATCTTCCTAGACTCGATCTTGTGAGCAAGAGTGAAGAGAAGGTTTCATTTTCTGAACAATGATTGTTTTGATAGTTTTGGAGATCTCAGACTACTTTTAAATATGAGGAACTGAAGTGACCAGGGCCAATGATATCTGAAACCTTACAGCTATGATCACTAGGACTAATTCACAGAGTGACTGAAGCTGGCAGGAACCTCTGGGTCCATTTGGTCCAACCCCTGCACAAGCAGGGACACCCAGAGCAGGGTACCCAGGGTCATGTCCAGGTCTTCAAGATCTCCAAGCAGAAGACTCCACAGCCTCTGGGCAGCCTGTGCCAGTGCTTGGTCACTCACAGTGAAGAAGCGTTTCCTGAAAGCGCTCCCTGAAGTGCTTCGTGTCCATCGCAACAATATACGGAGTGAATGAGGCTAGAATTTCTGACTAAATATAATGGTGGCCTTATGAGTTTAGTTTAGCATTAAATTCTAGAAAGAGGTCAGATTGATGTTTAGAAGAAAAAAGAGGAAGCAGCATACTTTTGATTGGTTAAAGCATGCAATTGAGAGTTAATTCTGTTTGCACTGCTGTTTTTCATATTTTTATCCAATTAGTTCTCCAGTAGCTGAAGTTTGAGCTTCAGTGGTTTTGTTGCAGAGAATGGGCTCCTTTATTGTTCATTTCTGGTTTGGTTTGTAAGTGTGTGTTTGTGTGGGGGTGAAGAAGGGAAGAGAAAGATATGAATACTGCAGCTCCTCTGACAGGACAGTGACTCCTCCATAGAGGTGCTACGAGTTCTAAAGAGAAAATTACTGAGGGCATACCCAGACAGATTGCATAAATGCTAGCAAGGGACAGGATCTTGAGAAAACTGTGTTTCTGGGTTCAGATGTAATGGCAGTTTGATCTTGTGCTCTGTCAGCAGAAAGCTTTCCATGTCTTTACAAAGATCTTGATACATTTCGTGAGTATTCTCAGCAATCTGTACTTGAGGCTTGCACAATTTTGTGTCTAGTCTAGCTTTAAACAGAATTGGTTTGAGAGCGTTATAGCATGGAATGTTTTACTGATACACTTTCCAGATTGGTCATTAATAGCTTATGTAACGTATAAAAACTTCTCTTGGTTAATGATATTGACACTGTTGGAAAGAGGGAAGTCTCCTATGTAGTGTGTGTATTTAGGGCAAGTTGAGGAAATTGAGGGTGCCCTGACTGTCAAAACATCACAGGGAAAACAGCGTATCATCTGTTTGCCAGTACAGGGACAGTAACTTACTACCCTGTGTGGGGCAACATATAGGATAAATATTGACAGTGTCTGTTGGGTCTTGGGGATGGTGCATGAAGCCTTTTGCAAGATGTATGATGGCAAGAAATGTGGCTTGGAAGGATCAGAGAGGGAAAGGGTAAGAGCAGAAGTCTTAGATTCAGGAACAAGTAAAGCAGGATAAATATGGAGTGTGTTTATTTGCAAGAGATAACAGAACTGAGGGCTTAGTCCAGGAAAAAAAAAGTCATTAATGTGGAACGAGAAATTGGGAAGTGAATGGCAGAGGGAGAAAGCTTTGCCTGGTTGGTGAAGGAGTTGGGGGTATCCAAGAGTGAAATGAAGAGCAAGAATGTGTGCGGAAAACACTACTTCATGTCGGACTTCTGGCGCTGGATAGAAAGGGGAGGAGGCACTTGAACAAAGGTGGCCTAAGGTAAGGGGCAAGTTTGTGTTTGAGGAAGGTGAGTGATGAGGAAATGAAAGGTGTGCTCTGGAATGAGATGAGCTGAGGAGTTGTAGAAAATCAATGAAAGATGAGAGAGGGTGGTTCACAGGGAGCTTGGCAGAGAAACAGAGGAAACAGCTCTTTGGCATCCACTTCTTCAAAATAGATTTACTTATTTATTTTCTGTAAAGGTCTCCACACCTAAATATCTTTCTTATTAGAGCAAACACTTTGATATCAGCTGTAACAGAATGTAATACGTTTTCCTCAAAATCTTTGGGTTGCCTTCTAAAGATGCTGAAATGCTAATTTTGAAAATAGTAAGAAATCTACTGCTCTCTGCTCATGTTTTGTCTTTTTCTGGAGCTGTGTTTTCTTTGTGTAGTTATTTTTCTCAACCACTAGCTTTTTGCTTTAAACCAAACATGAACGTTTCTATAGTACAAGTTTCCTGGTTAAAATTCATAAGAATTCAGTGACGAGGCACATTTCACAGCTCTAAAAAAACTTTTATGTGAACAGTGTGCCCAGGTGTAACAGATACTGTTTGCTGTTACAGAAGCATCCACAGCTTTGGGGATACTGATAATGGCAAAGATGGCAATGATCATTTTCCCTTTGGTTGGCAAGGAGGAATGATTTGGTGTTGTGGTGAAATGTTCTTTTTACACTTCTCATTATTACTTACTTGGAAAAAAAAACCCAAAAGACAACAAAATGCGTTGATAGAGCACCCAAACTCAGAAATACGTCACCACTTTTCTGTTTGTTGGAATGTGGTGTGTGAAAGTGAGAAAGCATAACATCTTTTCCAATTTTTTTCATCTGAAACTGACAAATTAATATTTAAAGCCAGCCACAAGCTTCTGACAGCAGTTATTTTCAACAGCACTGCCAGCTGTGTGTTGCTTAAGATGTCTCCTGAGATCGTATGGCAAAGATTGGGGTCTCAAATCTTTACATGTCAATCAGTAGTAGCAGCTGAGTACTGGTTCCCCCTTCACAGAAGCAGAGTTAGTTGTGAAAGTAGAGTATGCACTACAGATATTTTTGCTTAGCATCTTCCCCTGTTTTCCCTTCTGCTTTTTCCTCTCCCTTTCTGTGCTTTACAGAACTGTTAGACCAGCTGTGCATTTGTGGTCTTCATCCTTGTAAGAAGTGGGTGTGAGACATGGATTTACTGATCTCTGTTGTAGAGGGACAAAGATACAGAGTCTGGTAAAATGCATATAGAAAATGTAGGACTTTATACTATGGAGAAGAATACATGCAACAGATATGTTTACCCACTGGTATCTTTATTGTTCACTCCAGGGTTATTCCTGTAGTAAAGATAACTAGTATATAAAAAATGGCAGAAATTGTGTGCCTGCTATGATATTCTAATTATAGCCTAGTGAGATAACTTATAAATTCTAGCTTTTTTTGTTTGCTTGCTTTTTTTTGTGTTTACTTGGATTGAATTTTGGGTCAGCCTGTCAAACTATTACACTGGCAGATTGTTCCTATGCACACTTGTAAAACCAGTCTCTACCTTTTTGGTGTAAGATTTTTTGATTTGGGATTATTGAAGAACTTGCATGCAATGCCACTTCCATGTTTCCTGGTTCAAAGGTTCTTCTGTAGCTGGTGTTGGTACATAAGGTAAGATGTGGAACAGCTGAGTGTCTGACAAAGGCTTGAGTCACTGACAGATTTTATCTTCAGTACCTCATCTTGCAGCTTGATCCCTCTCTCAGTGAACTGAGCATTGAAACAGACTTCAGCAAGAACCGAGTTTGTCTAAACCTGTTTGTAGTTACAAATGTTTTTCCCCTTAAACCTGAAAGACTTGCCTGGTGGCTCTTTCATACTGAAATCCCACCCTGGCACCAGAACACTGGCGAAACTGGTGTGTTAATTTTGGCACTTACATAAATAACCTCCTTGGAATGTTTTCCAGTTCATGTGATTTCATTAATGAATCTCTACGACTTGAAGAGATCTGGTAATGTGTCCTTTCTGGCTCTGAGATATATTCTGTTATTGTCTGTAGGATTTTTCTGGGCAATAACTGTGCTTTTTACATCTTTAGGTTTTTTTTTTTTTGTTTTTTTTTTTAACCAATTAGGACTGCTTTTTTGCTTCTGGTTTTGACTTCTTATGTCTCTTTCCTCATTTCTCTCATTTCTGTACAATTATGTGTTTGTATTTCTCAAAGGGAAAAAAATCCACTAAGGGAAAACTCAGGAAAAGTTGGTTTGAGGCATATGACAGAAGCTTTGTTGCTGTGCTCCTCTCACACTATTCACTGGTGGTGCAGAGGATGTTATAGTGAGTTTGCAGAAAACTTTTCTAACCAATTTAAGACTAGTAATAGCTGATAGTGTTATATAGCTGATAGTACGATAGGCCATTTCTTCCATCTCTAAATGTGTGCTATGCCTGCAATTAAAGAATTAATTAATCTTATCTGTGGCCAAGGAAGATTCTGATTTTATTTGCTCTGAATCCAAACAAGGTTATGGTTTATGACGCTCTGGAAAAGGTTTTACAGCAAGATAGAAGCTGTGTTTAAATTCACAGTGTATTTATTTGAGTTGTACAAACTTAGTGGGAGTTGCTGATGGCTGTCCTGAAAGCTAAACAGAAGAGATGGCCAACAAAAGAGGTGGACCTCAACTGGTCACGTACTAAAGAGCCACTGTAGTATTTGTCACGGTGTTGTATTTTTTGCGTTTCTTATATCTGTGTGAAAGCTAAGTGTTAAAGGACGGTAGAAGTGATTCATAGCTTTTGAGCAGTTAACAGATGCTGAGATCAAAAGGTGTTATTCAACTAAAGAAACTTCAAGGTCTAAGTTTCCCACCCCTAATTTGTGATTTGGTTTTAGAATGCTAATGAGATGAGGATATGTCATAGCAGTCAGTGAGATTTGGTCAGTGATGATGAATGGCTGTAACTGCTCAGTTGGGCTTGAGAGAGAGCGAAGGTGAGTTTTTGGGAGGGATCTAAAATGCAAGAGAGGGTCGAATCTCAACTCTTTATGGGTTTATCTCCAGAAACCTGCAATTCTGGTGCAGAGGTGTGAACAGTAAGAAAAAACAAATGCTGATCACAAGGATATTGTAACAGAAAAGTGCAGCAGATGTCAGGTGATCAAAAATATACGGCTGATGCAGGTGTCAAAACAGCAGTCCGAATGCAGTAGAGGAATCATCAGTGACACCAGCAGAGAAGGGATATGCTAAGTCTTAACAGTTCTGGAGGACTGTTGAAGTTGAATTGACACTGTGGATGTCAAGAAAGTGGGAGACTGAAGTTGTGAAGTGTAATGAGAATGAAAAGAGGAGTTCTAGCAGGACAAGTTGACATGTTCTCTATGTATGTCCAATTGTTTCTCTTGAAAAAGGAAGCTGAACATCAGAGTGAGATAGAAGAACACTACCACCACCTCTGTGAGGGCAGTTTTGTGTGTAACCTAAAGAAGTCTTAGTGACACCCATAGTCAGCAGAAAACTCGCCAATGTTCAGACTTTACAGTACTGTCAAATTAATGATCATTTTCAATCTTAGATTCAATCTGATTGATTTTTTTAATTGTTTTTTGCTTTTAATCTGGGCTGACTGTTCTCTGAAGATGGTGGGATAGGACAAGTGTGTAACTCTTACTAAAGTGGCTAGAATGAGATAATCCTCTGATCAGTTGTGTATGACTTAGATACACACAACTCACTTGAACTGGACATCAGGAGAGTGTCTCACTACAGAAGAATGTGAGGACTTGGTTAAGCCTACAGGCTTTAGAACAGTTGTTGGTGTGCCTAGAACTAAGCACATCCTTGTCCATTAAGTGGAGTCTTGTGCTTGAAATGAAGTATGTGCTTAACTGTTAAATGGGCTTGTGGTCTAAAACATGTACTTGGTGCCTATGTCGTGGTTTGGCAAGATCTGTTCTAAGCATGTTATGAAAACCACGGAAAGCATGAACAGAGCGTGCCTGGATCTTTGTTAATGACTCTTGGCCAAACCAACAAAGTTCCCTATACTGTATTACTTCATCATGGTCACAGTGATGTTTTCCTCTCAGCATGCCATTCAGTGTGTGCCCTGTGCCTCAGTGATAACACTTTGTGTTTGGGTTTTTCAAATGTTGGACCTGATGTGTTTCTCTACTGCTGAATCAGTGCAATGTTTTATGAAATGAAGAAGATTTTTTTTATCTGTCAGCTTGTCTTTTATTTCTGTGATGTTTCACCAGATGCTAACTGTTTCTTAGGTGCCGCCTGTGTTTTTGAAAGTTTCATAAAAAGATTTTGGTGTCTGCATATTACCTCCCCTCAGCTGCCCTCTTCAAAGCAAAACAAAAAAGTCTTCACTACCTCTGAATGAAACAAACTTTGAACAACTATGTGTTAACTGATAGCACAAAGTTAAAATAGCTGAAGACAGCAGCAGCTTGCAAGTTGTAACCCTCTTTAGAGTTGATGAATGTATGTTGTCTCCATTTGTTGGCATGCTCTTGTCCAGTATGGATAAAGAAAAATAAATTGAACATCTTTTGTATTTTCTTAATTGTTAGCCGCTTGGAAAATTATGGGTCAGGTAAATTGATAACCCTGTAAGTATTATTCAGTCCACAGTTCTCCTGTTACTTTCCATTAAACTGCTTTACATGCATGATGTCTCAGGCCGGCTGATTCCACTGCTGCATTTTTCCATTGTCACAAGTACAGAAGTTCCAGTCTCATCAGGGCTGCATGGCTTACTTTGTTTGCCTAACTTGTTTGGATCTTCATGCTCTAAGACTGAATAATGCAAACTTCATTCATAGAAAAGCAAACACTGTCTACAGTTAGGGCATCACTTGCCAGCTCATCAGCATTCACTGAACTGTACCTCTTGCTTTTCACAGCTCCTTCTGTTAGATAACTAATTAGACAGCACATACACTGTTTTTTTTGGTATAGCACTCCATATTCTGTGAATGCATCAAGGCACGTTGTTTAAGAACCTATATTTGCTTTCAAGTGATAAGCAGAAGTATTGTGCTAAAAAAGGTTTGCGTGTGAGTTGAGCATTAGTTCCTAAGGGCTTTGATTCACAAGCTAAAATAGCTAACAAGATTGCGGCTCCTACTGCAGCCACAGGCCCTGAAAGGCTGATACTCTTGCCTAGGGGGCAGCGGTTTAAGGGAAACCAACTCAGACTTTGTTTTGTCAACAGAATATTTTACTGTAACTTTGTGCTTTACATAGCTTGTGCATCAGAAGCCACGAGCAGCTCCTGGCTGCTTCCTTCCATTAAACTGTACTTACAATATAGAGGAAGTTGAGTTGGGTATAAATGTTTCAGTTGTTTATCTAGTAACTGACAGTGGCATCCTTTCTAAAATGCATCTTTGCTTGGTAAATAGCACGGGTTAAATTGAAATGATTTTTACTTTGACTAGGGGAAAAGCTTTTGTGGTATTTGTCTGTAACCTAAAACTTGGTTTTGGACTGAGTTGTGGACTTTACAGAGACAGAACTGGCAGTTAACTAGAATACATAAGCAATTCTAGCTCAGATGTGGGGTTATGAGGAAGGCTAAGTTGACTATATTGTAACAAAAGAATCCTCTTACTTATGTGTAACTGTGGAAGTCCCTAATTGTTCAACTAACCTCTTCTAATAGGTTTTCTGTCTATAGTTCAGTTCTAACCTTGCTTAACTTGAAAGCTTCAAGAGGCTTTGAATATTTTGCCTCTAATATTTGGAGTAAGGGAAGAAACTTTTTTTTTCCCCTGCTCATGAGTTTTATAACTGGAAAACAAACAGTAGTGCTTTTTGGAGCTACATAAGATAAGCAAATAAAGGTAAGTTTCTTTTGTGACTAGGAACAAAGAGTTACTTAAAGCAGCTTTCAAGTTGCTAGAATTAATTATCTTGATATTTATAGAAGTAGCAATTGCTATCTGGAACAAAAAGGTGGAATGTTATTTTTATTTTTTTAAATGGAATATAGAGACTTTATTTTTCTGAAAAGTAAATACCTTTGATGCAAATTGCAGATACTTCAAGAGCAAAGCTGAACTCTCATCCTTTACACCCAAAAATTAGCTTGGGAGTATAGATGCTTACGCTTGAATAAATTAGTAGCGACATAGGAAATCAGATTGAATTGGCCTGTTCAGGTAGGAATTATTTTGAAATTAGATGCTTATAACAAAATAAGGCATCAAAGGTGTTACTCATAAAGCCTTCTACTTCTTGTGAACTCTTCATTACTCTTTGCTGACTCAATAAATGTCAGGAGTCAATTGGTTTATTTATCATTTTGTATTGCTTAGAGCCTCATTGCACCTGCTTGTATATAAAGTTACCATGAGGAAAGAAAGAGAATTAATATGTAAACGTTGAGCTCAAAAATGTTGAATGTTGAAGGTCGTGTTTTTTCTGAGGGTAGTCTGCAAAGCGGCGTCCCTGTGGTTACTGACTTATTCCTGGCTTGGAAGGCTGTAAAGGGATAGGTAGAGCCTGACCTGTTTGTAAAGATACACATTATTCACAAATACAGCTGTCTGAGAAACTACTACAGCACACCATGGTCAGGTCAGGCTTCTTTTAAGTAAACACTTATTTGCAGTCTGTTCCTCTGGGTGAAGTGTCTGGCAGGCATTGTAACTTGAATGTGCTATGACATTTTGTGTGACCCCTACTGCATGCCTTTGTTTATATTACATTACTGCAACAAAAAGAGTCTTTTTTTCTCCTTTCTAATATAGATTGGGGGATGCTGCAGTCTTAATGTGTTTTCTGTACGTGACAACAGATTATCTCGAATTCCCTCTGAAATTTCACAAGCCACTGAACTTCATGTCCTGGATGTTGCTGGAAACAGGTAAGATTTTTGTCACATTATTTTGCTGGTTTTCCATACCTCTTTCTGACGACAGATGATGTTTGGTCTAAGAATGAAGTAGCAAAAAGCCAACCGTGACTGTTGTGTTAGCATTACTGTTGAAAATTTAGAAGTAATCTTCCCCTCTGGCCCAAAGTAGCATAAATTGTGTATTTTCATGTGTAGGTTTTCTGGATTGCTTTGCCTCTGAGAAAAAGATAGGATTTAAAAAATCCTCTGGATTTGTATATTTCTGAATTAAAACTGATAGTCTAGGCAATTCTATAGAGCTTCAACTGAAACTACCTACCTTAATGTGCAGTAACACTAATGTTGAGTGTCTTGTCCTGGGGATAACAATTCAAGTGGCAAATAATGCAATTTTGACTGTGGTGCTTCTCACAAGCCTTAGCTGTATGCTTCGGAAATCAAAGTGCAAAAGGGAGTAGACCGAAGCATAGCTTTCAGCAAATTAATATAGTTGCTTAGTAGCAAGTTAAGTGAAAGAAAACAGAGGAAAGGCAAATGGCATCTCATCTATGCAATATAATCGCTTCATAAGCACTTCTGTTGGGACAGTTGTGTATGTAAGGTTCCAGAGCAGAAGCAGCAGTCTCCCTTCCCAGGGCAGTTTACTGCAGTAGTAAAAGCTCAGCATTGTTTTAGCTTATTCACAGCTACTGAGGATTATACTATGAAGTTAAGGTGAAGGTTCTTTTAAAAAGTAGGGAGTAGTTTGAGTTGATGAGTACTTTAATGACTTGTGTTAGAGACATTAACCTCACTCCTATTTATTCCAACTCAGAACTGTGTACTTAATAGATGCTCAGAAAGTTGACTTGTAAGTCTCCCAGAGATTACCCTGACTTTTTCCATTTTTCTTTTTTGAACTAGGCTGACGTATCTTCCCCTCTCACTGACTACCTTAAAGCTGAAGGCTTTGTGGTTGTCTGATAACCAGTCCCAACCTTTGCTGACGTTTCAGACTGACACAGACCCTGAAACAGGAGAAAAGATTTTAACATGTGTATTACTTCCTCAAATGCCTTCTGAGCCTGGTTGCCAAGGTAAATGCTTAGAGTTAGGTTTTGATTACATATAGAAATACCTTTTTTACTGTGCTTTCTGTTCTGTAAAGGTTTGTAAATGAGACTTCTTTTGAAATCTACGCATTAACTCTACTGAATATGGTTCTGGTTGAATTTTTAATTATTTTTTGGTAATCATACTAGGTTTCAGAAGACTTACAAACATGGCTGGGGAGTGTTTACTGAAAATAAAACGCCACCAGCTACAGTATATAAAATACAGACCTGAAGGAGAATGGCTTAATTAATTCCGAGGTTTGCCAGTGGACCAAGTAGTGGTGTCCATATTCGTGTACACTGTTTATACATTTTAAACCACACGCATATGTGGGGTAAAAACTGACGGTTTTCCAACTACAGCCTCTTTACCAGAAAAATAATTGAATCACTAGTAATAAGCAGTAAATGTTTTACTTCTTAGAAAGCTAATTTTCTTTCAAGCAGATTTGCTTTACAGTCTTTTGTATTATTCTACACTTGTTGAAGTATAGTCTTATGTTGCTTTTACCTTTTATGCTGAAACTTGCCTCTTGGTCAGGTGGAACTGTAAACTCTTTTACTATTTGCTGTTCTGGTAGCTTCTGGATGTTATTTCTCTGTCAAAGCTTTTATAGCAATATACGAACATTGAAGGGGATTTATCTGAGCTAATATTTAAACTCTTTCTGTAATCACTGGAGAGTGATTTATCCTGTCCCAGAATTGACTTTTAGAATAAACCATGTGGATTGCTTTCCACCGGGCACAAAGGGAACCTGAGGAGAGGAGCTCAGCTGTAGATATCTATGTTGTAGGTGTCCATACTTAGTAACTCCAGTCTTTTGATATTGTGGAACTAGAGCAAACAAACTTTTAAAACAGTAGAAGTAGACTGTTTTGTGTCAGTTCCTGGGTTTTAAGAGAGTAGCAACTACAGTAAGAATTAAAAGAAGTAAATTAATGAGCTCCTTTAGATTTAGAGAAAATCTCAAGAGGAGTAGCGGAGGCAGAATGACTCTCTAAAGGCTTGGCTTGCAGGAATTAGATTTCCTCTTCTCCAAATAAATCTCATGGCTTCAAGGATAGAAGGCTTGGAATTGAGTTTGTTGCATATGTGTGTCTAGCAACAGTAAAAGGACAAGATTGGTAAAAATATTGGTGTTGTGATATGGAATGCCATTTAGATTACTGACTAACACAAGTGGTGGACCCGATCTGAGAGACAAACATGTATAGAGGCAAGTATATTAAGGCATCTAAACAGCTCTGTAAAGCACCACAAACCTGAAGCAGTCCAAGTACAGAAATTTCTTGTTTACATCAAAACTATTTATTGGGTGTACTTGATAACAGAAAACTAATGCTAGTTCTGTTTTCTATCAAAAATACAAAAATAGCCAGTTGTAAGTCCAGATGAGTAGTTGGTTGGATGTTGCAGTCAGTAGCACTTACAGCATGCTGACGTTTTAGACTTTCTGTGGATCTTCAGTTATGTTTTGCTGTTCTCGCAGATAACCTGCCGCGATGTGGTGCATTGGAGAGTTTGGTAAATGAAATGTCGGATGAAACTTGGAATGAGCGGGCAGTGAACAGAGTCAGTGCAATTCGCTTCTTAGAAGATGAAAAAGATGAAGAGGATAATGAAATGGTATGTTTCCCAAGTCTTTGGGCACCTGCCGACGCTGTGACTTTAATGCAAAAGTGTAAAAGGGGTCTGACCTGTCTTGCTGTAAATATTTCAGCTGTGACTGCATGTATTTTGGTAGAAACTGTTCATGTTGACTGCTGAAACTTCTTGTGTTGACTTAAAATGCTTTTTTATTTTTTATTTTTATTTTTTGCTTTGAATATTACTTTAAGTTCTGATGCAGGGCAGTGTTTGTTTTGCTTTCTTTTCCTATGTCTCCTCAGGATACTTTCTCTCCAGCTTTCCAGAAACAAGATAGAATCTTCCTCTGCATCTGTGAAGCTTTACTGCCTGAAAGTATATAGAGTCTAATTTAGGATTCCAGCACCCTGGCATGCGTCTCTGCTAAGTTTGCTACCCTGCTACATTGTTTGTCTCTCTCATTTCCATTTCTGATCTCTCTGTATTTTTTCTTTTATTCTTTTTCACCATTTGCATTGAAATAACCTCACTGTCTATGAACAGTGAGGTTTATGCTCATTAGTTTCCCACTAACAAAGGATGTGGGAACATCTGTCACTGTACTTATAAGACCTCTCTATTAAGTTGGGCATGTCCTCTAGATCAAAATGCAACTTAATCTTTAACTTTACTAACTTCTATTAACAATTAAAAATCTCTGTAAAGATTAAGACTGCTTCAATCAAATTTTTGGCATGCTTCTTTAATGCTCTAAAAACTTTCTCATGGTCCTCGTTAGATCTCAGCCTGACATACTTCAGAGCACTGTCTGGATTGTAGCATACTACAAACATGATCTTTCTTTGAAAAGTATCTATAAAGATTCTTAGTTGGCAGGCAAATGAACATTTAAGTATCCAAGTAAGATGCTTGTTTTTATTAAAGCACCAGAAACTTTCTGTCTTTTTTTGTCTTTCACAAGCATGGTTTGTAGACTTGCTGATAAGAGAGTTCAGAATGATGCTTGTTAATAACTGTGCCAACCTAAGAATGTGCATACCAGGGCTCAGGTGTTAACAATAACTGCTTTTGGTCCTGGTATTACAGCCTGACTTGAGGCAAGAACCTTTTTAGGGGAAAAGGAAGTTTATGATATTTTTGGGGAATGGTGGGGAATTCTAAAGGAGTCTTGACCAATCCACTTATTTATAGGCGGGTCATCAGTTCTCCTGTAATTTACATAGTTTACATGTATGCCACTGAATAGTAATTGCATGTGTATATGTATTATGCTGATACATATTTGTGCAATTATTCTTAGTGTCCTGTTGGTCTGTAATCTGGATGCTAATGGAGATTTTTGTAACTTTTGTTTTTCTTGCAACAATATCAACACAATGACATTAGGTAGTCTTGTGTCTAAGATGCAAGAGAAATGCTCTCTTGTTTTCAATTGACAGGAGAACCAAACTGTATAGTAGAGCTGGAAAGCATATGGATCTCCATACAAACATGTAATTGACTCTGTAAAGAGATCTTGTGGGATTCTTTCAAAACCAGCTGGATCGTGTTTTTGGTTTTGTTTTGAAATATGATCTTAAATCACTTGAATGTTTTTGAAAAAATAAAAAAATCCCAACTATATTTATGAAATAATCTTTACTTCAGAAGTTGTAATTGTAATTCGAGTGGCCTTCAAATGTATAGGTCAAGAGGGGAAAATTTTTGCTCCTAAATAGTTCCTAAAACCTCTTTCATTGTCTTTGTAAACAAGCAGCTGTGAAAATAACTTTCAAAATTAAGCATAGTAGCTTGAAAAGGAAAAGGGGAAAAAAATGACAAAAAAATCAGTAGCTAATATTTGGTATGTAAATGCTAAAACCTTGAGAGTGTACGTTGTTTTTCAAAGAGACAAAGGCAAAACCACTTATTGCACTGTTTATTTTTAGAGAACACTTCTAAGGCGAGCCACTCCACACCCTGGAGAATTAAAGAACATGAAAAAGACAGTGGAGAATTTACGGAATGATATGAATGCTGCTAAAGGACTGGATTCAAACAAAAACGAGGTCAATAATGCCATTGACAGAGTGACCACTTCTGTGTAGAATTTCATCTCCAGGTTTTACCTCCTGTGTCTTCCCCTGCTGTTGAAATGATCCTGTCGCCTCTCCTGGGACTTACTTCACTGAGCCCCCTTTTTGTTTTTAACCAGAACCTGATTCATCATCTCCATATATGTGAAAAGTACTGCCCACTGGAAGAAAGTGCCTTATTTCATCCAGGCAGTGAACCAATAATTTCCAAATCAATATTGTAATTTTAATAGTACTACGCTTTTTTAAGTATAATACACTACTGTATGCAGAATACAATATTTTTGTCTTAAACACAGGGGAAATAATGCTTTTCTTTTCCAGACTGCTGGGATATCTTTTTCCCAGTGGCTGGATGTGCTGGTGAGAAACTTAGTTTTGTGGAAAATTGATACACTTTCTTTTTATTTCTTTTTTATTTTTTTGGCAGCTCAGATGGTGTAAATTTTAAAATTTTGTATAGGACTTTCATAACAAAATGATGTATTTCATTTTTAAGAGAAAATTTATCTTGAGCGGTACGTATTTTAGTATTTGTGGAAGAGAACAAGTTTCATGGACAACTGTATTCATTTGTTTGTACCACCCATTGTGCCTTATTGTGTCTTGTATGTCATAATAGTCTTAAATATTGCAATTCTTGAGGAAAGTGAGTAGATTGAAACTTGGTCTCCTGTTTTAGCTATGTTTTTCTTTTCAGACAGTAATTTGTTGAAATTTTTACAAAACAACTTATGTTTATTTCATGGGATTGAGTTCGTGAAGCACAAATGTTAGTTTTGTTATATACAGAATTAAGATTAAAATGACCCAACTGTTATTGTTTATTACATAATGCACTCACACTTTAACTTAGTTGTAATGAGACATCTTGTTTTGGATGCAGTGTTGCATTGCAGTCACCAGAAATTCATGCTTTTTTTTTTTTTTTTTTAAATGTGCCATCTGTAAAATAACTTGAAAAACAGCACGTTAGACTTTCAGAAGCACAGTATGAAACTAGTTTTATGTATCACACAAAAAAGCATGATTCTTTAAAGTGCTTTGGTGGTTTTATACAAGTATATAAAACCAGAATAATAATAAAAAAATCTTTAAAAGCTCCAGTAGATTTATTGTATCATTACAATAGCAATTAAAGTGTGTATGGATTAATACTGGAATTTACTATCATTGTTACTGTGTTGCACTTCCAGTTGTCCAATAGTGATTTCAAGGTTGTATTATATCTGTGGGTTCTGGTCTGTTTATAAAGGTAAGTATCAACTGAGCTGAATTCAGTAAATAACAATTTTGCAACAGGCTGATAAACATTGATTTTTGGTGCCTATGGGTTCTATGTGTGATGTGACACTTCTGCATGTATGGCTAACCACGTCCATCCTTCTGCCTGATGTTTCTTCTAGTAAGTGGTGGTTGCATGGGGGTTTTGGGGAAGAAGATGGGAAAGGAGGAGAACAGGAGGAGAACAGGGGAGCCATGATGGTTTCTGTGTTTAAAATTAATAACAGTCTGTGATATCTGATAATTTTAGTAAATTCTTAAATTATGATTTGAGGCTTTTACAAACAGCATTCCTTTCTTTTTGTAATCCAACAAGTAGGTATTGCATCTGTCTCCAAATATTCAAATCTAAACTGCAAAATATAATAGATTTTTATGATTTCTTCTCATCCCAATGACTCTTAGTTTAAACTTAAAGGCACAATCTCTTTGAGGAGGTGCTGTGGTTTGACAGGCATTAAGTTAGTTCACAGATGGTGCAGTTGCATCCTTCCCAAGGCAGAGTTCTACCAATTGTTCTTGACAAACTGCCATTAAAATAAAATGAGAATGAAAATGATGTTTTGGTAAAGTTTACTCCAACTTTAGGTAGAATTTGTCTTTTTAAAGTATTTACTGGGATTGGCACAACCAAAAGTTTAAAAAAAAAAATACAGGAAACTCTGTAACCAGAGTCCAAGTAAACCTCAGCAAATCCATTTGAATGAGGTGAAAATGTGTTCCTAAAAAAGACAGACTAAAGACAAAAGCAGCAAGACTGTGTTCTCTATGATGATGGCTATAATGTTTGTCATTTAGAGGTTGTGGTTTTTTTTGTTTTGTTCTGTTTTTTTAGTATCTACTCCAGACATAAACAAGAGCTCAAGCAGCAGGATGAAATGAATTTGTAAAGCTTCGATTCGGGCCTTGCCTAGCATGCCATGTACCTACTCCCTCCTGATGAAGTCAGAATTACCTATTAACCTTGTAATAGCTTTATGATAGTTGCATTTTCATTATCCTATTTTTAAAAATGAGTTTTTAGTCCCTTTCAGGACGTGTAGAAATGAGGCTTAACTTCTGGTTAGCCCCGAAGTGGTCAGGCAGTTGGACTAGATGATCCCTTGAAGGCTCCTTCCAACTGAACTGTTCTATTCTGTTCGACAGTCACTTTTTATATACTCTGGTGGGCTTATGGAAACTGCTCTGCAGCCCAGAAACTGGTTGGAAGGCAGGCAGTACTTGCTGCCTCAACTCTGACATGAAGAAATTGCTTTGGAATATTTTTTTTTATTATTTTTTTTTTTTAGTAGTGGGAGAAAGATTTGTTTTGGTTTCTCTGGTGTGTAAGCTATGTAAGAAAGGACAGCAGCAAATAGGAGATCCAGACTTGTTGCTTTTGTTTCAGGGTGGTTTCATGTTCATTCATCCTAGCCAACTAGAATCTGGATGTCTAGTCTAGTCTTCTTGTGGTCATCTAAGCAGACAGGTGATATGAATTGCTTATTGAAGGTGTTTGTTTGCCTCTGGTTTGTTATAAATAAAGTAAAGTTAGCTCAGAATGTAATTCAACAGTTGGTTAGAAGAGCCGATGTCCACCATGAGACTGTCCTACTGTCCCCAAAGGACTGTTGGTGTTCCTCACCACTGCAATTAAAAATTTGTCATTTTTTGTGTCTTTGGAACGAAAGTCTGGATTTTCATTATGTTTCTTTAGTGAGTGTGAGGGGAAATTTGAAAGACAAGATGTACTTTTCTTCTTTTCCACTGATGCTGTGTAGCACAGTTTTGTGTTGATGTCTTTTTTTTTTTTTTTTTTACTACTGGTGTGAGTTAATTTGAAATTCAACTCTGCTACAGGTAGTTCATGAGTGTAAACAGTTTAGTGTAGGCTGATTGGAGAAACTAGCGGTAAGTGCATTTTTCCAAGCCAGGAAGAATTCGAGGTATGAGAACAGGTAATGTGCAATAACAACAGTTGAAGTGTTATTTGTTTTAATAAGTAGAAAGATTCTTGGATATTCCATGTCCAAACAGCAGCAAGTGACTACCTTCTCCCTCCCTGAAAACCTGAACGTTTGGTTCACACTAGTGTCATCCTAAAAGGAGGGGTTGCATGCCATTCCACCTGATGCAAATGCCAGCAGCCCAGACCAGTGGGTCCCTCTGATCTCTCATATGGTCGGTATGCATGCCATTCTATAAAGGCTTTTAGGTGCACTTGTACTCCCAACAGTGCTGATTAAGTTCCAGGCACTTTTAACCCTATTTTATAAGCAGAAAAAACTGATGCTGTAAGAAGCTGAGAGTCTGTCCTTGGGAAGGGAGAGCTCATGTTTTCAGTCTGTTTGGCTTTCTTTTATCTTGCTGATGCTTTGGAGAGCCTGAGTAATGAACATAATTTTGTAAGCTTTTTTTTTTTCTTTAAACTATTTCTACTTTTTCAATTGCTTTGTAAGTCATTTGGGTGACGATTTAATGCAAAGAAAGAAACACTGTAGTATTTGCATGCTTGTTAGCTAAACAGTTAACCAGGAAAACCAATTGACCATAGTGGTGGAGTGGATTTAATATTAACCTGTCAGTTACTGCACATGAATTGCATTTATTGAAAGTCACGATTCCATAGGCTTAGAAAGGCAAAAGCAAGTAGTTAGTGTACCACCTGATTTTTCCATCCTCTTTGTTTCGATCCAGGTGCTTTTCACAGTTTCCATATAATTTGTAAGTCAAGATTATTTCTCTGGCTTGCATTTCATGTTTTTGATAATCAGTGTATTGTTGTGAAGTGGGTACTGGAAACTTACATGCTGACGTCTTTTCCAGGAAATGACTTAGGCGTCTGTGTCCAGGACAAGCTGATCAAACTGTTTCTTGTCTAACGGGGAGTGCTTTACCAGTGTTGGGTGAAGCATTTTTGGCTGATAAGCCAGTTAACACATTTCACTGCTTGCTGCTCACAGATTCAGCTTCTGAGAGGAGAGTAATGACACCAAGAACTTAATTTTTGTGAAGTATATTCTTTAGTATGTTTGTTGCTATAGCCTGAATATTGAATATATTGTTAGCTGTGAACGTGTGCCTCTCTCTGAGACTGGCATGTGCTGTTATGAGACATCTCTAGACCTTTTGTTCATGCAGAATGCACTGCTTTTCTCTGAAAAATAAGTAAATAATATTACTTCACTTTTTCAGTTGGCTTGATGAGAATGTTTCCCACCTTCAGTTTCTGTCAGATACACAAGTCTGTTTTTGTGCGTAGGTCAAAGAAGATGAGAAAAGTGAATTGATCTTGGCTATCAGTAAATGTTTTGGGTGTTCCCTTCCTCCTGAATCACTTGTGATGTTTTCAGAGGGACGTTGCCTTCTTCTTTTGTTCTGAATTCAGGAATGTATTCAGCATTCAACCAGTTTAATGAAAAACGTGAGATATTCTGGGCAGAAATACAGACTCCTGATTTGAGGGCTGCTTTGCAGGAACCATCTTATCTGCTCTTCTGGTGGATGTTGCAGAGAATATGCGTTTTATCACTTTTAATACAATTCTTGTGCCAGCAGAATGGCCAGTCTTGGATTCTAGTACAGCAGAATGCTTTGGGGAGTAAGATAGAAGTGTGTGTGGCTGGACTGTGCTCTGCCTAACTAGAGGAGGAAGGACTCTTAGCAGTCCATTTTCAAATTTGCAACTTGTTTAGAGTCTGCCTGTTAATAGAGCAGTGACATCAGTGTTAACACTGGAATCTAAAGAGGTCGCTTGTCTTTACACAGGAAAGGTCATCTCCTGATAAGTGCAGCATTGGTACTGTCTGTGGGAAGGCCTGTAGCTCCTTACTGGTGCTTCAGAGATGGGATTTAGCGAACTTCTGTTGTTGTTACCACCAGGAAGTTGACAGCTGATGTTCGGTAACCTTTGACACTTCCTCTTTTAGTGCTCATCTGTTGCTGGAGAATGTTGTCTTTGACTGAAATCTCTGGGTTTGGAGCTGAAGGCGTGGTAACGACCAAAACAAACGCTCACTAGATGAGTAGATAAGTACTGACTGTGGTAACTTTCCTCAAAATCCGGGGATGCGCGCACAGCTTGCAAATACCACCAAATCATCATCAGCTTGAATTTCAGTTTGTAAGCATCCCCAGAAGAATGCAGAGATAGGACTTAATGCTTCAGAGTTAGTTTTATGTCAGACTAAAACTGCTTTATTTTGGTCCTTGAGCAAATTATGGGACTGTGCTAGCGAAGCATATAGTTTCGTTCTCTCTGATCTCTCCCAGTAACTTGCCAGTTTTAACCAAACTCAGAATAAATGACCTGCATTAAATCATTTCAAAATTGCTTATAGCAGAAACGATTGTCCTAGATTTCTGGAATATTAACAAAGCACTACAAGGTTATAAGCACGAGTGAGTTTCTTTGTGTGTATAGTTCGTTGATGACATCATATACTTCACTGAGCAACATAAAATCAAAATCTGAACCAACAAAAAGAGTGATTATTTGAATATTACTTATGATCTGTCCCTATTTCTTAGGGGAGAAATCTGCGAGCCTGAAGGGCATTTGCATAGTAGGTGCTTTCAGCATAACCTACAACATTTTTTTTTTTTTTTTTAATGGTATCTGCAGGAAATTGAAAGATTCTGGCTAATTAATGCTTGAACATCTAAGTTTGAAGTCATCATGTATTTACTGCTAGCAAAGTTTCCCTGTAGGTGGCTTACTTCAATTCGCTGTTCAGGCAGCTATTTTCCTGCCTCCTCTACAGTGAAATGCCTTTGTTTCTGCAGCGTTTTGGTAAGCTTTCATTCTTCCTTCATCTGAGTCACACAAAGCTCTTTCAGCTCTTTGTACTTTGAAAAGGGAGTGAGTCTGAAATATCTTCCAATTAGTAGAATACAGAATGTTACGTGTAGTTGTACTTAAAAGGAAAACAATGTTCACATTGTAGGAAATGAGTCCTTAAATACATTTTATTCCCCATTTTTACTAATAAGTGAAGGTGTTTATGGACAAGGTTTATGGGGTTTTCAGCTGAAACCTCAGTTTTCCATCAAAATATTCTGGATTATTGAAAGCTCCAGCAGTTTTATGTTGGATTCTACTTGCAGGTGGTTACCAGGTTATTGCTGTAAGCATGGTGTTTTCTTCTCACTGTGAGGTTTCAGTATGGTACTTAAGAAATGTGGGTGGTTTTCATTTCTTATCTTTTAATGTTAGGGTGTTTTGGATTCTTTTTCATTTGCCAGAATGATTTAAGGTAATACACAACATTTGCAAACCTTTGTTGCCTGAAGGTAATTCATTCTGTGGCGGATTTATTAGCAAGATCTTATCAGACTGGACACCTTGTACTTTATGAGAACAATTTGTTCTCTTAACCTACAGAGGTATTGTACAGAAAAATATTTATGTTCTAAAGAGACTGCCTTTGAAAACATGAAAAACTGATTGGAAGGAGGTAGAAAGCGAACCCACCTGACTTGCTTGATAAATACAACAGGAAAACAATCTGTTTACCAATAAAATGGCATCTTTACTAATGAAAAGAGATGACAAATATATTTACATGTAACACAACAAATGCTGAGGCCAATAAGTATATTTTTCCCCAAACATTTCTCATACATTTGCAAAACCAGCAGTCAGACAGTCCAAATATCCAAGAAGCTCAAAGACTTAAAGATTGAATTCCCCTTGTCCTTTTGTTTTATTCCAAATATTTTTAAAAATGTAAAACTACATGCGTTACTCTGTATTTGCTACTAATGACTTAGAACATTGACCATTTAAATCCTTTTGGTTCTCAGCTTCCTCACGTGTAAAACACAAAAAGAAACTTCCCACTTTTACCTGGGTACTAAGAAGACCAATTAACATCTATAAAAATCTGCAAGGATAACTGATGGTTGCTTTCTTCAGATGTTTGCCAGTAGCGTATTTTTTCTTTTCTTTTTCTTCCCCTGAGAGCACAGTCCTATACTATTGAAAGTAATAAGGAAAGAGCTAATAAACTACTGCAGTTTTTCTGAAGAGAGCTGCATTTTTGCAGTACAAAGCTACGACATAATAGCTGAACTGCAGCAATTTTACCGTATGGATGTTTAATTTCAGAGTGAGATTGCTTTATGTCTTTCTGATGAGCTTCAAAGTTGACAACTGGATAATGGCAATACCCTGAATGCTGGGAGGTGTCACGTTAGCTATCCTGAAATAAAACAAACCTGAACACTAGCAAACAATTTTAGCTAGTATGCTGTTTCATAATCTGATTAGAATTTCTATGCTCCTAGTTAATATTCATAGAAAGCAAAGTTTCTATTTAGTGGTATCTTGTGTTTCCTTGCTCAAGGCAAATCTGAAGAAATAGCATGAGATATCCTGCCTTGTTTTGGTATTGTCAGGAATGGGAGCCATTAACGTGTCGTGATTGTTTGTGCTGCTCTTGCATTCAATTCTCTGATGAACTGAATCTGCAGTCAGCTTGAGTGTCCTGAGCTGTATGGCTTAGAATAACTACAAATCCTGGCTATTTATCTGAGAACAGTCTATTGTTGAGTGTCAGTGCCATTCAAAATGTGATTTAACAGCAAATTGCTTACAGAGGCTGATCACTCATTTACGTAAATGCAAATAATCCTTTGTCTGAGCTATAATCTTTTCAAAATTAACAGAAGAATCTGTAATTGTTTCCAAAGAGACACTGGGTTATTGTGCTTGTCCATTTCCTAGGGTTTTTTTTAGCCATAATAAACTCAAAAATGAAAGAAGAATCCCGGGAGGAGTTCCTTTGGCAGCTGGAGATGGATCAGCATGTCTGGCACGGACCGCACTGTCCTACCTCCCTTCCTTTCTCATCCTTAGATCTGATAGAGGTGGTGACATCTGGGGTGCTGATCACAGCAAGAAATCCCTGTTTCTGTGAATGTAACCATGTTGCATTTATAAAGGGGAAGACCTGGGGCTTAAAGAAGCATTAGGTCTGAATCAGATATCTGTTCGAACAACGTGAAATCGCTGTGTGCTGCTGATTGCCCTAACATAAGCTTGTTGATAACTTTTTTTCATCAGTTTGTTTTCTCCATCTCTTTGCCTTGGTGAAGCATGTGTGTTAATGTTGCTGTTGTTATGGTATCAGGCTGCTTTCTGCTGTTGGATTTGTATTGCCTTAAGGAAATTTAAAGGCAGGTTTAAAATAAAGCTTCGAAGAAAACGAGGTTATTGTGAAAAATGATTTCTGAAGTTTACTGAAATTTAGGTATATACAACTTGATGCGTATGAACTGCGTGTGAAGCAGAGAGGAGTGGGTTTTCTGGATGTAAATAAGTAACTGATATTTGGGGAAAATGGACTATAATTTGAAAATCAGCAAACCTTAAAACATCAATTTAGGTTTCTACTTTTGATTGAGGCCTTTCAAAAAACAGAACGTTTTATTTAATCAATAGTATAAAAGGAGGAGAGTGACTTCAATAGTTTGCTATAGTTTTTTTTAAACTCCGGGACATGAGATGGAGGTCACTAAACCTCTAAGTACTCTTGTTTGTTTTCTTAATGGTACAGGGGATAGCATTATTGAAGACTGTTGTTGATTATGTAGTTCTTCTTTACCATGCTGAAGGTGGGCTTGGCTCCATGCTCCTGTGAGTCTCTGAAGGCTTCCTCTAGTGTCAGCAGCCTTCCCTTGCTCTTTATATCACCAGTGTTGCCCTGTAACTGGCAAAGTGTCTCTGGGACTAAAGGTACATCCCAAGGTAAAAAGGGGAGACCCACTATGAACAAGATACTTGAATACCTTGCAGAAATTTCTGGACAATTTCTGCATGTACATACTTCAATGACTTTCTTAAAATCTATTCATTGCCTA